>CM035801.1:31531722-32014222 GCA_020466265.1 Siphamia tubifer | reverse complement strand
GCAAAGACTAAGACTACATATGTATGGCAAAACATGTCAATGGCAGTGAATGAGTTAAGTGAACTTCCATGAACATAAAGTGATTATTAATTGTGTGAGTATAGTCCATAGTATAATTCTGTTGGAGTAAAACAATAATCAGTGTAAAACCTTGGTAGTTAATACTTAAGTCCTTTAACAGAAGCCGCTTTAGTTCAAAACAACCTCTTCAACCTCTGTCCAAATCTAAACTGTTTGACAAATTTAGCACCAGAAAACCACTGAGAAAGCCAGACAGCCCAGACACTGAGTTGCAGTCCACATTCAGATGTCATTTTCACTTTGGCTGTGAGGGAAGCAAAGGCAGCACTCCAATGAGCCAAGAGCCTCAATGACAAGAGAATAACAGAGGAGGTGGAGGAGGAGGAGGGAAACAAAGTGAGTGGGAGAGAAAAAGAGAGCGCCAATCGATGCAATTCAATGCACGAACAAACAACTTAGTGAGTCAATACTTGACACAGATGATGACATGTTTTCTCCAAACAGATCGCATGCTCGACCAACACAGGACGACCGGAACTCAGTATTAATCACATGTATGTATGAAGAATGCATTTCCTGCACACTCCAGGAAACCAGCTGCAGCCAGTTTGGATTGTGTTTGTACATTCAGAGAACTCACATTTTCCTTTTCAAATGTAAAGGCAATCTCAAGGTTCATTTTGAGCTTATCTCTTTAAGAGCCTGTGTGTACAACATGCATATCCAGTGATCTATTCCACAGGCTGTGTTGTTTGAGTAGGTGTATATAACCCTTGAGAATCACTGGAATGTGGAAAACAAGACTTCTGCTCTTCCTCTATTTCTGTACTCCTGTCTCAACTTCTTCACTAAAGGTTCTTAGTAAGATTCACTGGTCAAAAATCAATTATTCAGTACCACCAGAAAGTGTTTTCGGGGTTTTGTAAACTCCACTGGTACGAAGCTATATCTTAGAAAAAGCATAAGAATAGTTACAAACAAGGGTCTCTTTATTCTATAATAATATGTCTGTACTTGGGTGTGAGTCAACACATATCGAGCTATAATAAGAGCTTTTAAACAGTCAGGAAGCTTCTCATCAGGCGTCCCGTCTCAGCTGTTATAACCACATATTTGTTCCTGGACAAAAGCCAGTAGACGCTGTAGCCAAAACACAATAGGTCCAAACAAAGACGCTTAATAATTACATATCTAGTGAATCGTAAATTGGGATATTACAGCATAAAATACTTTCTGCACCATTTCATTTCACTAATTGCAAACAATTCTTGGTGATCCATAAACTACTTAACTATAATATGTTTTGTGGCTCAATAGTAACTCATTAAATTTACAAATTGTCAAAAGTGCATGTATTTTCTTGCCATTATGCATTTCTGAGATGACAGGCAGCATAAAAGAAGTGGAGGAAACAACCCTTACATCATTTAATTTGTTAAAAATAAAAAAATAAATTAGCTACAACTACAAGTCTGTCCCATATGTTGCTGATCCTTGACAATGATCAGGATGTATTGTACTGTACAGTACTGTCGATGAAATAGACATCCACTCCACCTCGCTTAACTCAGAAACAATGGATGACATGACATTCAAATCTAAAGGTGGTGTTTTAAGGGTCAAAGAACTGCTTTAAACATATATGTTGTTTTTTTTTTTATTGTACATTATTCATTGTGGTTAATATAATTTATTAGTATGAAAGTGTGCAATTTGTTTTCCATTCACATAATAATAATAATAATAATAATAATAATAATAATAATAATAATAATAATAATAATAATAATAATAATAATAATAATAATAATAATAATAATAATTTAATCTTTATTTATATAGCACCTTTCATGTAAAAACTGTAGCCCAAAGTGCTTCACATTGATTAAAAATTTAGATTTTTTTAGATTAATTTTAAGACAAGGGTGAAATAAGAAATACATTAATGCACAAATTAAGGATTTATTTTTATAGTATTGTAATGGTAGTTTTTATCCTCCCCTATTTATATTTTATATACTCTATTTTATAATGCATTCTTTATCTGTCTTGTGTTACAAAACTGAGACCTGAGTAACTATATTTTATTATATCAAGTACCATTGATCTAATGACAATACAACCAAGTCTGATATATTATCCTTTCAGAGGAGGAAGTACTAGGACTTTCTCCTCACAACTAATGAGAGAGTTAACTGCAATTTTTTATCTCAAATGTATCAGTTAAGTTGTATTTGAATTAGATATGTTACATCTAATTTGCCTTTTGTACTAAAAGGTTGGATTTCCTTTTTTATTTCTACAGTGTGCAGGTAAACTCCTTTACAGACATCAAGTTGACAGTGATTCATGCAGTACAGTGTAATACAATGACAGCAACGTCTCTCTTCAAAGTCCTCCTGACATCTCGAAATGTCAACCGGCCGAGAATGATCTTAGGCAGTCAACACTTTGAAGCACAAAACTGTTCCGAGATGGCCCACGTCCTCCCTGCCGCCTGGAATACACCTGCCACTTTATATTTTTGTCACTTTTTACTCCTGTGCCTTTTACTCTTACATCCTTACCAATATACACACAAAAAAACAAAACAAAAGCCACTCCTTATGATCTATTTTTAGCCTCAGAAACACTTTGTGCACATGAAGACAAAGAAGAAAGTGCCTTATAAATCCATTACATCATAGTTTCTTGTCTATGTTGTGTGCAACTAATCAAGTAAAATCTCTGCATCAGCACCGTTTGACCTCAGCTCACGGAAATGAAACATTATAATTGCTTGGCACCAGGACAAGTGATGTGCAGGAAATGAAGGAAAGTAGTGCACAGAATAGTAAGGGGTGTCTGAGGATGACTCATGTTTACAGAATGTGAAGACAATGTTTACATTTTTTATTTTTAATTCTGCAAGTTTTTAAATTTATGGGAATTTTACTCAGAAACTTACTGATAATTGTCCCTGAAAATATTGGTCAAGCACATGAAAATATTCCCTATGTGACTATTATTAGCTTTTAGGTTGAAATGTAAAACAAAGCTAGGTTTCATCTTTATAGACATTCGAAGTATAGTCCATCTAGTTTAACATTAATATGTATGTCCATATATATGATATTTACAGTAGAGGCTGACTGATGTGAGATTTTTTCATTATTATTAATAATTAAATGGACCACTGTATTATAATTATTATTATTATTATTATTATTATTATTATTTTAATTATTGTATGATATATCAAACTGTGCAGACTTGAGCACCCATCACAGTGTATTATTACTTGCTTAAAATATCAACATTTGCTCTGAAAAGTCCCTATTATTTTGTACTAATGTGCCACAATTTAACAGACTGTTACAACCATGATACATTGATTATCTGATGGCCTAGAGAAAAAATAAATAATTATCTATATGTGAAGTAGGGTAAATGAGCCAAAATTAGTATAGGGAAAGTTTGAAATATCAATAGTAAATAAATACTTCATTTACTCCACAAGAGAGTATACATATGAGAAGATTATTTGTCACCTTTTGCACCTATATTCAGGTTTATGACATTATTTTATGTGTACATATGAAAATTATAATGAAGTTACAACCTCATAAAGCAGTAGCCTATGTTGCTATTTGATCAATTACGATAATAATGCATCTAGCAATAAGGTTGTCAATCGATTACCCTTCAAGTCAATCAATTAACCTTTTCCTCTTGACTTAAATCTCCAACTGACTGCTCTACATCCTTCCAGTGTCTGATGCTGAATACTCGCAAAGCAAAGGCCCAGTTTGGCACGTTTTCAGCGCATTGTTGTCAAAAGAAGCCACCCCCAGACTCCTCCAGCCTCCAAAATAAGTGCATGGATGTGTGCTAAGAGCTGTAAAAAATGACATGTCGGTCTGATGTTTTTACATGACAGTGGGTCTTTGTTAGGCGCAGCCCAGCTGACCGGCCGGCTTCAGCAGCTGACAGTGTGGATGCTGCTGCAAGGAGGAAGATGAGGAGGAGGATGGTGTCTGGTCTTACCCTGCTCCAGGTCTTGCTGGTCGTACCATGGCTCTTCCTCTTCGGTCACGAATTCCTCCATTCCCCCTGAGCTTAACATGGATGATTCTCCTTCTGTATGAGACACTCAAGACCCCGTTTCTGTCCGAACAAAAGACCCCCGGTTCCTCCAAGACAGGCTTTTCAGTCAGGGAGCGCGCGGACTGTGTTGTGGCTCGAAGTGTTTCCTATTTCCTTCCTCTTCTCCTCCGTGCTTCCTCGGTCACTCCCACCTCTCCCTCTCATCCCGGTTCTCCTCAAACCCGGTCCTTCTGCTGCTGCCGCTGCTGCAGAGGATCCTCAGACGTGGCAGCGATATTGCAACACCAGCACTTCCTTTCTCCCCGTTTTCAGCAACACGCTCACGATGCCTTCATGTGCTGCCCGTAATTTTTAAACCTCAAATGTTTCCAGCGTTCATGAAGACTAATTTCAATCAAGTACGCCCCCTATATTTTTCCTGATCACAGGACCGTATATTAAGTACTACTGTATTAATATCCCAAGACCCAAGAAAGCGAAAGTTTTAGCTTTTCGTATTAAACAATTGTCTTGATCGGAAACTGCACAATGCAATAGCGTTTTCGGCTACATTTTATTTATTTACTTGAATATATTTATTTATTTTTCAATGAAATGTAATTTTCAATGGACATTATTTTAAGCAAAATCCCCTACCAAAGACAAAAATGCATTGCTGGGTCTCAGACAACATGGCATCTAATATTTCCAGACAGCATTTAAACGCCACATTACCTCATACAGTATCACGCATGGATGGAAAAGACAGACTGACAACAGCACTATCGAAATTATGAGAATGTAATTACACATTTTGACCACACTGATCTAAAAAGTCGTTTATAGTGGATCCTTTTTTATTTTTTTCGGAAAATTTCATATTCCTTGCAATAACACTTTCAACTGTGAATACAAATTGTAATAATTAGTTAAAGTGAAAAGACTACATGCCTATCCAATAATTGTATTGTCTTTTTATTATATTTTCTATATTATCTATTGTCTGTTGCCTGTAATATTTCATTGAATTATAATTCTTTGATAGAATTTATGTCATAAAAAATATTCATCATTCAAGGTGTCTTTCTTTGTTACTTGTGCTACACCAAATTAAACTGTTGTGTTCAATTCAGTAATAAAATACTTTACACATATGTAAAATATTTATTAAGTTGTTTTAGAATCAGATATACTTTATTAAATGTTATTATTTACCAAAACACACTTTATTATGTGCAAACACAGTTGTCTAGTTGTGATGTTTGCTTATTTTTTTACGAGAGTATTGAGGTCTGAATGCAAGGATGAATTTGTATATTTTATGAGAGTGATATGTCAATGTCTGTATTGGTATTTTTTTTTAATGAATTTGTTCTGAATAGTTTTTCATCACATATAGAATCTGGTTAGACAGTACTCTAAATGGTCATTACATTACACAGTAAAGATGTATGTATTATATTGCAATAAAGACACAGAGATGAGGCTTGAGAAGAAGTAGTTTGCAAAATATATATTAACAGGTTCACATCCCAAAGGATATGGGATATACCAGGACCTATTAAATGGGGAAGGAAGGGCCCAAACTGTGACTTATTGCCGCAGTTCTACATTTCTTTTTTTAATTTTTTTTTTACTTATATTGTTTGTGGTGTGACTGAGTGCCTGCACTTCTGAACAGTTCCTAAATTCGAAGTCATGTGCTGTTCATAAATGGATGGGTTCAAGAGATGCTGAAATCTGCGTCTTCTCAAGCGTTGTATCTTATTAGTTTATTAAAATTATAAAGATATACTTGCTTCAAAACCTTTTAAAAAAATTAGTAGGACAAAAAACATTTTCTGTTAAATGCAGTTGTCTATTTATACCACTAGAGGGCATGATAGACGTATATATATGTCCCAACACCATGCTAATCTCTCCAGACCTATTGTGCAAATTAACAGTACACCTGTAACATGTCATCAAAACAACAAATTATACAGAATTTAAATGAAAAAAAAAATGTCAATGATATTAATAATTTTAAGATTAATAAAACTCAAGTTGTACATGAGGAAAATAGTTCATTTCTGCACAATAAAAATAGTTTTATGTCACTGTTCCATGAAAAGACATCTCATTTGAGGAAGATGATTTCTTATTTATGACTAACTGGAGGGAAATTGCATAGATATTACGTTAAATGAAACAGGAAAGCCCCAGGATTTGTATTTGTTACCATAAATTGTGATAAAAATTAATGCTGATATGAAATGTGTAGTTTACATTTCTGCACTGCAGGATGAGACTAAATCCAAACATAACTCATTATGATTGCGTCACTGATTCAATACTAACCTATTTGTAGTCTAGGCATGACTCATATATGTCGTCCACTCATATAACATGCTGGTATCTGTTGCCTCAGTGAGACAGTGAAGCTTCAGACTCAAACTAGTGTTTTCCTGTATCTGACAGTAAGAACAATCTATTGTTTAGATAAGCGCCCATCCATCTGAGTAGTTTCCTCTTATCACTTCCAGCTGTTGTGGTGACAATGATGGGGTGTTTTTAAGGTGCATACAACATGTTTGATTCACTATACGTGTCAGGCTTTTCAGAAAGATCATCACTCTGTGCTGTTGAGTCATTATTAACCTCCTCAGCACTTATGAAGGAGTTAGAGCAGCTACTGATAATGCAGGACATTGTCGGGGGAAGCAAGTAACTTTGAAAACCAAATAAATGTGATGCAAGAATGTGTTAAACCCCCACTATACATAATGTAACGGCTTATGAGTATAGTGTTTGCGGCTAATAGCACGTGCTGTAAAAGGCAAAGTGATGTCGAATAGAAGACAAAGAGCTTCAGACTGAGTAACATAGGCTTCCTCACACCACGAGAAGTGGTTTCATTATCACCAGATGAATGCACTTTGTTTCTCCACAAAGACAAGGAAGACAAGTCATTCAAAATCTTGATTTATTTAAATTTTATAGTAGATGGATGATACTGTATGCATGAAAGTAACTTGTAAATGGTTTTCAGTTATTTAGAAAGGGAAGATACTACTGCTTTGTTTAACATAAGACTTTTTTTTTCTTCATCTTGAATAATTCAAATATGCTTCTGTGTGCATTTGATGAAACTGCTGTACATTTCCACATGTGTTTTCTTTAGTAATCAAACTGACATGAAATCAGCAGTGCTGGGTACTTCCACTTATTTTTTTTTTTTTTTTTTTACTTTTAGTTACTAGTTTGACAGGGACTATGCACAGCAGTCAACATTTTGTCAATTTTTCAAAATTAGCCAAACGGTTGGTTTTCATCTGGCACCTCTGGAAAGAAGACAAAACTTTCTGAGTTACAACAATGACAATTTATGTATTTCTATGTAGTGAAATGCTTTTACACTCATTAATATTGGTGATTTATTGCATGATTTAAACACTGTCTGATATGAAATCATGTGAAACATTAGCAGGAAAATATAGTGGTGCTGTTATGACTTGTAGATATCTGAAATTTGGACATTATTCTTTGTTTATTGTAAAACATTCAGCCAACAAGATTAGAAAATGTTGTTTCCTTCTGCAGCAGCATGTTTCATTTTGAAATTGTTGTCATATTTTTCATTGTGTCAACATTTCCATACCAAATTAACTACAACTGAAGAATATTTGCTTATGAGATGTTGAATAAAAAGTGTCAAGTACATATTGTAAGTTATACTTAATCAGATATAGCTGTATATTCCACCAATGGCATTGTTATTTTATCATGACATTTTATAATTAAGCAATGATCTGATGAGGTAAACATTGCTTAGTGTTTAAAGGGTAAAGAGTATGCTCCATGTCTGACAGTATCGGGGGTCACAGGGTTAAAGTGCAATCATGTTACATTCTGAGTTTGCAAAACAAAGCCTGAATAGAGTCAGCTGGCCTCGCCCCCTAAATCCTACCAGACAGAGGTCAATGCAAATCAGCCTATTGTTAGACGCTGCTCCCTGCAAACTGTTCTCCTCCATCAATGCCAAAGACATTCCCACAGTCACCTCAACAGTGGAATGTTACTAAGTGTTTTGCTGAAGTACTCTATTTAAAGATTCAATATGTAAGATTTGTATGTGGTCATGTTTGTGCTTACATGATGTTTATGCCAGTTTGTGTTGTATTGCTGCAGAACAGAGGTAAAAAGAAAACACATTATGCAGAAAACTGTCTTGTTTTCATTATACAGATCAAGGTGTAACCTGTTACTGTCATAAGTTCATTATCCACTATTTCTGTTTTATTTTTGTAAGACTCTCTGTGGTTTTTGTCTTTGCTGGAGTTCTGGACATTTATTTTGACATGTGGTTTTGTGTTCCCCTTTCACCTACTTTCCTCCTAGTCAGTGTGTGTTTCCTCCCATTAATTAATCCCAATGTGTCTCACCTGTGTTCAGTCCGACATAACTCTCCTGTGTCTGTCTGGTTTTTCTGTGTATGTTATCAGCCCTGGTGATATTGATGAGCATTACTTCTTGGCTACTCTGTTTTTGGTTTCTATCTCTGTCCTGTTTTTGACCTCTGACCTGGTTTTGACTTTGTTCCTGTTTAACCCCATTTCTGTGCCTCTTCGGACCCTTGGTATGACCGCCTGCTTCCCTATGGTAACGTCTCTTGGACCCTCTCTTTATCTGTTTGCTGCCTGTTTTACTTTTTCACCTGTCTTGTTTGACCCCTGTTTCTGCTATAGCTGTGTCCCAGTTGCCATTTACTACAGAGAGGTCCGTATACAGATGTACTATACAGAGGAGCAGTCTTCTTTCACATTCATTAATAAAGAATGTAAACCTGCATCTGTGTTTGAGTCTTGTATTTGGGTCCAGTCTGTGTCTGGTGTTCCCATGAACATAAACAGCTCACATGCACAAATCTAATATATTGTTCACATTTGAGATACATTACTTGAAGTACTTATATTTGATACTATTTTATACTTCTACTTCACTACATCTCAGCAGATAATATTGTACTTTTGACTTAATTATATTTGTATGACCAGCTTTAACTGTCATGAAGTCATAGTTTTTCATCTCTATCCAAAGGAGACTACCATCAACTGTGTTCTCTTGCTCCTTTTCTGATAAATAATTAAATTACCAACAGTATATAACATTAAAAGGAGTTCACACTTCATGTTGACAGTTTTTGTTTCTTTTAATACTTGACCTTAATTTGCAAAGAAAGTCCCTTGAGAATACAATCTTAAGGAGATCTGGAATAGCTGCTATACCCTTTAGTTACAGTGTTTTGTCTTGTTATAAATTCCCAATAGTATATTCTGAAGGTTATGTGATGAGGGAGAGCTTTTTTTAACTTCTGTATAAATCACAGTAAATTGTGTAAAAGCCTTCTAAATGAAAGTTATAATAAGCCATATATTATAACTTTTTACCCAAATGCTAAATATATTATTTCCAAAAGTTTTCACTTACCCGCCTTAATTTGAACTTGACATCCCATTCTTAATCAATAGGGCCTGATGTGGGTTCTAGATATAACAGCTTCAACTCTTCTGGGGAGATTTTCCACAAGGTTTAAGAGTGTGTTTATGGAATTTTTTTGACCATTCCTACCAGAAGCATTTGTGAGATCACACACTGACATTTGACGAGAAGGCCTGTCTCTCAGTCTCCACTCTTAATTCATTCCAGAAAGTCTTCTATATGGGGTTCAGGTCAGGACTCTATTCAGGCCAGTCAAGTTCATCCACATGAAACTCTCTCATCCATGCATTTATGGACCTTACTTTGTGCATTAGTGCAGTCATGTTGGATCAAGAAGGGGCCATCCCCAAAGTCTCTTTGTCCAAAATCTCTTGGTGTGCTGAAGCAAGAGATTTAGGAAAATGCAGCCTTTCCAATGGTAAAGTTTAGTTGTGGTGCTGTGCCACTTCAAAATCCTTGCTGCCACACCATACATTTCATACAAAAAGATAGTGCCAATGGTCCTGTGCTCATCCAGACCTAACAGCTGTGATGTATTGCTATCAACAAAAGGGTGGTATTCAATAGATTATAAAATCAGAATTAAAATCTGTTGAGAATTGAAGGAGAACAAGTGATTTTAGTGCTAGACTGGAAAAATATACAATGTTGTAAACCATAACCCTAACCCTAACAATTTTAAATTTCCACAAACAAAGTGATAAATCAATCAGAATTTAAATCCGTTGAGAATTGAGGGAGGAGAAGCGATTGTAGTGAATTGTGAATGATGACTGAAGATGATGATGGAAGAAACATGATGGCAATAGCTCATCGTGATTTCGTCGGGATCAGCTAAAACTCATCATCACTGTCACATTAAACTGAAGTTCCCAACTACACACATACAGTTGCAGAACACTGCAATGTCATATTAAACTCTATGGATTAAGAATATGATGTCATTTAAGTATATTTCAAGGCAGATGAATGAATACCTTTGGCGATATGGTGTAACGGTTGATTGTTGATAGATAAGTTTATTTGATAAATTTAACAAGAACAGATAGAATGGAAAAAACATTCCATAAAACACAGAAACCATTTACTATTTTTGCAGAAATGTTACAGTTACTGGACAACTGTAAATAATATGGTCTAAAGGCAATTAATTTATCTGCCTATTTGAACCTACTTTAGTACATTTGACATGCCGTAATATCATTTCTATTGCAGATTTGCATCATCTTTGTAAAGAGCTTTAACATAGTGTGAACAATTTGAATTCAGGGAAATGACTAATTTCCATGAACTTGGAAAGTACAGACTTCATATGCTCCAAATACTCACCCCAACACAGTAGCTGCTTCTTGTCATTCATCGTTTTTTTTTTTCTTTCTTTTTTTCCCAGATATTACAGCAGCCATATAAGAATAGAATAGAATACATAGCTTTATTGTCTGTTCCACATTTTTTAAAAAAAACAGACATTCTTCTGATAAAGCAAGAGGAAGGAACTGTCTCATTGTTCTTTCTTTCATTGTAAGAGGCATAGGCTCCACCTCAGGGAGAGAAAATGTACTTTTTGAGTAACCTCTGTGATTGAAAATATCTTTGATATGACTGCCGGTGTGTATGTAAGTGTATAGACATGAATCAACAGCTAATGGAAAGGTACAGGCTTTTCTGGAAATATGTGTGTCAGCTGGCAGGACACCAGATGGATGCACATACCCCCCCCCCCCCCCCCCTCTCTATTTAGTAGGAGCCTTGTCTCCACGGTGACTGAAGACAAAAAAGAGGCCCGGGCACAGCTGGTCTCTAGCAACAGAGAAGGAGTAAGGAGGAGGAAAAAAAAAACTGAGAATGAGTGTTCAGATGTACAGACAGAACAGAGGGTGAGGGGGAGTGAGAGACAGCGTAACCAGCAATGAAAAAGTCAGTTGGGAAAGAAGGGGTGGTGGAAGGGAGGGTGAAGGAGGAGGAGAAGGAGGTACATAAACTCCCTGAGAACAGGAGTTAGTCAAAGTGAGAGAAAGTGAACACACACCACACTGGGAAGAGTTGAAGTCACACAGAAACGCCTCCTGATCTGCTCAGAGTCAAATTACCTCCAGACATTGGGCACTACTGCTGCTGCTGCTGCTGCTTCTTCTTCTGCTGCTGTTGCTGTTGCTCTCAGTCTGTTGTAGAGTGAGTTAATTAGATAAAAAGCCCAAGCCTGACAGGCACCACAAACAAACTTCAGAAACAACAAATAAGAGCTGCAAGAAGAGGGGGAGGGTGAAGAGAAGAGGAAGGTGTAGTGTAGTGGTCTGGACGCTGTGAAGAACGGGTATGTAAAAACCTTTTGTCTTTCACTTGTTGCCTATTATTACATATATCACACTGTATTTTCTGTAGCTTATAGTATTTACTTATTTTTTACACCAGTATGTTAATAATTTTAATAAGTTTAATAGTATTGTTTTTTTTAAGTTTGGTGGATTTGTATTTGACAAACACTTGTTTGTGTCTTCTGTAATAAGACCTCTGCATGTTTTGGTTTGTTCTCTACCACTTATAGCATGAATCAGGAAGGTCTTATAAAGCCATAGATGGCAGAGGTCAAATGTTCCTCAGTCAATGTCTGGCAGGTAGCTGAAACTTTTACTCTAAGCAAATCCTCTCACATGAATTTATATAGTGACAAAACAAAAATAGACTTGTGACAACACTGTGACTCAAATATGTTTCATATGACAAAACTTGCTTCAAGAGTAGATATGTTTTTGTGCAGTGATAGAGCTGAACACTAGTGACAACATGCCCACTGCAAGTTGAGTTATCTGGCTAACTAACAGACAAATAAATTCTAGCAAAAACATAACCTCCTTGGCGGAGGTAACAAGGCAGTCAGAGACGGCAGACCTCCGCCAAGGCTTCATATGAAGTTAAAACATGACTTGATCGAGCCATAGGTGTTGACCCATCTGATGTTTGAAGGTGAGATGAGGTAAATGCAAAAAAACCCACAAGATTGTATCTCGTCTGAATCCTGAGATATTACCACTGATGTGTTTTAGATGTTGACCTTTAGTGTGGCCTTGACCTTTGACCTTCATTGCTCAAAATCTAATGGCTTCTTCCTTGACCCATTATCTAGGCTGTCATTTTCTCAAACACAGTTAGTTAATGGAATGGTGAAGATCATTGGTTCATTTGATGTTTTCTAGCAATGGGGAGCTGAAGAGGAAGTCAAAGTTTAATTTCAAAATGCCTGAACTTAGTAGATTTGTTTCTTTATTTAGAATAGAGCCTATGAATGTTTGTAGTAAATTCAGTAGGTGTTGTTACAGGTGAACACCTTGGTGTAATCTACTGGTAACTACGAACACAAAAATAACACAGCTAAAATTGCTAAGTTAACAGTATTTTAACATTATCACTTACATAAATTTGTGTTTAAAATTCATATATATATATATATATATATATATATATTTTTTTTTATAGTTATGTTTTTATGATTGATATACAACACTATATTTCAGCAGTGATTGTTCTTAAACTGCTCTGTAATAAAACTGACTTGAATAAAATAACCCACAATGATGAACTGGCATTATGGGAAATTGTCAACTCAGCCAGTGGGCAGTTTAACAAACTAATCTCATCATAATTCAGAATAACTTCTAAACTATTCCCAACACTAGTCATTTAGTATACTGGTAAAAGCCATTCCCATGAGCAGCTATTTTAAATACTACTACCCAAATAACTAGTTATGTCTAAATAGCTAAAATGACCCTGGATTGTAATGACTACTAAAATATACCTTTAAGCAAAGACTGGCAAAAGCATAACACATTTTAGCTAGTAGAAACTTTATTTTGCTCAGTTTGGACTCCTTTAAGATTTTGCACTATAATGATATATAATTATATCATATGCCTTAAGTATGAGGTACTGCTGTGATTGCCTAGTCAAAAAAGACCTAACATGAAGACAGTAAGTCCCATTCTGAAAAATGTAATACCATTTTCTATTTGTCACTATTGTTGTATCTTATATTTCAGCTTTCTTGAACTTGCCAGGTGGACACTGTAAATAAAAAAAAAACATATCTTTATGTCTTCCCCACTAACATACAGATCCAAATAGTAGCTAGCATAGTTTTAAAGAATATCAAATATACTGTATGTCATGTACTACAGTATTTAACTTGTTCTTTAGTTGTACATTGTAAATGATACATAAAACCCAAGACATTTATCAGATGAGTTCCTGTCACGCATGCAAAAAATGTCAATTCAGTTCATCTATCATGATGACTGTTGAGTTTTCCATGTCTTGAATTCACAGCCCTGTGTTCTTATGTCCTGTGCAGCTTAGTTAGTATCATTCTGTGGGATCTCACCCACACACAGCTGCACCAATGATGATGACAGGCCTCAGTCTCCAAATGCCAAGCCTGAAATAGTATGCCTTGTTTATAATTAAACTGGAAGAGCAGGGCAGTGCCTCCTGCATTTGGCTCTACGTGCAGAAACTGAGAAGGGAATTACATACTGTTTGTCCACACAGTTCAGACATGTGACCATTTCACACACCTACAGTATAATACTGGAAGCAAATCAGTCCCCTATGAATGTAGATTAGTTGTAATGAAGGGGCACTCAAATAGCAAATAAAGTGTTTAAGGATGAAAGGGATATATTCCGACTAGGCTTGAGGGGTAATTGCAGGGTAGGAGTATAAAATTACACACTGAAAGGGTGGAGCTGGAGAATAAACCCCTCAATTCTACATTCAGAGCATCTTTCCATGTCACAAAGTCAAATTCTTTGTTCATTATATTATCCTGGAATTGTCTTTTCTTTAAGGAACTGTGGTGTATGTGACCTGTTTCCCTCTGTGGAAGGAAAACATCATCCTTCATCTTCTGTTGTGACCTTCTTGTTCATCTATAAACCAAAATGGAAGAGGTCAAGGATGAGATGATGGATATTCTCCAGAAGGTGTGGGTCAAACTACAGTCTCTACCAGAAGCCAATCCTTTGGAGTTAGGAGCCTTCTTTGTTCTCCTACTGTTTGTTGGTAAGTTTTGCTTGACGAGCTATGATATTGAACCATTTAAAACATGGGTGAAAACTTAAAATAAGAAGGATATCATCAGGACCATAATTTATTAAAAGTGATAAAGGACCTGATGATGGTAAATGTTTGGGGAATGCCACAGACTATAAGGTCATTTTCTCCAACAATTGTTGTTACAGATTTGAAACATATTCACAGAGGTAGTTGAGATTATTTATAAGGTATGCAGTGAGTTTCACAGTTATAATATTGAGCCTGGTGATGAGAGAAGAAAAAATACTTTATTGGTGACTTGACGTAGTCCCAGTTGTGTTGTAGCCAAATCCAGCTGAGCACGTCAAAAACTACAGCAAATGGTCCTGTTTATATTTGTTTTTTGGCCATTAAATGAAAGAATATATGATTATTAAACAGGTTCCTATTCAGTCTGTGGTCCTGTTCTGGCTATTATTTGTATCAGTCGGTTGCTCGAGCCCTTCCAACAACAGGCCAATAGAGGGCAGAAATGTACCACTGTAGTGTCCAGATGTTTATTTTGCACTCTCTTAAAAACTCTTATAATTGTTGTTATTATAATTGACAATTGCACTTAGTTTTTTTTTTTTTTTTTTTACATTGCATTACATTTAGTTACATTGTAACCTTCAATGTGCACTTATTTTCCACATGCACTGGCCAAAGGTTTTCATTTCTTTTTTTGTTCACTTTTCTCATGTTCTTAAAATGTGTACATGTGATATGAGCCATTCTAATTTTATTTCATCAGTACACTCTAAACTTTCATTGAATACAAATGTACTCATTTGTTATTGCAGAAATTAAATGTGTTGCTAACAGCTCAAATCTACTCCACTCTTTAAAAGAATAGTGCTACATTTTTAATACTTTTTGTCCCCTTTACCCTTTGTGTATTCTATTTCCAGCTACAGTTTTCTTCATGATTGTGCTGTCCTGCACTCACTGCTGCTGTGGAAAGCCAAAATACCAGGCCACCAGAGTGGAGCCACTAGAACCTGTCTGATGGGAAGACAGAAAACAGACTCCACTAATAAATGAAACCTGGATCCCATCATATGTCGCTGACATACATAGTCACAGACGTGACTATGTATTTATATTTCAGTATTACTGATTTCCTGGAGGAAATCATCAAGGCAGACTCATTAATGGAAGGATGTTTATGTGATATTCCCATGGTTCAAAGAACCATGGTACTGGCATCTGTTTAACTCTGCAGTGTGGCACAACTATTCAGGATTCATTACAAACTGGGACAATGAAACACTGTGTGGTAACTTGCTCAATGAGCAGAGGAACAGTGCAAATAAATGCAAGAAGATGGCTTGTTCTTGAATGTCACAATGGCCCTTTTATGACACATCCAGTGGGTTGCTGATTTTCATCAAAAATGTGAAAAACAACATTTAAAATACACATTCCAACTTGTACATTTACAGTACATGTACATTTACATTTACATTCCTCTGTTTAGAAGTCAACGTATGCTGAAGTAAAAAGAGTGTGCCCTCTACTGATGTAGTGGGGTGTTTTTTTTGTGTTAGTTTTTTTCTAAAAAGAACCGTTGCCTTACTTGTATGATATTAAATAGTATCATATTTTTCTGTAAATAAGTATAATTGATGCTGTATTTGTACTCCAAAGACTGTGGATGTAAATTAAGTATTACAGTGATAAGTACAACTGTTCCTACTTGTGTAAGAAATAAATGTTTGGCATATTAAGACATTAAAATACTCCTTTTTTTTCTTTGAAAAGGATCAGAACTATCTATCAAAACAGAATATGAATACTCAATTTTAAATGGCAGATGTATGCACACCTTATCAGTAGATCTGTGCCCTTCCTCCACCAGTTAATGTTTAGTGTAAACATTAACCAGGAACTGTTGCTTTTACTTTGCATTGACTACACAAAGCAAAACAGCTACCCAGAAAGAGAAGCAGTTTCAACTTTCTCTTGTGCCAGTGAGTGTTTGTGGAAAAATTAATGGAATAGTGTAATGCGTGGATTGCATTTAAAAGGTTTCAGGGCTGTTGCTGGATCAGAACAGTAGCTGATCAGGTCTCTCTCTCAGCCATCTGTTCTAAAACACGACCCTGTTCAGGATATTCTTTCACTGTTACGAGTCACTGAGCCGTGAGACGAGCATTTAGCAGGACATGACCATGGAGAGGTGAGTTTTTCAACAGTTATGTGATGGTGACAATAGTTTTCAACATCAGCAGGTTCAGACAGACCAGCTGATGAAAAACATGAGGCTTTTTTGTGCTTTCACATTTTATTATTTGGTTTTAGAAACTTTTAGCTTGCAAGATCATCAACCAAATGACTACTATGTTGTTATTTGTGGTTACTAATGGTGTTCAGTAACATTAATGTCAGTTTAATGTCCAGCTTCCTTTTACATTTGAGCTTTTATCTCCTTTATCCCTCTCTTTGCAGTGTACCACAGCTGCAAAAAGCCGCAGAGTCCCCTGAGGACTGGGTAGAATGGTTCCTGTACCGTCTGCATCATGAGCCATGGGCATTGGGTGGTGCAGTTGTCATAGGAGTATTTGTTCTGGGAACTATGTCTCTGGTTGTGTTTGCTCTGCTCTATGGATGCTGTTGTGGCACAAATAATCCACACCCAAGAACAAAGAAGCAGATGAAGTCAAATAATGTGATCTAGATGTTTGAAGGGAACTGAGCTGCTGTGTGAATATGTCTGTCAACCTTATGTTCTTTCTGAGATCAAGTGAAAATTGGACTATCTTATGTCACAAATTTTTTTTTTTTAGAATATCTATTTCTATTTCTTTCTTAACAATAAAATTGTAAGCAAAATGTTGTTGGTCTTGGGTGTTTTAAATGACTTTTCATTCACTAAGTTATCTCACATTAGCTCACATCTAAATCTTTGATGGTAAGAAACAGAAATACTTATGATGAATAAATTCAGCTGTGTAAGTCATCACACTTAAATGAAGGAAAACTATCATGGTCCTCTGTTGGGATATTATGCAAAATATTGTTTTGGCTTCTTACTGGTTATATATTAAATTGAATTACTTCTCTTCCAAGTCTTGTCTCCCAGACACAAGTTTTTTAACACTCATTATTACATGTAATGTTATATTGTTATATGCCGTTGTATGACAGATCAAGTCAAAACCTGACATAAACTATATTAATAATGTGTTAGTTCTTCATGTTCCTGCACAGCAGTTTGACTACTCCTTGGTGTGAAGTCTATAACTCTCATCTCTGGAGGGATTAATACTATTTTAACAAAAGATAGTCTCTCATTTGCTGTTTTTTATATTGTACTGGAGAGTTCTGTTTAAGATACAAACTCAACTATAAGTATTCAGTTTTGCTGAGGCCACTCAACAAAATTAGACCACTATGAAGCCATGACTTGGATAGATTTCATCAACCCCTTGATTCACAGTGGCTGTGGCCAGGCTTTTCTTTTAATGTGTCACTCATCATCTGAATAATGCCATACTATTACAAGATATATTATATTTAGTCCATGTATGCTAATATTTACTTGACTATACAAAATAAAAAAATAATGGGAAGAGAGAACAGAAAAACTCCAACAACCATAATAAAAGCGCATGAAACCACTAATGTTCTTAAATAAGGATGGTCCTGTCAATAGCTCTATGGTTTGTCACATCAGACTTTTTTCCTTCAGCAATGGATACTATTCATAATTGTGCACCCCCTTATCTATATCCTCCTGAGACCCAGCAACGCATTTTTGTCTGCTGTTGGGAACAAGAGTTTCACACCTTTATGTTATTCTATCCACTGGACCTTCCATGAAAACATTCATTAAAATATGAATAGTATCTGATTTTTTACATTTTTAAAAAAGTTATTTTTGGGGGGGAGGGCATTATGCCTATCCAGTCAAGATAAGTATTTAATGTAAAAATAAGACAAACCATTTACTTTCTTTGTTCTCTGGAGACTATAAGTCAACTAAATACACATCTATTTTAGTAGCCTGACTGGCCAAGAATGCTTGCAACAAATAATGATTAAAAAAATTTTTTTTTGATTTTAAGGTGGCTCGTTGCATTCACACGATAATATTTTTTTATCAGGTTATCTCACAATTATGAGGTAATTATCTCTACTAGATTTTAATGTAACAAACAAATTAATATTACTAGACTACATCTCCCAGAAGCCATTTAAATGACGTCATAACGTTTCAATGACGCGTTGATGCTGCGACTAAACGTTTATGCGACACACACACAGCAATGGCGAGCGGTAAAAAGAGTGCCCTACTTTCCTCGTTGGCAGATTATGGGGACGATACAGACCCGGATTCTGATCCAGAAACAGAACCAGAAGAGTCAGGTATGTAAAAGTTAACTATATATGGTTACTGTGTATTTATTTTATTTTAAACACCAAAAACTTGGCTTACTTACGGCGTGGATCTCACACCGGAACTTCATGCGATGGCGAACAATAGCTTTTAGCTAGTTCTTAATTTAGCTAATGTTCATGTGTGTTTATTTATTTGGCAAACTAATGACAGAAATGCTTATTTAGCTATTTAATGTTCCCTTTGGGTCTTACGATAATTTAACAGATAAAATGGTGGTCGAATCATACATTGTTTTATAATATGGATCTGTTTAGTGTCCTTAAAGCTTGGCTTTGAACAAGATTGACCACTTAGCCTGTAATGTTGAGTTTCCACTTACATGTAGTCGACTCTGGTACCAGGTAGTATGTATTCCTGGAGAAAGTTTCCATTACAGGATACTACCAACTTTACAGTACCTGGACTTTATTGAGACTCATTACGTCCGCGTCTTCTGCTCATAATTGCTGATAAGCTCGTTGCGTGTTTGAAATTTTACATTGGTTACCAAGGACTGACTGTCCTGGTGTCCATGATTTGTAAGTAACAGACAACATCCAAGTTACAAAAGTTGATTTCCTTTAGAACAGTCTTCTATGATCTTAAGCCCATGATCATAATATGCCATAGCTGTAATTTGTATGGTTTAAAATCTCATTGCACATTCATTTACCCTATTTCAGTTAATTCAAAGGTCCTGTGATAATACTAGTCTCATGTGAAACAAAAGCTCTGTGAGTTGGTGGGATTTCAGGCTGTTTTATAACTTATTTAATGATCACGGACTGTAGAGGCATTCTGGTGATGGCAAATTAAAGTTTTAAGTGTTATAAATGGAATTTCAGGAGGTTCATGTTGGAATATATCATGGATATTTACTGATGGAGCAAACAAGTGCATCATCTTAAAAGATTATCTCCATTACAGCTACAGTGAGCAATCTTTTTCTGTCTTTAAACAATTGTCTGCCCCTGATATCTGAACTGGGAAAAAATGTGAGCAAATGCAAGTAAATTATGGACTTTGCTTATTTTATTCAAATTTGCCACGTTAAGTACAGATGTGAGGATATAATTTCTAAATTTCTTGCTGGACTTTCACAGATCCCGTGAAAATAGCTGTGATGGCTAAACTTTAGAAATCCATAACATTTAAAGTATTTGGAGGAAAACTTTCAGACCATTACACATCTTCTGAGCATCATATAAGTTTACAGTTTTATTTTATCAGATTACATTATGATAACTGGTCAGATTATAAGTGAGATGAGTGTTAAACTGTTGTAATTTCCACATTACTAATTGATCTTTTGTTACATCTTACTCAAGAAGTTTGTCTGACCCCTGTCTTTCCACCCTTGTCCCTTCCCTCTTTATGTCCAGCATCAGGGAGCCGTGGTGCTGGTCTAGTGTACAGCTATGGAGATGATGATTTGAACCGAACAGAAGATATAGAAGATAAAGGGTCTGCAGATGAAGACAGTAGAGAAAGCAACTCGGTAAGTATCTGAGTAGACCGAGATGAGTCCAGATTTTATGTAACTTGTTTGGTACTCGAGCTTTTAGCACTTCACATGGTGCTCTTCATCATGTCCACAATAGTGATGTGATGATGATACTCTTTACTAAAAATCTGAATCAAATGAAAAGTTTGATCCAGAGTTCACACCAGCTCATTTGTTGGTTCCATCATTGGCTGCAGTAGAGTTGAAGTGGAGTCACTGTATTCATTGACCAAAAATAATTAGTACATAGGTAGTTTTAGGTTCAACAGGATCTTGATACTATTTCTCATAAACAAATCAGTTTTCAATGAAAGTTTCCATTTAATTACTTGAGAAAAGTTATGATTAGTGTTTTTTTTTTTTTAAATACAAGCAGGCATTAATTTGACATTTTTACAAATGTAAACCAGACTTAGTCATATGAGACTAGTTTATTCAATTCAGTTTGGTATTATTTAGCACCAGGTTACAGAAAATAATCTGAAGTCACTTAACGTAGTGATATTAATATGATATAGTGTAATAGAGAAAGATCCAGGATGGAAAAACTTCAGATGATATTAATTCTTGTAAAAATGTTTTACTAGCAACTTTTTTTTAAATAATTAGATCACAGACTTGTATTTTATTGTATAATGAGCAAAGGAGCAAACAATAATTTCCCTTTTTCAGTTCTAAAAGTCAACATGTTTTTTTCTGGTCAGTTCACTCTATTTTCATATTTAAATTAATATTCCGCTATAATTTTATTATATCATACTTGTAATTATTAGAGGTAATGTAAATGTACATGGCGTATTCTGTTTTGATGTTTATTATGTTTGATATTCTAAATTTCACTTTATTGTAAATTAAAAAAAATATTTTTGAAGGATTCTTTGCATTTGTAATGGACATAGAGGTTTTTTTTTTCACATACTCATCTGTCTTTTAAGGTTTCAACATGCACCCTCCTGTTTATACTCATCGGGAGTAAAAAGAAAATCCGGCTGGTAAAGGATACTTAAATGAAAAGCCCATGTTTATGTTTAGAAGAAGAAACAAACTTTTTCAAGAAGGTAGTTTTAGGAATGATACAGACAGACTGAGCTGGCACAGTTAAATAAAAACCCTAATTTTAATCAGTACTGTATATTTTGTGTCACAAGGCTGCAGGTAAACCAGTATAGTAGTGCTTTCATTTGCCATGTAAATGTCATAATCAGAATATACAATAATGTAATAATAATAAAAATAAAATAACATGTTCAGTTTATATGATATTTTCTGACCCATAGCTGATCCTCACATAAACATAGATGAAAACATTTGTTGTGTGAACTTCCTAAAGTACCTTTAATTTGTAGTTATTCTGTATGTATGGATTTGTAACGTCTCTTACTTGGGCTTGACGATAAACAAAAACCAAAAATGGCAACTATTTGAGTTGTTTGGATTGACAGTTATAAATGATTAGGCACCAGATAAATCTACATAAATTGGTGAATGTTCACAGTCCATAGCTGAGTTGTGTTTGTTATCTGGTCTGTGTGGCTGCTGGTTCCCATCCTGGTCTGCTCTCTGCTTATGAGCCTAATAGTGTTAACCTTTTGCATTTTTGTTTTTATAGGAGATGGACGAATCTGACGAGGGGAGGGACGCAGATGATGTTGAGGTATTTGAAGCACCTGGTGTGAGATTAGAAAAGGACTGACTTGTCTCTTGTTATGCTGTGACTAACCTGAAGTGAAGGAGCAGCACCACATGCTGTGAAGGGGCATGTTCACTAGATGGTGCTGCAGGTTCGTGTATGTGTGTTGAATGTTCAGATGATTGTCGAGGTCCTTTGTGTACAGGTTTTATGAATTAGGATCTGAGTTACCTGACTGAAGTACCTCTTGTGCTTGTTTTAAGCCTCTTTTCATGTGAAGACTTCATCTAACAGTGCTGTTCTTAAGGGTATGCTGCTTTGATCTTCAGTTTTGACTGCACTAACCTGCTCTGTGTGTATATGCATTATGAAATGTCGCCAGCTTCCCGCTGACTTGCTTATTACAGGTCACAGTGTGGAGAATGAGTCACAAACAAGAAGAAACACTGCAAAATTTCTGGTTTGCTGTAGGCTTTTTTACAACGGCCTTTGATGTGTTATTATTTGAAAAGCTGGTGTTTTCAACATGCCTTGTCATGGCTATGAAATTACAGCACTCACAATGTAAGTCCTGTAGATATGGTTTGTCTTACATGTTATGAATTGATTTCTCAAAAACATGTCTAAACGTGAAATTTTATTCCCTTAGTGGAGAGGACTGTTTGAGAGACGTTCTGCATATTGATTGAATATTTGGAAACTGTTTAAATGCATTAATGAGGAGAGGGAATGTTTGCATTAGCTCTCACTCTGTTATTACTGTGTTGCAGTTATCTTATCAGTTGGCTGTGAATGGCAGCTAGGTGGTGTTTTTATACAATTCTTTATGACTGTAGATAAGAAGGTCAGGACAGAAAACCTGGGCCTCATTTGAACCGAGGGCTTAAATACTCAAAGATTTGAAATGGTTCCATTGGTCTGAGCTTTAGTTGAACTTATCTGTTGGACTGCAGATGTGATCTTTGAAATGACGCCAGCCGACCTTTATGGAGTTTTCTTTTAGATACAGTTGACGTGTCTTTGAAGATTTGTTTCAGCATGGCAATCGGGGAGGAAACTCCTCAGGATGAATGTCAAGATTTAAAGTTGCCAAGAAGTACCCTGGGACAGACCTATTTTTATGCAGTAATCTGTTGCTTAATCATTTTTTTAATATCTTATGAAGGCAGATTCTTGTGTGGTTAAAAGGGCAGAAAAACCTTCTTGCTACCCAAAACACACCAAAAAAGGTGTTGCCAGGTGTTGATGTTAAAAATGTGTGCTGAAATACCAAAGGAAATAGAACCATCTGTATAATCTGAGGCAATCCAATACAACAGCTCTCCAATAAATCTATGTGATTGTGTCAGAGGTGTCTGATTCACCCATTTAGTACATTTGGATCCTGTATTGGAGTCAGCCAAAACTAAAGAAGTGCATTGGTCCTATTCAGTGTGTTTGTGCTGTTTGTACAAGTGGCTAGACAAGGTACAGAGTAGGAATGGGCAGTATACGGTATAGTACTTTTGTAGGCTACTATACATAAATAATGAATAAACCATAAATGGCACCAGAACAGTTTCTTAGTGGTCATATAGCTCCAAGTTCAGTCTTTCATATTTGTGCAGACTTTCTTCATATTCAGGAGCTTGATCAGTCATGAACCAGAGAATGCAGGAAGACGGAGAGCTGCCAAAGTGAATGAGGCACATGGATTTTATCCAATAAATCGCTCACTGCAACTTTTGCAGTGGTTGAGGGTGATATGGAAATGTGATTATAACAAGCCTTATGGTTTAAGTTGTTACTGTTTCAATTTGAAGAAAACTATCTTTCACGTGAGGCTATCATTGAGAGTAGCATCTCAATAAGTAGCAATGGCTGTATCAGCGCTTAGCATGCTAACGTTAGCGAAATTGCTTGTAACTGAACAGTCATTTTATATGCTAACACAAGTCAGATACCATGACTAACAGTAACTCAACTGGATATAGTAACATGCAGTGTGTTATATTTAATGCAGTGTTAACGTTTAGCACAATTGTTTGGTTGTCATCACAAACTCTATGGCTGTCATAACTTTGGCTGTTAGCTTGTTAGCTCGCTTTTCAGACACACTGTAAATTAAATTGTAGTGTCCTGAATCGAAATATGTTGGCATCACATACCATTATAACCAATATTATACTATATAAATTATATATTTTATATTTGTAGCTTATGTTTTTGCTAACACTGCATCTAGGTAGACTGTGGCGCTAGCTGCTTCGTAGAGGCAGACGGTCGAAACTTTGCTTTACTGCCATCTACAGGGTGGACAATAGAACAGTGTAGCAAAAAATTTCTACGTGGACAAACAAAAAAATACCCCATGAGGTATGATACCTTGCATACCGCCCATTCCTAATACATAGTCTTGTTGGCTTTTAAAAAGTATCCATGCTTATGTTGATAAAGGCATTTTTAAATGTTTTTGAGGTTTAGGAAACTTGAGTAAGACAGCTGCTACATTTGTTTTCACTTCTGTTTATGTTGACTTTTTTATTTATTTGAAACATTTGTTAATGTTTTTTTCAAAGGCAGCTATTTTGGAGAAGGAGTTAGAAGCTTCTCTTGTTTATATGTTTAAGTCTGTGAATGAGACTACCTGTATAAATGAAGGTTAAATAAAACAAAATAAAGAAGCACGGAGGAAAATGAAACGACATAAAAAATATATCATGGGAAATGATGGCATAGAGCCCAATATCAAGTATCATTCTTACAAAAGACAAAGCTCTTATTTCTTACCCTCTGTCACATATGCAATACATGCTCATGTGCAGACACCTAAAAACAGGTGATTTTTTTTTTAGACAGAAACTGTTCTTTTCTAATGTAACAAATGTTTTAAAATTAACACTAATCCCCAAGGTCCTGATTTTGGAAAATACATTTCCCATAAAACATCAGGATAGTGTCCTATAGTGGCAAAACTTCAAATGTCTCAAACAAAGCGCTACCATTTTACTCCTGGGTTTTCTCATTTGGGCTTCTGCCAGTAGCCTGTGCTTCTGTATCTTTCATTCCTCTTCCTCCTCCTCCTCCTCATGCTTCGTCCAACATCAGGACAATTCTTTGATGTGCTCATGCAGTTGCTAGGTGACGGCATGATGACTGTGAATAACAGCACTGTTCCTTTGTGCTAAACCTGTGTTATGCTCACAGGGCTGGCACAGCAGGCAGCATATTTTAGACCCCCCTCCTTTCACTGGAAACCTGGATTTACTATTCTGTTTTGTGTTACTTCTTGGAAACGGTTCTCCTGTCAGCCACTGTTCTGTGCAGCCTGTTGCATTAACATCTGTGATTTGTAGATGTCACGTGCACATGGAATGAGCGTTTGTTTCAGCTGCATATTTTTCACAAGAACATTCGCCTCAAAAATGGCTGGTCTCCTGCTGAAATTGTTTGGAAAGACATTCTGATATCTGCTAGTGTTTATTTTTATATACCCTTTTTAAGGGAAGCTTGAGCACATTCTCCTGTCCAAAGGAGGCTTAATTATCCATGTATCTCTCTGTTTCTCTCTCCCCTCCCTTCACTTTTCTTTTTACAGATCTCTGAGGCAGAAATAAAGGATCCCAATGAACTAGTTGGTAAGTTCACATATTAAACATGAGAAACACTTGAAGGATGACATTTTTTGTGTCCAATTGTTCTGTTGCTGTTTACAAATCAGGTGGTAGGTGACATGTAGGGTGTTCAGGGATTATCCTTCACAGATGAGTAAATGCCAGCCTCTTAGGAAATCTGGTTCTAGCTCTAAGTCATGACAGAACTCTGACAAGGCTCTTCATAGAAAACATTTAGGGATGTAGCATGCAAAGATATCTATTGTTAGCAGCTGACATTTACTTGGATTAGCATAAAACATGTTATTTTACTGATCTCAGTCGATGACACTTGTCCAATGAGTATGATTGGAGAAGTCTGTTACCACAGTAACACTGACCTATAATTCCCTCATTTTGAAGAAGAGTGTTGCGATGGAGTAGCACAATAATGAATAGTAATATTTATTTATATAGCACTTTTTACAGAAAGATTTCAGAGTGCTTTACAATAAAAGCAGAAGTAAAATGCACAGATATACATACAGTCATAAAAACATAAAAGCAAAAGGTGACAAGCCCCCCTAACTAAAACCCTGTTCAAACAAGACAGTCTTCACTTGCTTTTAAACAGACTAAATTGAGTTTAAAGTGCAACACACATGACACAAGATGAGGATGTTAGCACCTCTGTCTTGATTTAGTCAGAAAAAACTATGCTGTTGTTATCAAGGTATTTCACTTGATTTTACATATAGGTCACCAACTGTGTGTTATCTCCTGACCAGTAGCCCCCTCTCTGTGTTCTTCACTGAGTTTAGTATTGATATTGTCATCTGGGTGTTGGTGCAATAAACCTATGAATCACTAACTTGATCCTGTGGTGTTACAAAAGCCTCTTTGTCCAGCTGACTGACAGATGGAATAGGAAGTTCTCTTACAGGGAGCTGGTAGCGGTTAGTGAGTAACGACTGACCTGTACAGGTGTGTGAGTGAGTACCAGAACAGACAGGAAATGACTGATAGGAAAGGGAGTGGTAACCATAACCTTTTGTGTCTCTCTGACTGTTGTGTCCGACACTCATCTTTATCCATTCAGTTGCAGAGTAACAGGAATATAGTGCAATGACGAGATGAAGTACTAAAAACAATGTCCTGTATGACAATAAATTGCATACCTTTGGGGTGTGGACCAAACAAGACAATATTAAATGTTAGGATGTAATTATAGGCTTTGAGAAATACTGATAAATATTGTCACTATTATATGACATTTTTATAAATCAAACAACTGATTGATTCATTGAGAAAAAACTACCTAGACATGATCAATAATGAAAATAGTTGTTGTAGTCCTAAAAAGAAGAAACACATTTTCATAATGTTGGTGTATCATTTTCAACCATGGGTGTTTGGGAGCTGGTGTCTTAAACTTAAACCTGTTTTCTTGTGTAAGAAGGCAAAAAAACTGACAATTGGTCAGTGATATTGATTGAAGAAATTACACTTTGCAGGGGCAAGAAATGCCCTGTTACGATTCCAACACCAGACCTTTCTGTGTGGAGTTTGCATGTTCTCCCCGTGTCTGCGTGGGTTTCCTCCCACCATCCAAAGACATGCACTGATAGGTTAATTGGTTGATCTAAATTGCACATGAATGTTAGAATGATTTTGATGATGATGAACTGGCGACTCATACAGAGTGTACCCCGTCTTCACCTGTTGTAGCTGGATTCGGCCCCCAGTGACCTGTGACCCTTGTGAGGATAAAGCAGGTTCAGAAGATGAATGAATGAACATTTCGGCACCCTTTTGCTTTTTTGGTTACTTATATTGTGTTTGAAAATGCAAGGGACCATAAAGTGTCCCTTTGAAGTCCCCTCAGTTGTCTCTGGGGGAGCAGCAGTACCAAGTGAATGTATAGCTATGGACTTGTTCCCTCATCAGCACCACTTCCACTCCGCTGGTTTGTTGCAGTCACAATGGAAAGTAGAAATGCACTAGAGTCAATTTTTCGTTTTCCAAACAGCCCCCATCACCGTCTGAGCGCTGTAGTGTGACTCACAGCCTGCACTGGCACACTTGACATTCCTGCAGCAGAGCTTGGCTCCTCTGTGTCGTCTGTCAGTAAATGTCACAGTGCGTCTGGCAAAAGGCCGCCCGTCAGCAGGCTGAAGACGGCTCTTTGTTTGCTCTCTGAAGGGACACACATTGTCTCTCTGTCCAGAAAGAACCTCAGGGTACAGTTTGTGACTTTTCAGGCTGTTTTTGGAGAGGCCAGATGGTAATATGGAAGCAGAATATAATCTTTTCTCTGTCTGTTTATTACTCTGCCTGTACATGTCCTTCCTGGCTGTGCTAATTGGTATCTGCTGCATTGAACTGAGTAACAAACAAGGATATTTCCAGTTTATTTAGATGTTTAAACTAGAGTCTATCCAACAAGACTACAAAACAATCAAGTAAATCTCCTGTAGCTGAGAACAGATTAGCAGTTGTCCACATTGGTAACCCCCCCCCCCCAGTGGTGGTGTTTGTTTCTATGAATCAGTTTAATGAATACCAGTCAATCACTTAAAGCCTGTGACTCATCTCACTAGACTTGTCTCATCAGGTTTTTCATTGTCAGCATTTTAAAGCAGCAGGAACTGAAATCATGATTTTAAAAAATACCCAAGATTTAAAAATCCACACCTTCCTAGTGCATATCTCTCATCTTAATCCAAATGAAAGGACTAAATATAAATATAGATGATATGGCTCTGATGGGAAAGAGAAGAAACATAATGGCTGTTTAACCTCTACCTTCCAGAAAACACATGTGAACAGCCAAAGTTTCAAAGAGTTCAGAGATTGGGGGTCAAATTCTTATTTCCTCTCAAACCACTTTAATTGTATTATGTTAAAAGGCAATTAGAAGATCTGTATAAGTTCTACAGCTTTAAGAAATGGTCTGTGCATGTAAAGGAGCCTTTTACACATTACCTACAGTGTATGTTCTCAGCACAGACAACGCCCTGCTCCTCTTTTCCCCTCAACCAAAAGACCAAACATCATGATCATATCAGCTGTGACTCAAAATGGGCTATGCTCCTCCCAAATGAGAAGGCGAAATTAAGACGGTGTATCTATCTTCACATGACAAATGGAAAACTGGCAAAAACGAATGAAATCAGGAGCTGGGTAATGAAAAAGAAAATACACAAAGTACAAATCTGAACAGACATTCAACTGTAGATCTTGTCTGATTAAAGTTGCACTGATTAATTATTTTCTTAAATCAATATTATCACATGAAGTATATATATTTTTTTATTTATAAAACCTTATCTGGCACGTGTAAGCAAAAGCCATCTACTTTTGAACTTTTTAAAAGCAAAACAAAAACCTACTCACTTTCACTTGGTTACTGACTGTTTTTAATTTATTAATGAAATATTAACAAATAACTTTGAACTGTAGAAAGATCTGCTGAATATTAGTTGTGAGAATAAAATCTGAGATCACATATAAATGTGATATATTTGTTCATGGGTCTTGACATTATGTAAAATAAAATTAGTTTTGGTGTGTGCGTGGAATTGTCTTTACTGAACAAAAACATTTGGGTCAATACCATACCATAACTGTTCATCTTAAAGTGAAAAAACAGGCAATTATAACTTCATCAAAGTGAATAAAAGACAGCTTACTCTGTGTATTAAATGAGTCATACAAGTTTCCCACTGTCATAAAAAAGTCTGGAAGAGTCAAATCAGGAAAGGCAGTTAAATATTGAAAATACATGTGATAATAACTACAATAATTAATTTTAAGGATGTAAACTTCTAAGTTCTTGTTAAAAATTATTGAAATTTTTGATATATGTACATTTTTTTTACAATATGTAGAAAATTGAGTGATTCTGCTCCATATTTAAAGTGAAAATTAAACTTAATTGTGAGTAACTAAAGGTTCATATCCTTAATGGTTGAGAAGGTTTATAGAAAATTTTCTCTGTAGAACCATGAACATGTCTAGAGAGTTAGACAATGGTGTCAAGTTTTAAGTACAAGTCAACTAAACGTTCTCTGGTGGTTCATGATCCAGAATTGCAATTTGTTTTCTAGTGGGATACCAATTAAACTTTACTCATTGTACAATCCTCCCATGTGTTTTGTTGGAATCAATAATAAAAATAATCGTTAGTTGCAGCCCTTTTCTGACCTTCAGCAGTGTTAGTAACTGTGGAATTTTCCCTGCCACATGAAGTATTCAACTAAGAGACCCTTGGGAAAACTCCTTTTACACTCAAGTCCTCACATGTAGATAATCAGCAGTGAAATGTTGGCGAGGATGAGCTTTTATTTGCACTTATATTAGCATGTATGTGTAGACAGGTTGTAGTGTTTCTACAGAATGAGAATGACAGCAGTGGATGACTGTAAAGAGATTGTTTGGTTGAGGTATAAAGATGTGACAGGGAAGAATGCCTAGCCTACAGTCAAAAAAAGCAGAGCAGGGTTGAGGAAAACAAGGGCCGAGTCCAAAGGGAGGAGAGAGGAGTCTCCCTTTTTCTTACAAGCCTCGACAGCAGCCACTCCCAGGCCGTAATGTGCACTCTCATACCATCATGTCCTGCAAAACCCACTGCTTTTAATGGATACACACTTAGAACTGCACAGGATGTTGATTTAAGACTTGGATTTCAAGTTCATATCCATACCAACCTCTGCTCCTCTGCTGTGTTTTGTTATTGAAAATGACAAAAACACACTCCCTCTTTCACTTTATTTGTACTGTGTGACTGGTGTCTTTGTTAATCCTTCTTCAGCATGTAAAGGCATGTACGATTGTGCAGATGGGGGTAGTTGATGTGAGAACATAAGTGTTTATACAGATATATTTATGTTTCTTTTTCCCCAGCCCTTTTCTCAGAGAAGGTGAGGAACATGTCACCAGATGATATCCGGATCCCACCTGAGCCCCCCGGACGCTGCTCCACCCAATTACAGGTATAGGATGGCCTCTAACTGTAGTGTTTGCATCTTTCTAAATGGACAATTTTCCCTCCGTTTAAAGGAGCTGTATATATATTTTTTAAATTATTATATTTCTAAATGCTTATTTCCTGATTGCATGGGAAAAATAAAACGACTGTAAACGTGCCCTGGTTTGTTGAGTGGGCTGAGTTCATAAAGTTAATCTCGCATGCTTAGTTTGTTAAAATACGAAGACAGCGAAAACGACCACTCAGAATTTAAAAAATTTCAATCCAAGATGACGGACTTCCTGTTGGTTTATGGTGCGTGTCCATCAAAAGGTTTTTTGTTCATCTCGTCATGATGAACATGTGTACCAATTTTCATAGCTCTAACTGTACTTGGGTCTCTATATTTGATTATTCAAGGGGGCACTGTAGACAAATGTTTTTCACAATTTTTCACACTTGGGAAGCGTGCGCAAAATTTGGTGAGTTTTCATACATGTTCAGGGGATCAAATTTTAGTTCAAAGGATGCGTCATAAAGAAACGGGAGCAATATAGCATTTTTCTGACCCCCCCTGAACTTGGCCTCATATGAAAGCTTTCAACCTCCCTTAGTGTGTGAGTGCTGTCAGTCGTCCCTGGCATATTTCGCCCCTTTGCATATTTCGTGCCCTTGTGATCACAGTGGACTCAATAGGCCTTGCGCCGGACGTGGTCCGCGACGAAGGCCGAATTATTAGGTGATGAAATTATGTCTTTTTTTTTTTTTTTTTTTTTGGGACACCACCTTGTTGTGCGTAATAAACAATTTCCAGGTAGTATGGAAAAGCACAGATGTGTGATTTGCTTTAAAAGAAGATGCTTGTATTGTATTGGCAGATATATGGTCTGTGCTCACTGTTTTCTGTGAAGATGCATAAGATTAAGAGTTTGGAGTCAAAGATCAGGGCTTAGAAGTCGAGTTATCTTGGGAGTCAAAATAACCTGTTCTTCAAGCCAAGTAAATAATTTAGTAGTCACTCACTCCCTCTGGGGTTAGGCATAAATTCTGGTAGTTACATAAATTCTGGGACTCGCCCCTGTAATTAAAGCAACACACGGTGTCACCCGCTCTGAGTTAGCTGTCGCTGCGCCGCCACTGTGCATTCAACACCGCTAACGGCGCTCAGGATTTTGTTGTAGAGCGGAGGCAGGTCAGGACACACATCTGAACTTGGTAACTGTACAACTCAGCATTTATGCCCCCTGGTGATGCCACTCCTCCACCAGTCATATGAACACAACGCATAATGATTCACCTTCCCCTGAACAGCCTGGTTATCCCTGCCCTCAGGTCAGAAGAAGCAAGCACACGCAATTTTAATTGGATTGCACAATTGTTATGTTGCTTGTTAATCGTGAATTGACGTTTTCCCCCGTAATTTCATCACTGCTGGAATGCTTTTAATTCAAGTTTCCAAGCACATTTTTACATTTTATGATGATACAGAAGGAGGAGGAACATTTGGTTCATTTAGTTTATTTGTCAACAACTTTATGCAAAAACTACTGGAACAACTTCCATGAAATTTTCAGAAAAGGTATGAGGTCGTCCAGAATAGACCCCATTACATTTTGATGAACATAGGTCAAAGGTCAAGGTCAAAAATGTGTCTTCACAATAGGAGATAGGGCAAATCGGGTAAAACGTTTGCGAGGGGGTAGGGTTTGTTGTGCCTGGCAACACTTGTTTAACAGTTGACTTTGGAATTAAGTGTTGAAAAAGTAAGTACCCAAAAACATCTGTAAAAATTTGTTTCGGGTCATCTTTTCCAAAACTAAAGAGAATTATCTCCATCTACTATCAGATCAGCACAGATTTTTAATCTCATAAATTAATGTAGAAATTCACTGTCAACCCCAACCTAGGCAAAACCAAAATGTGGTCAAAAAAGGCCCATAACTGAGATGTTGTTTTAATTTTTCTTGCAATTTATAATACTTCAAGGATGTGGATAAATCTGCTCCCTGCTTACACTTTCTTAAAATAGTGATATTTTGTCATAAAAGTTATGTTTGTCATCTTACTGTTTTCTTTTTCCTTATTAACATGTGGTACCAACTGTATTGAACCCCCCACCCACATACATAAAATGCACAGAAGTCAAGTTTTACCTTAAAAATTTGTTGTTTTGCTGCTTTCTTTATCTATATATAACATCAATATTTAGTTTTTTTATATATATTTTTGATGATTAAAGAACAGACATTAAAGAAAGCCTATTTTACAGTATTATCCAGCGTACAATCTTAGTTTAGATTTATGAATGAAAATAATCAGATTAATCTTGTACCATTATCACCGGTTTCCTTTAGTTATGTCAACCTATGACACGGTACATGGGCAGTTTGATGATTCATAACAGAAGCAGAATTCCCTTTTCACCTTGTCTTAATTTATCACCATTGACTCCATCTGCCAGCTCCCTGTGGCTCAGCAGAACCTCGTTGTCAAATATTTCTGTGAGGTATCAGAAACGTTACTCACAATACTTCCATTCACCATTATGCTATTAATATATATAGGCTTTGTTTATTTTCTGAAGTGAACAGTGTGTTCTGCTCTATGTGGAGTGCAGAGGAAGCTGAGTACGAGCAGAGGTGTTAATGTCTTACAGGGAGTGCTGACTTACCATTTACAACATTCATTGACTTGTTTGTTTTGTAACAGGAGAAGATCCACAAGCTGTATGAGAGGAAGCTACATGGAGATTTTGATACAAATAGCCACATTCAGAAAAAGAAAGAATTCAGAAACCCAAGGTATGCAACGCAGCAGAGCAACATCCCAAAACCAACATACATGATACCTGATTTCTAGGGGTGGGAGAAACATTTTTTCACATATGTATCAGGATTTTTTTGTTTTGCGATTTTTAAAACGATTTTTTTGTTAAAAAATCGATTGTTTTTCCCATATTTAAATGGTTCATTTTAAGCCGGGTGGAAAAAAAATTACCCCTTGTAAAGATGTAGACGACTGAATTAGTCAGTCAGATGCATCATGGCATACACAGTAATCACCTCAGTGAAGGCACACAGATGACAGCTAGCTTATTATTGTACTCGCTTCAACAGCATTAACTTATGCGCAGACAAACAATACACTATGCTAATATCTATTCCAACTGTATTGTTTTGTTGATCTCACCTTGTGGCATTTACTTACACACAGTAATAAACCAGGAGTATATGAATTAGAGTTGGGAAAAATAGGGTGCTTAGCAACAAGACATCGGCTAATTCTAAACACGGAGGTGGTACATTTAAGACCGTCGTAACATCTCTGGTGCGTTCAACAGCATGGGATATCTGAAAACTTAGAGAAAATGAGTTTTTCCTGAATAAATATAGTTAAACAATCAACAACAATTCAAATATGTGGGCTTTTTAACAGAAGGGAAGAGCAGAGCTGGACATGTACACTTTATTATGAAGTATGTTAATTTAAAGGTTCCTATTTGTGTTGTGTGCAGATAAATGTAGTAGTTTACTTCCTAAAGTCTGGTTCAAATATATTATTGTTGAATAAATCTGAACTGACTCACATATGATGTGCATTTTTGGGGGGAGTTATGGCTCCTGGTATGATCTCTAGGCATCATCATTCAGCTTTTTCACCTGGTCTGGTGTTAAAAAGGCAAGCGAAAAAACGGAAATATCGAAGAATCGCAATTTAAATTGACTTGGCATCCAAAAAAATTGTAAAAGAATCTAATCGGTATAAAAGCATATTGTCCCAGCCCTACTGATTTGTTTGTGTGGAAGCTCATGAGTTTTCTTTTCACAAATCAAAATCTAATGTTTACAAGTGTCTAACTGAGCTGCTTTGGTTTATTTCAGTATTTACGAGAAGCTCATTCAGTTTTGCGGTATAGACGAACTGGGAACAAATTACCCAAAGGACATGTTTGATCCTCACGGTTGGTCGGAAGACTCTTATTACGAAGCTCTAGGTACGTCACTTTCTATCTTCATTGCAGTTATGTGTTTGTGGTTGGAGCTAAATACTCATGTGTGTGTCTTCTCCTTCCAGCCAAAGCCCAAAAAGTGGAGATGGACAAACTGGAGAAAGCCAAGAAGGAACGAACCAAGGTGAGACATACACCAGTAAACAGTGGAATTATTCACTGACATTACTCTTGTTGATCTGCGTCAAGGGCAAGTCTCCACCAGCTACAGTAATTTTGATGTTGCCAACAAAAGATGGAACAAATTCAGGTTTTGGAAGAGAAGCTCAGGCCCTGCCCAGTGCTGCATTACTGTCGAGCCACGCCCTGTCAGACATACAGAGATCAGTTGTCTTCATCTCTGTTTTTTTTTTTTTCATGTTCACTATTTGGCTCAATTCTGTAGAAAGTATCGGAGGTGAAATTTACTCTTCTTCATTATACGTATACTAGAATGGGGTTTCTGTGGGTCATTAAAAAGAATAAGTCAAATAGATTTAGTGAAAATGAAGTCCTTACATGGCATTAAAAATCACTAAGTGCAATGGCCAGAGGCATTAAAAAATGTAATACACTTTATGGAAAAAAGCATCGTCATTTGCGATTTATTTTGGAATTGGCAAAAATTTTCATTGGAGTTGTAGTAAAATGACAGACAGAACCTTTTAATTGACTGTTGATTTATGGCCGATACACAAAGTCAACACACTTGATGCTCGGAATGCAAGATGCTCTGACCATGCTCATGCCGTGGTGAAAGAGCAGAAAGAATAAATATTAGCAAATGTTGGAAAATGGGTAATGGCAAGTTTTAGCAGAAATGATTGGAGGAGAAACTGTTTAGAACCTGGTTAAAGCCTGTCAACAGTAAACTGCCATAAAACTATATATAAAACTCTGTCTGCAGTTGGACATGGGAATTAAATTTGTTTGAAGGGGACATATCATGCAAAATGCACTTATTAATGCTTTTACAACACAAATATGTGTTGTCTGTGTGTGAGGAGACCCTGAGATTATGAAAAAAAAAAAAATTCCACTCCTTTTCTCCTGATCCATTTTTGTTGGAGGGGGATGAAAACACTCCGTTTTGGATTTTCTATGCTTTGTACATCACATGCATAGATTCATTTGAATACCCCACCCCACAAGCTCAGATAACTCCACCTGCTGGTCAAGGCAACCTCTGCCCAGACTCGGAGATCCGCCGTTATTCTCTGTCGGTAGCCCTGGTGTGCGTTGGGGTCTGAGTCTTGGTTGCTGTTTGAGCTCCCGGGTCCACAATTGGTCTGACCCGGGTTGATCAGACGGGCTGGTCTGTGGGTGGCATCGTGACTGTGGTGTCGTGGCTCGTCTGGCTGCCCCAGGTCCAAACAAACTGGATCCAAACGCACACCCAGGCTGTAAAACACACCACTCGGTCCACTTTGATTCTCTCCAGCTGATATTTTTTCATCTGTGTCTTTGTCTTTTTTTCTCTGCCTCAACTTCTTCAGGTTCTATCTCTTTCTCCTCTTCTAACTCTTTCTCTTCTTCCTCTCGGCAGAATGCGGAAGAGAGGGGCGGAGTCAGCTGTGGCTCATTTGCATGAAAGCATGAGGCACTAAAACCAAGCGTTTTGAAAAGGGCTGTTTTTCCAGGTTGAAGAGGCTGCTGTATCTCTTCATCAATGTGGTACTTTGACCAAAGCATGTCACAGACAGCTCACTGAGACACCAGGGAACTGTGTTAACTTGTGGAAAATGTGCATGATATGTCCCCTTTAAAGTGGCATTTAAAAAGAGCATTAAATTTAGTTTTGCTGATACCCGCAGAAACCCTGTAGAAGTGGTGTTGTACTTTGTGCAGTTGTGTGCACATGTCACTGGATAACAATACAGTATCATGTAGTTTTGTTTGCTGTGGGCATGCCATAAATTTCTTGTCATACGCCCCTGAGCAAGCTTTTGCACTGTGTGTGTGTTTCATAGATTGAGTTTGTCACGGGAACTAAGAAAGGCACCAACCCTTCGAGCACTGCAGCCTCCACCACCAGCAACACGACCACCACCACAGCCACAGGTAAGTGTTTACAAGTACAACACCTCTGTGCTGCTCCAGTTACATACATCTTCCCATCAGAGTGTATCAAAGCAAAAGGAGTGCTCCGCAGGTATTGTGCTAACAGAATTTTAATGAGTCATAAATCGCTTCATCTGAAACAGAAGTGTCAGATTGCTAGGTAGTGGGATTGGATTTAATATTCTGTTTAATCAGTAATGCCTTTCATCAGATTTAGAGTGCTGCAGGAAGCTGTGTGCACTTTTACTCCTTTTCCACCAAAGCTGATGCACAATGTCAAACCAGTTCTTCATGTTCTGATGGCGGCACCAACGGTTTAATGGCCTGGAACCAGAAATTATTTGGGTAGGGGGTAGGATTATTATGACGAACAAGATCAACAAACTATTTGCAATTGACATTTTAACCAACAGTTAATCTAGTGTTGAGCATTGAGCATGCAAATTGGAACAAACATTTCATAGAGGAGATTTATTGCTGTGTTTGACAGGAACAGTACTCCTTAATTAGCACAAACATATGGTAAGAAGCTGCGAATGAGCCATAGTTGACCAACTAGACTAATTGTAATCTGTCATTGAAGTCCTTGAATTATAACAGTATAAAACTGATAGCATTATCAGTCAAATGTGGCATGAACAAACATGGCTACTGATTTCTCATATCAATGTGACATATCATTTGATCACCTCGTAATGAATTGATAGCCAAATGGTTTCACACAGCACTGATGTAAAATGTTGGTAATACAGGGATGTTGTCAGAAAAAAATGGACTTTTATTTTAACTAACCCACATTACCGTATATTCAGTTATACAGAGCCTGGACTCTTAAAATACATTGAAAATACATTTACAAAGGCCTTTAAGCGTTGATTTTAGTACTTTTATTGTATATATAGTGTAATTTTAGTATTTTTTATTGTATTTTTAGATGTATTTTATTGCCTTGTTCTCCTTTCTCTGTTTTGTGTTTTATGCCTTGTAGTGTGTAGGGCTTTGTGTCAGCTGTGTCTGTTTTAAAGTGTTTTTTAAAATAAAGATGTTATGGTAGAAGCAGCACATATTATATTGCTAATAATAACTGTTCCGCACCTACATTTTACAACTGCATTCACCAAGCACATTAATTGTGTTTTCTTGTGTGTGGCAACCCTGTACCGTCTCTTTTAATGCCTCTTTTTAAGCTACTTTCATGCCATTTTTTTAATTGCTCCCAGGAGATAAGTAAGTAAGGGATAATGTATTGCCCATGCGTTACTATCAGAAAAATATTCCCAGACGGGGCGGAACAACAACAGCCCCTAAGGGAAATATTTTCGGATAGTCACGTGTGGGCAATACATTAACCTGCTTAGTCTACGTATTATTTCAGCTTGTTACTGCTACTACTCTAATAGATTGGATAAAATAGTCGTTATAACGTAGCCAATATTTACTTTCAAAGTGGCTGAACTACCTGTGGAGTGATATGGTACTGTGAATCTGAAGTGACAAAACTCATTGCCATTGGCAGTGGGCTTTTGCAACATTCTAGAGGGCCATAGAATAAAGTGAATTAAATGATCACAAAGTTAGAAACTAGCCACATTCACCAAAGTAGCTTGAGCATCTGTCCAGAATTACTACAAGCTTTGTGTTGGTGGAAAAGTGGGCATGTTTGTTGGAAATTTAGCACAACGTTATGTACGACTTCCAGTGTTCTCATTTGTATAGAAGTCAAATGTTATGAAGCAACAACTGACTTAATGTGTCCTGCCACTTATTCCTCCCTTGTTTACTCATCAGCAGAGGCCCAGAAAAGGAAAAGCAAATGGGACTCTGCGATCCCCGTGACCCTGGCCCAGCCTACACTCATCACCACCACAGCAACACTGCCAGCTGTCGTCTCCGTGACAACCACCGCCAGCGGCACCAAGACCACTGTTATCTCTGCGGTGGGCACCATCCTGAAGAAAGCAAAGCAGTGAATACAGGAAATGGAGTGGAGCATGTCTGAACTAAGGACTGACAAACTATTTCTCTGTCAGGTATTTATGTAAAGATGCAGAGACAACTGAACTGTATACAATCTCCAAAGCTTCTCTGGGACTAATTTAAAGACTTACCTACCTGCCGTCTCTGGGATTGCAACTGCATAACTGCGTATAACATGTTAACTTTGGGAACACATCCCTGAACCCTGATCCATACAGATCTCACGATGGAATCCAAAGCTTATGTTGGAAGTCTTTTTCTCTGTTTTTTAATGTTCCTGCAAAACATGTTAGTGTAAAACAGTCAAGGGATTAGAAAATAAGAATGTAACGATGGTTAAACAAGAAAAAAGATCAAATCGAAATGTTTTATTTTTTTTATTCATAGTTTTGTTGTGCTATTTTCATGTCTCCTAGAGCAGTAAATGTGTACAAACTAGTTCAATCTCACATCAGTTTTTGAGTGGGTTTTTTTTTTCCCCCCTCTTGACAGTCTGAGGTAAGGTTTTTTACACTTGTATATATGTATTACCGATAAGGTGAATAAATGAATCAGATGTTGCCTTTTCAAAAAAAATTGTCTCGTTTGTCATTTTTGCAAACTCATTATCTCAATTTTATTTGTTTTGTGTAATCATACGAATGCTGACATTTAGTTTTTCATCAACCTAGATAAGGGCAAAACATAAAGGTAATACTGTTTTCATACTGTAATGTATGTAATGTTCTACTACTACTACTTATTTAGAAACCAGGTCTTTTCAATGCAGACATTGGCCTAAATCTGGGCTGGAAAATGTATTTGGCTGCTTTGTCGACACCAACAAACACACAGTTACTGTCTCCTCTTGACTACATGTGTGATCCAGGTGGAGGCTAGACACATTGTTCTTCATCTCAGTTGCTACATCTGATTTCTATCCAGGGGTCCCGCCAAGACATCTGCACATCTGGCACATTGTTCAGGGTTAAAGTTCAGCGAAAACTGCCTTATCATGGAATAAGAGGAGGTAAGGTTCAGGGTGAGTTACTGAAACTTTTGCTTGTAGTTACAAGCGGCACATGTTTTTCTTAGCTGAAAAATGATCCAAAACATGAACTTGAAGACGGTAAACTTGGATACAGTCTTAACTAAATGTGAAAAATAGTTTGTTTTATGTTCTGACTGTCTTGTTAATGTCATAAAGACTACATTAATGCCAGATTGGATTTGTTCCTTCAAAAGATGTTTAAAAGGGCCTACACGGTGATGCCAACGACATGTCAAAAGAAATGGAAAATGCAATAATGTAAACTAATCCCAGGTTCCAGTGAAATCTAGTCTGATGCTAGATGAATAAATACTGAACTGAAGGAAAGGGAGGAAATGGTATGTGTTGAATCTGTGAGTCAGATATGACAGTCATTTGAATCATGCCCACATTTAGCCACTGAGCCACTACAGTGGTTATCACAGTGGCAAAGTGTGAACAATTAACTTCGTCCTTCTTGTATTTCAACAAGTCTTTGCAAAGCCTGGAATGTATACTCTTTAGCGAGAAAAGCTTCAGACATTTTCAAGACATGTCTGGTATGTCATGTTTAAGTCACTAGTATGAAGGTAGATTTAACATCAGATTGTTATATTACTCTCCAAAATGTAATCATTTTGAGTTCTTTGTTCAACTTGAATGAGTGCAAATTCATAATATATAAAGTATTCAGTGAATGCCTAATCTCATCACTATTTTGTGCCAACCCATTCTTGAATTACAGCCAATAATCTGTTTTTGATCTTTCTGCTAATTGCAACCTTGACCTTTGACCTTTTGCCATGTTGATAATTTTGTTATTGGTATATATGCGTCAGGGCGTGTAATATTATGATAATATATCCAGCATTGATTAAGTTGTAGTGTGATATGTCTGCTTGACACACACAGTGTTACAGAAGTTAATTTTGCCACAGGTCACCTTTGACCTCCAGAGATCTCAAAAACTATTGGTCGTAGATGATAACACCAACCATGAGAATTGTAGAAATCTTAATTTCGCATTGTTTGGTACCAATCTAAAAGTTCTGTGAACCTCCGTTACTGAGTTCCATAATGTGATTTTGATCTTTTAGTTAATTGTGACTTTGACCTTTACTTAAATGGATCATTGCATCTGATGCGCATTAGTTATATGTATATGCCCATATAATTTCATGGTGATATTCATTGACTTATAGCATGATATGTCTCTGTGGACAAACACAAAGTGATTACAATATTCACTTACAATACAAAAAAGATTAATCATGTTGGAAACCCCACTCCCACTTAAGACTTGTTTCAGTTTCCAATATGCTTTCACCTCATTTTGGATCATCGATATTAACATTATCAGTGTTTAAGCTGAAGATGACAGTGCTACAAACGCTTTCTTGTTCTAATTTTTTTAGTAATTTTATTGAATTATTCATTTATTTTTTTGTTGCATTACTTATGCATTATTTTTAAGGGTTGACAAATACTACTTTGAATGTAATTTGAAGAGTTTGAAGTTGAGATTATTTTCAACATAACTTTTAAAACTGTATTACATTGTATATACTTGTATTGCCCAATTGTACGTGTAATATATTCGGACAAAAATGGTGGAGACATAAGTCAGGTGATATTAAATGGTAGCTTACTGGCTCTGTAAAATAGTAAAGTTCATCTAGCATTCCAACATACAATGAATGAGAAAATTACATGAAAAAAAACTGAGAATCTGATCCAGATGTCATCTGATAAACGGGGAAAACATTTTAAAATTCATCACCAGATCACTTATTATAGGGTTCAAATTAAATAGATGGAGCTCTAATGAGACCTGAAAAAAAAAGAAAAGAACTACAAAACAGATTTTGTATTTTTCGAGGGAAGTTTAACCCCCCCCACCCCCCACCCCCTCTAGGAGCTGTCATCATTATTACAACTTTGAGATCTTATCATATTGATTTCATTTTGGAGCTCAGGCCCTTGCACCTCGGGTTAAACACTGACATGATCACATGACAAACCACTCAAGTTGAGTAAATGTACAACTCTACCCACTTTCCCTCTATTTTAGTAAGGACTACATTACAAAAAAATAAAAATCTTACCAATTGTACTTGTCCTCATTTCTAATCAAAAAATCAAAAAATCTAAATCACATTTACAATAACACATAATCACCTAAAGAGTAACTTTGCAGTTAGATTTAAGACGTTATTCTTAGATAATAGATCTTTTTGTGCTTGAATTAAACAAAACTAAACTAAAATTCTTAAATTAAATGAAAAATCTGCCAAAGGAAAAAGTTAAAGTTATCCAGGTGAAATTACTTTAAATAAGATATTGAAGATCTATTGTCTATGAATAAATTTTTTATGTCTCACTGAAAGTTACTCTTGAGGTGATTATGTCTTATTTTATGTGTGATGAGATATTTTGACGAGGAATGGAAAAAAAAATACACTTGGTAAAACTTAGACTGTTTTCCAGTGGAGCTTTTCAAAGTACAATAAAATGTCAGACACTGTTGAGTGTGCATTTCCTGCAACCTGTCGGTGATCTTATTGAGATGATTCACCATTCGTGATCTGCATCTGTGCAGGTGTCGGTAAACTGTCGAGACACACCCAGTGAACAACATGTACTGAACAGGTCAGAGCTTCTCCCTCTTCATCACGAAGACAGAATCAGTGCATTTAAGAAAACACTCATAAAATTAGAATTCATACTTTTTAATCAACTACATTATGGATTTACTAAAATGACAAAACATTTGACATTTTTCTCATTTTATTACAGCTGTTGGATGTATTCTATAGGTTATTCCAAATCAAAGCAATACATAATTAGCATAATATTCTGTATATGTTGTAGATATTCTTTTACATTACATCATATATCATTGGTATTACACTTTTTCAGATAATACTGTAAATGAAAATGTTAAAACTAAAAGGATCAGCTTGGATCCTGTGTACTGTCCTCTACAAACACTGCAGCAGATTTATTACCAGTAGGAAATAGTGAGACACCATTATAAGCCATGAATGAAGTCAGTGATCCAAAAAGTGCCGTTTTTGTCATGTAAATTGGGGGAGTAGGGCACAGACTGGACCCGGACTGAAGTGCACACAGGGGGCTCAAAGTAGAAATGTCTTGGCTGTTTCTTCTAAATACCGAAGAAAACTTTGGGAAACAAATATAAGTAGCTTTTTGTTTTTCAGAAAAGTAGCTTATTTGGAGTGTGAGACTCTTCCTCCTGCAACACAACCATAGTAAGTAAAGTTTTGATAGATAGATAGATAGATAGATAGATGGATGCACTGTCTGAGTCTGCCCTGATAGATTGTTTACAGTTTGCATTGGTGCTCATTGCTTTTTTGTGTGTCATTTGGTAATTTTGCAGTTACATTGTGATGAAATTTATCTCAAAACACATTTAAATCAGACGAAGATAGATGGATAGACAATATCGAGTTATTTTTACAATAACAGCGAGAATGTTTAATTTTGGACTCAATGTAGTTGCCTGATATTTTTCTATAGTCGGACATGGCAATGATTAAACAATTAATTGACAACTATTCAATTAATGAGCTATTATAATCAATTAATAAGCTTAATTGGCCTTTGTTCTTTATCTGTCACAAAACTTAATGTAATTTGAAGACAACATAATGGGTTTGGAGATACTTCTTTTCCAGCATTTGTTCACATTTTATAGATAAAATGACTGATTGACTAAACAAGAAAATAATCTACAAACGTATCATTAGTGAAAATAATCATTAGTTGAAGCCCTTGTTGAAGGATCTATTGCAGTTATCGAAACCTGTCGACTAATCTACACAATCTCCTATTGACTGTGTCCCCTTTGCACAGCCTGAGAGCTTTGTCAATCCTTTTGTGCATTCTTGTAAGAACACAGTGAGCACTAGCATTGAGTGTCAGGGTCAGTGTGCCGTGTTGGTCCCTGTACTGTGGAATGCAAACTCCCTCCTGACTGGCACCTTACCACTTTCACAGACCAAAGGAAGCTGGCAAAAAAGATATGAAGATATGTGGCAATCATAATACTCATATCAAATATTTGCTGAAGAGAAAATGTGCCTGTAAGTATGAGCAGGCATTTGTGTAAACACAAGAGTCACAAAGCGTTTCCCATAGCCTGCAGGCACTGTTCTGCTCTGTGTGCCACTCCTAAAAGCTTGGGAGGAGGCCACAGAAGGGGAGGGGCCTGGCTCCTGAGCCTCAAGCCCACACAGGTGAACTCCTGTTGGGGTGGAATGCAGGGGGGGGGGGTTGACACACAGAGGTGTGGAGCTTTTAACTTTTTCACAGGGTGGGGAAAAGATAGAGGTGCAGGAAGGGAGTTAACCCTCTCCATCGGTGGCAGCTCACCTTGATAGGGCAGGGAGAGTGGGTCTGTGTGTGGGTGTGTGAGCATATCCTCTAGGAGGGATCAAGTCACAGCACACTCGGTCATTTTCACTCAGTTGCTTTGAGTCTTACTGTCTCTCATATCCCTGTGTTACTCATACTGCACAGTTGAGACTCAATTTAGTGTAAATCAATCAGTATTTAACCAGATTGGATTGGAGCACAGGAAGGAACAAACAACAGAAACAACAGAAAAAGTGGAGTTTTTTTGAATTATTTTTTTTTTTTTACATTTTTTAAATTTTACTTTTAACTTGAAAAGAGGACTTCAAGACTTTTCAACAACACAAGTGGATACAAACTTTCCCCAAATCCGTGGGTCAGAGAAAGCAGGAAAGGATTTAGTGTTTTTCTTATTTATCGCTGGACTCTTGGACTTGAACTGCGGTAGAGAACTAAGAGGTTTGTTTGATTAGTAATCCATTTAAGTTAGTCATAAATGTTTTAAGACTTTAGTGTTTTCACTGCAGTGTTAATTCTTTCAGTGTTGCATAATAATTTGGACTATTCTCTTGGATCATATCTACTGTACATGTGCTGAGTAAGGTGTATGCTATAAAGTTATGCAACTTTATATCTCACCATGAGGTTTAAGGATTACGTGCAAGAATGAAGACTGGGTCGTGGGCACATTTGGATTCAGCTTAGCAGTTATTCTCTCTTTCTTTTTTTTTTTTCTTGGCCATTTCTGCATGACTGCCCACATCAAAGCACAAGCTACAATCTAACACAGGTGAAAGAAAGTAGACCAAGCAAACAGTAGAGAGAGAATTCACTGACAGTTTACTACAGTTTTGCCAATGATACAAAACGTACAGACTTTTTGCTTTAATTTCCTTTACATGTTTGGGATCTGAGTAGGAATTCAGAGATATATTCATAGATGCAGTTGTTCCAGGTGAGTGTTGTTGTGATTTAGTTTACTGTCAAAGTCAAGACCCCCAAAACTTGTTAGTGATCCATTGCTGATGATGTCATGACCCACACCCAGTACTGGTATGTGCACCTTACAGGCACGTTGTTGTCTGTGGAGAAAAAACAAAAAAACAATTCCATGAACTTGAAACCTTTCCACTCAATCGGTCAGACCAAACAAAAAGCAGCAGGGATGACTCATGTCTATTTTCTCTCTCCCAAGCTGTTATTTGTCTCCCAGATTATTGTCAGTGTCACTCGCATGATTTCATTTGAGAAGCAGCTAAATACAAAGTGGGTTTTTTTCCCCCATTAATCTCCTCTGCTTGGAGAATTCTGGTCAGTTTTTGTGGACAGCGGTTGGTCTGTACAGTTTTTTTCCCCTGACCTATCTCAATCTGTGATTTATGTGACACCTTGTGGCATGAACTCATGCACACACACACACACACATAAACACACCTGTAGTTTAGCTCAGGTTCACATCAAGGTGCTAAGGTGCCTTTCCCATATGCCTTTAGGCTGTGTTTTTAACTTGGACAGGTCATTTTCTCGCCTCAAGGAGAAATTCCTGTTTGGAGTTGTAAATCCTCAGAGCATAGTGTTTTTGTGTGCTATGGCTCACTGTCAGATTTCTACCCACTGAGACAATTATAGAGACATTTCATAGCCACATAATGTCCTTTGTTCATTCCCCTCCTCCTGTCTGTAATTCAGATCATTTTGTGGCTTCCTGTCAATCAGATTATTCTCTATCTGAGATTCTAGCATATAATTATAAACCATTTTTACTCTGCCTAAACCTAATCAGCCCAGAATATTTTTGAGTTCCCATTTATTACTAATATCTTTCTATGCATTTGGCACTGAAAATGAATCTGTGTCAGAAGGCAAGGCAAGGCAAGGCAAATTTATTTGTATAGCACATTTCATGTACAGGACAACTTAAGGTGCTTTACACAAAAATAGAAACAGAAGAAAATTAAAATGATAAAGATGCATTAAAAGACAATTAAAATCAAGACATAAAAACATTTTAAAGCAAATAATAATTTAAGTAAAAGCTCCAGTGAACAATTTTCTATGTGAGGATCTTTAAACTGATATGCAACTAAAAAAAAGTGGCCTATGTCAGTGGTATATACTGTCCTACAAAGTAAAAAGACAGTAACTGCACAGACACCAAAGTGAGAAAAATTACCTTAAAGTTCTGTTGTTGTTCAGCACCAGTAGTTGTAGGTAGATTATTGGATTTCAGGCAGTTATTGTTACTGCATATTACCTAGTTCTGCAAAAAACACTGATTAATTCTGGTAGTGCTTAGTGCATCATTTTGATTTTTTATCTCATGACTTTGACTTCACTTAATGCACCTTAAATATATTATTGATAGTGTGCCTTATAGTGTGGAAAATACAGTAATTACATCATGTGTTTCAGTCTAATACAGTGATTGACTGTAAACTATTGGTGCAGGGTCCTAAATGGATATTGGTAAGAACACAGTAATGGTCTTTACTGCCTTTTTGCTTTGTTTTACTAGTACTTTTTGCAGTTACTATACAAACACCCACCAATTTTCTCCAAAACAACAGACATTTGAGATGAGATATTTTATTACATGACAAAGAATGCAGTTACTGCGTTTTTGCTTTGTAAGGCAACAAATTCTGTCTCTTCGACTTAATAATTGCCCTATTCAGCAGTGTCAATATATCTTGGATATGTTCAACACAATATTTTAAAAACAAAATTCTCTTATAAGCCCTGCTCTAGTGTGGAAGATGCATGTGAAGAGAGAAGGAATTATTTTTCTGTTATTGATTCTTTATTATTTAAAGAGTATTAACTTTGGGTGATAGGATGAAGATAAACAACTGCATACAGTGTTGAAGCTCCGCCCTTGAACCAGCTTTAGTTTTCAGCTCTTTCATAGCCAGAGGTGAAGGTAGGGGAGTGTCTAGGCTTGTTCACTTTCTCTGAGCCTTGACCGAGGGAAAGTACAAGTGGGTTGAGTTACACCTTCACCTGCGCAGGATTCAGCAGTGGATAATTTTCCTTTTTATCTTGCTTTAACAGTGCTGTTTGAGCTTTATTGTGCATGTATATTGTTGTCTTTGTGTATTTGTTGTAGGAAGGAGATGGGGAGATGGATGTCACATCTCTCAGTGCATCTGGGCCTTCTGGCTGTCCTGTTGACCTGCTGTTACGCCGAGGGTGAGGAAAATCAAGATTATCACGTCTTTTTTTGTTTTTGTATGTTCATGTGCAAACAAAACATTCTGTATTTGTCATATGTATTATACTAGAACTTAAGCGATTAGTCAGTTAATAATAAACTATCATTGATTCACATTAAACATTTGTATGCAAATGAAATGCATTTTTGAAATAAATCTAAAAGACAATGAATGGGGATTTCCACTGTAATTTTCATGACTATATACTAGTTGTTTGATGTTTTTCACCTTTCCCCAACAAGCTTCCTGTCAGCAATAGGACATCATATTCAAATACAACACAGCTTATTGTCTTATAGAGATTCGATATTCTACAAATGTCTTTGTACTTTTACTACAGGTGTTATAGATATTCTCAATTCTTATTGATCAGTTGCAGCATTCTATGATTTATTTCTTCACACAGAGTTTTATTTAAAGGAATCAATCATATTACATGCATTCTTATTGATTAATGTAGTGTGTTGTAGTCTAATAAGTAGGATAATGTACAGTAAGCTTGTCATTATTGTGTAATAAGATGGTTCAGGTGGTCCTTTCCTTACAAATCATACATGTGATTCTTCCTTAAACTGATACCCTGCCTCCTCCTTCACCCCCACAGTGAACTACTGCTTCGCTTCCAGGGCGAAATCCTGCTCTGAATGCTTACAGTCTGGCAAAGGCTGTGCCTACTGCCCTGATGAGGTGAGAGCAGAAAAAAAAAAAACTGGTTTAACCCTCCTGTTATGTTACAAGTCAAATTGACCCACTCTAAAGTTTTAGCATCTAAGAAAATAGTTAAAAGTATTTATTTTTTTTCAGAATGAAATATCTTCTGCTAGCTTTAAAGAGTGTAATCAACCTATAATATGAAAATGGTTCATCTGAAAGGTTTGACCCAAGAGGTGAAAGGGTGTCAGAAATGTCAGACTATTTATTTCTTTATAACTGTGAGACATATTGATACGAGACCTAAGACAAACAGGAATCACATGCAAGATTCTCAAACCAGAATATGTTTTTCACAGCTTAATAGTTAATTGCTTAATAGTTAATTGAGACAGCAACTAGGGAACAGGGCAGAGACAGGGTCAGTGTACAGAACAGGGTCAGAAACAGTAATCCAGCCAAAACACACAGGGAAAATCCAATAAACGTTACCTGTGTACATGCGAATGTCATAACATGAATTCTGAATCCAAAAAGGTACCAATAAGGGGGAAGCAAACTCGACCTCAGGTGTGGGTTCCTGGTCTGGTAATGAGAGGCAGATTCTAAAAGACAAAACAGACAGGGGGGAGACAGCAGACCAAACATGAAGTACCAAAACAGATTGAAAACCAGGTAGACTAAGATGTGAAACAAACCAAAACAAACAAATTCGCAATTTGACAAAGAAACAGGAGGAGCTTTAAGGGCACTAACAAGACACTCACAATGACAGAAATAACAGGAAGACAAATAGAAAACCACAAAACAATACAATAAAAGTCCAGATTGTTACACATATTATGATATATTTTAATGTAATGCTTTATATGTTGGTCTTTTAAACATAATAAAGTAGTGAAACATAAAAAAACAGTTTAAACATGTTTTTGTTTTTTTTGTTTTTTAATGAAAAACTAGTTAATTATCCTAATTGAACCATTACCTGGAACACCATTGAACTAAATATTGATCCAATAGTTAATAATAGAGTTCATTAATGAAATATTAACACAGCTTGTTAGGATTTTTTTGGTTTTGGACATCTTTTGGATAACTTAACACGCATCAGGACAAATTGACACCATTGCTGTTCCTAACAAATGAACATAACAGGAGGGTTGAAGTGCTTCAACTTTGACATGTATAGCAGTGTCAAATAACTATTCGTGCATCATGTTCAATATTTTTTTGATGATTAATAGAAACTAAATAGAACTATTAATCAAATTTTCTATCCACTCAGACCTTTAATGGACCTCGCTGTGACCTGTATGAGAATATAATCGCCCATGGCTGCAGTGCTGCTGCTGTCATCACAGCTCAAAGTGAAATGCAGATTGAAAGAGTAAGTCGCCATTTCACATAGCATTTACAATTCAAGTTCTAGATTCAAAAAGAAAGTTCTCAAACCTGATTTTTCCTTCCCCTCCATTGTTCGGCTCACTGATCAGGAGGAAAGCATCAATATTGCGCTCCAGCAGTCACAGGTTTCACCACAGCAGGTCAGTATGAGCTTCCTGCCAGGAGAGGAGAAGGTGATGGATGTGAAAGTGTTTTCCCCAACCAAAGGCCCTCTGGATCTTTATATTCTCATGGACTTCTCAAACTCCATGGCTGACGATTTAGACAACCTGAAGCGAATGGGCAATGAGCTTGGTGAGCTGCTTTGTGTTTGTAACATACTCGCTCTACAGTAAATTGCCACTCTGATACTGATATTGGATGGTTTTCCTTGTAGCTGTGTTGGTGAAGAAGCTTTCCAATGACTACACCATTGGATTTGGAAAGTTTGTGGACAAAGTAATTGAGCCACAGACTGATATGAGACCTAGAAAGTAAGAGAAACCACATTATGGATGTTTATCACACATATACAATAGAATAGTCTGAAATACTTACATTTTCTCTTTGTTTTTATCCTCACAGACTAAGAGAGCCATGGCCCAACAGCGACCCTCCCTTTTCTTTCAAAAATGTTATTAAACTGACCAGTGACTTGAATGAGTTCACCACAAAGCTCCAGAAGGAGAGAATTTCTGGCAATTTGGATGCTCCTGAAGGAGGATTTGATGCTATACTACAGGCTGCAGTCTGTGGGGTGAGTAAAACTGTTCATGATAAAGCAGTATTTTTAATGGGAAGTAACTGAGCCATGGCCACCCCGACTTAAAGGAGCAAAAATTTACATAAGGACAAAATGAACAAGCAACAAGCAAACAAAGTTATCACATAAGCTGTTGTATATCAGACATACTCAAGCTTTATTTTGACATTGCTGTTTAACCCTTTAACTCCTGAGACTTTAACAGTTCCAGTCAAAAATTAATAAAATATGTAACAAAATGGACAATAAGAGCCAAAAATGCCTAATAAACCAACAAAATAATAAGTAACATGAACAAAATAAGACAGAAGTGGCACAAACGTGAACAAAAAAAATGAAATACAATATTAAATGTAGAAATATAAAACAAAGTAAGAAAAATGAACAAATATTTACAAAACAATAACTTAACTCAGTTAAAATAAACTAAAATGAAGTCTAAATAATAAATAATATTGTAATTTGGTCCCAGTAGTTTTAGTTTTGACTTTTTCTTTTTTCTAAATCAGTTGCTTTTTGGCACCTGTTTATTTCCACATATCAGATCCATGAACAAATCTCAGTAAAAAAAAAACTGTATTTTTTTTCCCTGAATATTGAAACTAAACCATCCTTTCAGAACGCGTCATCGCTGACACACCAGAGGTTAAAGGGTTAACATTATCAACAGACAAACCCCCTGCACGTGCTGTATCCACTCTTATCTACAACATCACACTTCAAAGTCCACTCAGTTCTCTCAATAAGCAATTACATATTGACCCTGACAGTAAATGACACAAAGGAAATTTGCAAGGGATTATGTATTGCGCACGCGTGACTATCAAAAAATATTCACGACGAGGCGGAAGAACTTCAGCGTTAGGGTGTTGTTGATGTTGTATCGTATTGTTGTTGCTGGTGTTGCGGCCGGGCGAAGGGAACTATTTTTCGATAATCACGCGTGGGTAATATAATACCTTATCCCGTTTATTCTACGGGTTATTACAACTCATTACTGCTACTACTCTAACAGACAGGATAAAATAGGCGTTACAACTTAGCGAATATTTACTTTCAAAGTGGCCGAACCACCTGCGGAGTGATATGGCACCGTGAATCTGAAGTGACGAAACTTGTTGCCATTGGCAGCGGTGGTTAATGGCGCAGTGGGCGGGAAATTCAAAGCCATTTTCCTCTAATTTCTGTACACTTTTCTCTAACACATGTAGCTTCAGTTCAACAGAAGCTAAACTATGTAACTTTCATGTACAGATTATGCTGTTTCCTCTGCAAACTATTTTGTCATTTTTTTCTTTTTTTATTGTGTTCTTAAACTAGGATAAAATTGGTTGGCGCAAAGACAGCACACATCTTCTGGTTTTCTCCACTGAGTCAGCTTTCCATTATGAGTCTGATGGTGCCAATGTGCTCTCTGGGATCCTGATGCGCAATGATGAAAACTGCCATTTGGACACTGATGGCAAATACACAGAGGATATCAATCAGGATTACCCTTCTGTGCCCACATTAGTTCGTGTGCTCAGCCAGAACAACATCATTCCAATTTTTGCCGTCACCAATCACTCCTACACATACTACACGGTTAGTGGGTTTATTTTTTTTCAGGCTTCAGAATCATTATGCAGTATTTTTAACATGTTTTTTTTTTTTTTTTATTTATTACTTCTCCCTCTAGAAACTCCAAACATATTTCCCAATTGCTGAAGTTGGTCTGCTGCAACAAGACTCATCCAATATCCTGCAAGTCATGGAGATTGCCTTTAAGGTATAGCTTTAATTATTTTAACCCTCTAACCCCTGATGAGTCATTGGTGATGCGTTCTGAATGGATGGTTTAGTTTTGTTATTAAACTGATAATTTTGGTGATGGAAAAAAGCAAGTGATTTAGAAAAAGAAAAAGCCCAAACTAAAATTACTATTGTTATTTGTTATTTTGTGAATATTTATTAGTTTTTGTTGATGTTGTTGCTTATTTTTGTTTATTTCTTCTATGTTTTGTTTATTTATTTTATTAGTTTTCTTCAATTGTGTTCTGTTAGTGTCTTACTTTGTTCACGTTACATGTTTAATATTCATTTTTGTTCATTTTACTGATCACTTTGGCAGTTTTTGTTCATTTTGTTGCATATTTTATCTTAGTTTAATTTTTACTGTGGAATTGCTTAAGTCTCGGGAGTTAAAGGGTTAAACAACTGTGGAAGAGTGATTATTTTTTGTCACTAGAAAAGCTTCACTAATAGTTACTTATAGTCTAATTTTCATGTTCATGTCTGTCATTCCAGAGTATCCGTAGTAAAATGAGTGTCCGTGCAGAGGACAGACCCAAGGCTTTCCAGGCTGAGTTCTTGACCTCAAATGGGAGCATTGCACAATATGGAGCCCTTAATATCAAACCTGGAGCAATTGTAAGATCAGGCCACTATTATTTTAGTGGCATTATACCAGTGGTTCTCAAATCTGGTCCTCATGACCCAGTGTCCTGCATGTTTTAGATATCGCCCTTTTCTTCTTCCTTTTAATAAAAAAATAATAAAAATAAAATAAAAAAAATATATGATTTTTAAATAAACACATGACTTCATACTTTTACAAAAAAAATATATATATATAAAAAATAATTTAAAAAATATAAAAATAACCATAAAAATAAAACAATTGAAAAAAATTACAAATAAAAAAATAATTAAAAAATTAATTAAATGTAAAAAAAATTATGAAATCTAAAATTATTTAAAAAATATAACAAAACATTTGCAGATTAAAAAAATGTATTAATTACATTTAAAACATGTAAAATCACACCTGGAAGTCATTACATCATTATCAGACTTCTCAAGAGCTGATCAATAACTGAACTAAGTGTGATAGAAGAGGAAAATAAGTAAAACATGTAGGACACTTGGCCACGAGGAACGGATTTGTGAACCACTGCATTATACTAATGACTATTTTGCCCATATCCTGCCTTCATAACTACAATTTGAATGATGTTTAAATGTAAATGATAAGAACACTACTGAATGACGTAGCTGTAGTAAACCGCAATGTTGTTTTCTCTTCAGGGTGACTTCAAGATGCGGCTTAAAGCTCAGCGGATGATTGATGACCAACCTGTCTGTGCAATGAATCCAAATGAAAAAGAAGGGACAATGAGAGTTAAACCTACAACCTTTAATGATGCAGTAAATGTTAAAGCCTCCGTTCTGTGCCCAACATGTGCCTGTGAACAGGTAGATACAAAAACAGATGAAAATAGAGGTGTACTTGAAGTCACATCAATTTACACATTCCAATTGTTATGTGTTTGTTCTCCAGAAACCTATACTCAGATCTCCCAAGTGTCATTTCAATGGAGACCTAGTGTGTGGAAAGTGTCAATGTTTTGATGGCTGGTAAGACTTACTGGTTAAACCTCTCTCTAAACACACCTGTTTAGAGTTGCCTTCAATGGCCTTTGAAATTGTGGGACTCTGGGATGGTGACCCTATTACTGAATGTATTGTTGTACTGTTGTTTCCCTGTCTTGTTTGGCCTGTCTCATATGTCAGTACTGGTCAGGGGTGTAAAGTAACTAAGTAAAAGTACTTTGTTACTGTAATTAAGTAGATTTTTTTTTCTAGGTATTTGTACTTTACTTGAGTGTTTATTTTTCTGGAAACTTTTTACTTTTACTCCCTACATTTGTTCATAAATATATGTACTTTATACTCTTTACATTCTCAGAATAGACTCGTTACTTTTTCAAACTAATAGATGTGACAGTATAAAATATGAAAATACAGTGGAGGAGAGGAACTGTGGAACTTTATATATTATAGTTATGTGACTTTTTTGTCTCAGAATTTTAAGATTTTATGTCACAATTTTGACCTTTTCTCTCATAATTTTAACTTTTTACTATTAAAAGGATGCTTTTCTTTAATCTCATTTTTTTAATCTCATGATGACTTTTTATCTGAATTGTGACTTTTTTTTTTCCATTTTTCCTAAATTTCCTAAATTTCCTGCCCATACCCACTAAACTGGATACCACAACTCAATCAAACACATTATCTAAACAATAACTCACTTTTAAAGGCTTTATTATGGATTCTTTTCCCATTATTTTTCCTGGTTAAATAAGTATTACTGCATTCATGGCAAAACAATAAAATGTAGTTTTACTTTTTAGTTTTGTACTTTATTACAATTGAGAAATGTTACTTTTTGACTTTTACTTCAGTAAAGGAGTTGAATCAGTACTTCTACTTTTACCAGAGTATTTTTTCACACAAGTAGCTGTGCCTCTACTTAAGTACAGAATGTGAGTACTTTGACCATCTCTGGTACTGGTATCTGTATATTTGTATTTAAATTATTTTAATGTATTTTATTTAATTTTTGTTACTATTTTACTGTGAAGCACTTTAGTTTTAAATGTGCTAATCAAATAAATTACCTACTTACTTAATAGTTATTGAACCTATGAATGAAAAAAACAAAACAAAGAATAAGACCAGGGTTGCTAAGATTTTGGTTTTGTCTTATGCATGTGTCTTTCTTAGGGTGAGCACATACTGTAACTGCTCAGCCAGTTCCACAGTGGACACCAGTCTGTGTAAAGGTCCAGGAATGACTGAACCATGCTCAGGCCGTGGAGACTGTCTGGAGTGTGGAACCTGCGTTTGCTACAATCCAGATCAGTTTGAAGGACAATACTGCCAGCATGATAGGACCCAGTGTAATCGATTTGGAGGCTTCCTCTGCAATGGTAATAACTAAACCACTAAATATAATCCAGTGAGCCACCTAATCATACTGTAGGTTTTTATTTGATAGATAGATAGATAGATAGATAGATAGATAGATAGATAGATAGATAGATAGATAGATAGATAGATAGATAGATAGATAGATAGATAGATAGATAGATAGATAGATAGATAGATAGATAGATAGATAGATAGATAGATAGATAGATATAGACACCCTCCCCACTAAAAACACATTGCCACAATTAATAGACATTAATAAAAAAAAATGAAATAAAATCCCATAAAAGTATTAAAAAAACGATATTGTATAGGTGTGTGTGTGCATGTGTTTGCTCATACAAAATTACCTCATTCTCCACTTATAACGCTTTGAAATTGTGCAATGTCATATTTATTGGCCTGGGCAGTGACCTCTGCCTGTAGTTCGATTTTTACCTCCTATTTTACACTTGGGGTGTGGACCTGTAGTGACTGTAGTTCCTGGTCAATACAGGGTGTGCAACAACTACCACTTGATTACATTGTAGTCTCCTCTATTTTGTCTGTTATAGTTCTGATGGTTAGTGTCTCTATGAATCTACATGTATGGTACCACATAAAAATAGTGACTGCATTTCAATAGTGTCAAGCAAAAAAAAGAAAAAAATACTGACATTATTTATTGCTAATAATGATTTTCAACCCCACACACACATCCCTTATTTTGTAAAGCAGTACTATCAGTAATAAACACATTGATCAAATCATTTGGTTCCTGGCAGTAGCAAATCAAAATTCCTTTCATCCAGTATTTCAACTTCCAGTACCTAAAAAAAAAATACTGTGGTTTTGGTAGAAACTAAAATTTAAATAAAAACATTTAGTTGAGGGAACTACTTCAAATTAATGTTATTTTATATCTTTATATAACTGTCTGATATCAAAAACTATGGAACAAATTACATTTCTTCAAACATATGTGTACATTAATATTAATCAAACGACTAATCACACAGTTTTCTTTGTTCAGTATTAATCATTTCCCAACTACTGTTTTCTTCATACACCCACTTTTCACAAATATAATAATTCAGCCTGTCTTTGTCTTCTCTAGACCGTGGCTCTTGCATTTTGGGTCAGTGTGTGTGTGCGCCGGGATGGGAGGGCCCAGCTTGTGAGTGTCCAAAGAGCAACCAGACCTGTCTGGACAACAATGGGGTCAGTCATAACATAGCATTTTACTTTAGTTTGAGTTATAAATAGGGTTGCAGTAGTACATTGGTTCAAGTAGTAACATGATATAATAAAATATAGTGGTGTCATCTGGGATCTGTTATTTGAGTATTCAAGTAAAAAGAAAAAAAATATTAAAATGGATGGTCAATCTTAATTATCTATGTCAATACATACAACCTTTTACATGGAATCAGTTTCAGTGTATGGCCTATTTTATATTTGTTGTTCATTTTTAAAATGGTGACCCTTTTTTCTGGACTTTTAACAATGGTTTCAATTTGGCTTTTTAGGTTTATTGGCCAATTGTAAGCATAAAATGCATACAAATAATGATATTTAAGTTCATTTTTCAACTTAAAATAGCAGAGGAAGGTACTCTAGAAGGGTATATAAACATTGACTAATGTGAAATGTAGAGGAAAGTAAAGAGACATAAAAACAATTCCAGGACAAACATGACATAAAACATAAAAACTAGATAGAAATTATGTAAGACGGTTTAAACATGTATCCAGATGACAATAAATAAAGGATTCAACAAAAATATATGTAAATGAGGTTACATCAATAAAGAGATGTATCCAAAATTCTAACGAAAGACGCTAATAAATCCATATTGAGTTATTAGTGTCTGGTCTTTTTCATTCCATTTAATTTTGGGTTTAATTTTGTTTGTGTTTTTCATTTCTTTTTCCACAAATATCATAATTATTGTTTATTATTATTATTCAGTGTTGTACAATTTTGACTTTGAAATTCATGATTTTGACAATGAATGTGGACACTAGCAGTTTAAGACGTATAAATGTTGATCCAGAGGATAGAAGCTTACTTTAATGGTTGTAATAACAGCGCACCATAAACCTGAAAGTGAATCTCTTACTGTTGCAACCCTATTAGATTTTATTACATTTTTTTAGTTGTAGTACTAGTGTAGTGTATTTCACATCAGTACCTGTCTCTATTTGTACCAGGGTATCTGCAACGGGCGAGGGAAATGTGTGTGTGGCCGATGTGAATGCTACAACTTTGGAGCTGAAATGACATCAACCTGCGAGTTGAGCGCTAAGGTATAAATGTAAAACACCGCACACAGCATGTGAAGATTTCACATTCTACTTGGTTCTATTTTCCACATGCTTTCCATACGTTAGCCTCAGTTTAACATCATTCTTCTCATGTTCAGCTTGTGTTGGGAGCATGTGAGTCTACAAGAAGCTGTGTTCAGTGTCAGTCCTGGAAAACAGGAGAGAAGAAGGAAGAGGAGTGTAACAAGTGTCCCTTCAAAAGTGTCATGGTGGATGAACTCAAAGAACGTTAGTATAAAAACCTACGTTCTTAAATGTTCCATGCAGACATCTCCTCTACAACATAAAACAGAGGTGGAAGTAACTAAGTAGAAGTACTTTCTCTACTGTACTTAAGTAGACATTTTAGGTATCTGTACTTTACTTGAGTATTTATTTTTCTAGCAAGTTTTAACTTTTACTCCCTACTCTTTACATCCTCAGAATAGACTCATTACTTTTTCAAATGAGACAAATGTGACAGTATGAAAAATAAGTCGTAAATCAGAAATTGTGACTTTTTATCTCATAATTTTGACTTTTTATCTCACAATTTAGATTATTTTCCTCATAATTATGCTTTTTTCTTAAATGTCCTATTTATGACTTTTGAATTTTTCCTAAATGTCCTGTCCATACTCACTAAACTGAGTACCATGACCCAATAAAACACATCATCTACACAGTAACTCACTTTTAAATGCTTTATTTTAGAATATTTTTTGGAAGATTTTCAGTTTTTTTCCTGCTTAAATAAGTATTATTTCATCCATAACAAAAAAAATATGCAGTTTTACTTTTACTTGATTACAATTGAGAAGTTGTACTTTTTTGCTTTTAGTTGAATCAGTACATGTACTTTTACCAGAGTATGTTTTCATACCAGTAGCTATACTTCTACTTAAGTACAGAATGTGAGTACTTTGACTTTGACCACCTCTGACATAAAATTAATACTCAAAGGCTGATATAAGAAGTAAATATTTTGTATGTGTGTGTTTTTAGACGAAAAGGTGTCTGATGCATGCAGTTTCCGGGATGAGGATGACGACTGCACTTACTACTACACTGTGGACTATTCCAAAGATCCAACACTGAATCCTGGAGGCATGGAGGTTGAGGTGCTCAAGAAGAAAGGTCAGCTGCAGCTTGTATCACTTATGATCCACAACAAATAAAATAGTTTTAACACTATGGATATGTAATTCAAAATCATGTACAGTTCTAAATATGCCCAAATGAAGCCACCAAATGCATCTGCACGAGTGCTGGTAAGTCGTATGAACCAGTCTTGCTAAAAATCTTTTTCTTTTTTTTTTCAGATTGTCCTCCTGCAAGCCTCCTGTGGCTACTTCCTCTCCTTTTGTTCCTCTTGTTACTTCTGGCTTTACTGTTGCTGTGCTGCTGGAAATACTGTGCCTGCTGCAAAACCTGCTGCCAGGTATAAACATACATTTACCTCTAGGACTAATCTATGTTTGTAAGATAGAGTGAAAAGTAATGCTGTTTGTCTTTTATTGACACAGAGTTGTCTGGCCTTGCTGCCGTGCTGTAAGAGAGGTAAGATGTGTCACATTGCACAACTCTATAAGTTTGATTATATTCACATCCATTAATAATTATTATTTTCCCTTATTCTATAAAAGGCAATATGTCCAGTTCTTATCCACCAATATACATTATTTACAATCAAGCATTTTCAGTCAAATTTATGTTAAATTTTCTTAAACAAAACCTTATCTTCAATAATGTTTGTTCCATAATTTCAATAATTATTGCATCAAAATACATTGAACCGAAGGGACTCCAGATAATTCTAGTTCTTCTGTGTTGATAGATAAATAACTTTCCAAGGTTTTTTAACTAGCACTGACCAGCTGACTTTGTTTCATTTGTATTTACAGTTATATACTATTACTTTTTCAGAATTGTTTTCTTTTACCTTATGGCAATATATCTTGATGGGACTTTTTAAGATGCCCTGTATGTATATCCAAAGAATCTTCCATTAACCCGAACAGTTTTGGAATTTCGCATTTGTTGATTTAATAATTCTAAATAAATTATAAATAGCAAATTATGTTTACATAATCATTATCAAACACCAACTATAATCACATTCAACGTAATCCTCAGATATTAGTGTGTGTGTGTGTGTGTGTGTGTGTGTGTGTGTGTGTGTGTGTGTGTTTGTTTGTACTTGTACTTATATTTCTATCTTTATGGGGACACTGATATGTTTACACAGTCACGACATGAGGACCTCTGACACTATGGGGACCAAGATTCAGTTCCCCATGAATATATTATATAAAATATATAATAAAAATATTGTTGAAATATGCAAAAAAAAGAAAAATCATTATTACCATCATTATTTTTTTATACATTCAATTTTATTACTTCATTTGTTTTCTTTTTTCTATTTTTAAAATTTTTAACAAAATTTGTATTTCTATTTTTTTTTAATAGATTGATTTTTCCATTTATTTTATTTTTATTCTTATTGTTTTATATATTTTATTTTTTAATACAATTTTTTATTTCATTTAATTATTTTTTAAATATTTTTTAATTGCAATTTTTTTACATTTATTAAAAAAAAGAGATGTTTACACTCACCATTGAATACCTACTTTACCTAGAATCGATGATTTCACATTGTGTGGAAATGTGTGTGTGTGTGTGTGTGTGTGTGTGTGTGTGTGTGTGTGTGTAAAATAATAAATGTGCTGTTTTTCAGTATTTCACCTATATGATGTATATGTGATTGAGTTTTCGTTGTATTTCCTTCAGGTCGTATGGTTGGCTTCAAGGAGGATGAATATCTGCTCCGACAATCACTACTTACTTCAGACCACCTGGACACTCCGATGGTGAGAACTGGACCACCTAAAGGCACTGATGTGGTCCGCTGGAAGGTTACTGATAATGTACACCGAGCATCTAATCACCCTCAAGCTCTGATCAAGCCCAACCCTAAAGAGACCAGTAAGTGTTAAATGTTTAATCAACAATAAACTGACTCAATATTTGATTGAAAGATGCACATTTCTGTGGGATTTAACTTTAAAAAGATGAAAATTGTAAACTCAACCTGTCTTTCTGTTTTCTTCTAATGTCTTCCTTCTTCGTACATAGTCCAGTTTCCGCTGTCTCTCCGGCTAAACAGGTTGTTCTCTGAAAACCTGTCGCGTCCTGAATCCAGGGATTCTGAGCAGCTTCGGAAGGACGTTGCCGATAATGTAAGTGTATGCTCCTTTGTTGTTTTGTTGTCTGAGTAAATATAATGAATGGTTTTTTTTTTCATCTTCCACAGCCACCTGTTTTTTATCCATAGAATTTTTCTTTTTAGACCTGTTTATATACTGTTTTTATTCTGTTTGTTAAGCGCCTTGAGAGGTGCTGATAAATAAAATGTATTATTATTATTATTATTATTATTATTATTATTATTATTATTATTATTATTATTATTATTATTATTATTATTATTATTATTATTATTATTATTATTAACCAAATGCCATGTTAACTCATTTATGCAGCTCAATGAGGTATACAAACAGATTCCTGGAGCCCAGAAGATTCAAAAGACCTCATTTAGGTATGAGCCAATGCAATACATGAATTTTGTTTAAACTTTTGAAAATTAGATTTTTTACCTTTCTATATCTGTTCTGGTACACATAGAATGCAGAGAAATGCAGGGAAAAGACAGGACTACACTATTATGGACACGGTTCTATCAGCTCCTCGCAGCAGCTATCCTGATATTGTGAAACTGACGGAGAAAAATGTCCAGTCAGGAAACTTCAACAACCTTAAAGTGATGCCTGGATACTACACTGTGGAAACTGACAGAGGTATGTTTGTGTGGTTTGTCAGTCCCACCAGGAGTTGGCGGGCCTTTTTTGAGATTGTTTCGTCCTAAATTGTCTGATGTTGCATGAGCTTTTCTGAAAAATTCCGATGAAAGTTAGTGCTTTTTTGGCTTTTGTTGTGGGAGGAAGTGAAAGTTGCGATAAATAGTTGTGATTTTCTCTTTTTGTAATCAAAATTAAGTAATATTTCAAATATTTAGTTACTGGAAAAATTAATTCAAAGTCATTGTGATATGGTCCTCAAAACGACCTTACCAAGATGGCAAATAAACTATTATGAAGATTACAAAAATGCAACAAAATATATATTTTTTCCAAATGCACCTGTTGGTTCAAAGGTTAAAGTGCATATGACCTTACAACACTACATGAATATATATAAAACATAATATAAATGTCTCAGCCAGTCAACAGAATCATTGCTAGTACTATGTACTGTGTAGTAGAGGCAGTTTCTCTGACAAAAATGGAACAAATACATTAAGATATTAAGGCAACCTTTCAAATATCGCAAATAAAATATTACCTGGATGACAAAAATGCAGCAAAAAAACTACTCTTCCAAATGCACCTGTTGGTACTAGTGCATCATTTTACTCGTCAAAGGTGAACTGCTGGCCACACACATGTTGCTTCGTAATGTAAGGTAAACAAGAAAAGGTGGAAGGAGCAGCTCAAGACGTCGCAAATAATTGGTCACATTTTGCTGGAAAGTCATGGTGATTGGTTAAAATTGCAACATCGCACTGAATTCACAGGGATTGGCTGAATTTACGTTAAAATTGCAAATTGCAACATCGCAAAATCCTGGAGGGTCTGAATTGTAATTTGAATTTGGTTGAGATGAATATACATATTGAGAAGTTGTACCTTTTTTAATCTAATCTAATCCCCGTGCAGAGGCTGCAGGAGCTGTGGAGTTTCAAGAAGGTGTGGAGTCAGTGGACGTTCACGTGCCGCTCTTTGTTAAGGATGAGGATGATGACAAGAAACAACTACAAGTGGAGGCCGTGGACGTGCCGCTGGGTATTGCTGAGATTGGAAAACGTTTGGTCAACATCACTATCATCAAAGAGCACGGTGAGTAAGAGGTTGCATATTTGACAGAACTCAAATTCAAGAAGCTTAAGTCAAAGTTAGACAGATAATTGCTAGAAACCTGTAACAAATCTTTGTTTTTACATCGTGATTCTCCTTCTTGTCATCCCAGCCTCCAGTGTGTTTTCCTTCCTCCAGCCGGCCTACACTTACAGCAGACAGGATGGAGTGGCTAACATCCCCATCAGCAGAGAGATAATAGAGGATGGTCGCACACAGGTCACCTATCGCACACGAGACCTCACAGCCAAGGACAAGAAGGTATGCTTGTTATGTTCACTCACAGTAGCTTAGATACAGATCAGCTGAGAGGCTTTCTTTGTAATTTGTTGTGTTTTGTTCTTCAGGACTATGTGACTGTAGAAGGAGATCTGACTTATGGTCCTGGTGAGACCCAAAAGACAGTGCCTGTTCGTCTGTTGGAGCTGGGTGAGAAAGACGGTCTTCTGGATGACAAACAGGTCAAACAGTTTGTCATGGACCTCAGTAACCCACGGCAGGGTGCCAAATTAGGACGCTACCCGAGAACAACAGTCACTATCGCAGATTCAGCAGGTGACAATGATACATCAGTGTGTCTTAGGTCCCCAGGATAAGACACTGTACCTGGAGGGTTCTTAACTCCCTCTCTGTCATCTTTATTTATCTAGAGCCAAGTGTGATGATGTTCAAGAAGGGAACGCAAAACTTCACCACATCCGACCCAAGCTACGTTATCCCTGTGGTCCGCACTCGTAACACAGACAGCCCTGCCTCAGTGAAATGGCGCACCAAGAAGGCCCAGCGCTTTGAGCTGTCAGGGCCTCTGAAGTTTGGCCCTGGAGAGACAGAGAAAAATATTGTAATTGACCCAAAAGCCCACCCAGGTCCAATTAAACCCGAGAACTTCCATCTGGAGCTGTTTGACCCAAGCAGCAATGCCTCTATTGGAGATAGGAAGACCACCATGATCAATGTCATAGATGGTGGAGGTCCGTTTGTGTTTTATTGTGACATTTTGCTTTCAATTTCAGTAAAAAAATTTATTGTTTTTGGCTGCTTGTTGTTCAATTTTAAGTATAATATTTAAGTATGTCAGACTCAAACCATTCCTCTCATCCTTGAATGCATGTATGTCTGTAGCTCCTGAGATGATGCAGATGCAGCAGAAAGGCTTTAGCAACCAGAAATGCTCCTCCCCCGGTGGTCTTTTTATGTCCCCTGGTAACCTTAAAGCTAAAGCAACAGGACCCAGAAATATCCGCCTCAACTGGGAACCACCACCTGGAAACCCCATGGGCTATAAGGTACATACTTGTGATGGTTAACTTTAACTTTTGTGATGTGTATCAGTGGCTTCCATGTTTCTAAAATGTCGTCTTCTATTTCTTTTGTTTTAGGTGAAGTACTGGATCTATGGTGACCCGGAGAAAGATGCTACAGTTTTAGACGTGAAGACCCCTCAAGCTGAGCTGACTAACCTGTACCCCTACTGTGACTATGAAATGCGAGTGTGTGCCTACAATGCAATGGGAGATGGCTTTGATACTGATGTTGTCACCTGTCAAACTCTGGAGGATGGTAATTAGCAGAAAACCAAATGCTCCATTTCTCAGGCACTGGAAGCATTTAAAAGTGCTTTCCTAAAAAGTTCGCATTTTCTTTAGAAAAAAACAGATTAAACCCTCTTCTGTTCTGCTCCAGTGCCTGGTGAGCCTGGTCGTCTGGCTTTCAACGTAATCAGTCCAACTGTCACACAGCTCAGCTGGGCCGAACCTGCAGAGACTAATGGTAACATCACAGCCTATGAGGTCGTCTACACACCCATCGATGATGACATGAGTAAGACTCCCACCAAAAAACTGAAATATGGTATAGTTGACTACATTATGTAATTTTTCCATGATCTAACATTTTCTTTCTTCCTTCACAGAGCCAGTTGGTGCTGACAAGAAAGTCAAGATCGATAACCCTAAGAAACGCATGCTGTTGATCGAGAACCTCCAGAACGCTCAGACTTACCAGTACAAAGTCCGCGCCAAGAACAGCGTGGGATGGGGCCCCTTCAGAGATGCCACCATCAATCTGGCATCACAACCTGCAAGACCACTATCCAGTACGTCATAGGCAAACACAACACACATAACAATTACTTAATGCTGTGACTCAAAAAACACTTAATGTATTTGTCTTTCATCCTCAGTTCCGATCATCCCAGACATCCCTATTGTGGATGCAGAAGCAGGAGATGAATATGACGGCTATCTGATGTACAGCAATGAGGTGCTCAAGACTCCTGCAGGCTCGAAGACACCCAGTGTGTCTGGTGACGGTGGGTATCATAACACTAGTGGTACTATTCTAGTAGTCTAGATGTCAGCCGTTTTCTTTTCATAAGTGAAAATATATCCTCTAAATTTAATGCACAAGTGTTTACTATAACTAACGGAATGTAGCTAACAGATAAATGCTAAAAATTTACTAAAAGTATAGGCTATCGTAAATAAGAGCGAAGTACATCTATGAACCTGAATTAAAGGGATAGTTCAGTATTTTTCACATGAATTTGTATGGGATCATCGTCTTTACTCTGGTGCACCCACAGTGCCTTACCCTCGACAGTGTCCTGTGAGTTGAGTTCTAGTCCGGTTTTGGTCAAAGCAAAAGTAGTCCCGGGAAGTTTCCTGGGGTCAACAAAATAAAACGTGTTTCTTCTCAAAACAGTATGTGTTCGGATGAGTGATTTATTTGCATAACAAAACCATCATGGAACAAAAACTCATACCTCGTAATTGCTTGGAGCTACTTTCTTTTAATAGCGATCAATGCGCATTGTCACTGCTAACATCTGAGTGCCTGCACATAGCAGCCATAAACACTGCCGAACAACTGCTGAAAGTACTTTGCTATCCCATACAAATTCATGTGAAAAATACTGAAGTATCCTTTTAAGAGGCTAGACCAGACAGATGATGGAACCACTGGAAATATAATGATCAGATTTGTGCTGTAGGACCTTAATCAACAGATGGAAAAGGCCTCCTCTTGCTCTTTGCAGCATTTTTGTTCTCCTGTTTTGAAGTGCCTTGAAGAAGTAGATATTAATATTCTGCCACTTCCTACACAAGCAACACTAGGTAAGGTATGGAAGAGTTGTGAAGCTGAATTATTTTCATGGGTTGTCTCGTTTTTATCACTTCCATCTGGCGGGAGGGGGGGCAATTTTTCCTGCAGGCAACGCCCAGCCAGGCAGCAACAAAATCTGCTTCTAGTGCATCCCCAGATATCTGCAACGGGAGTGCTTTACGGTCCCAAACCACAGGACTCTTTCTCATTAAATCTGCTGCAGTTATGCTTTCTGCAGCTATTTTCCTACTCTGAATCAGTCTTCTGTAAAAGACAATGCTGACTTGTCACCTCATGACAAAAGTCATTATGTCCATGATGTAATCCCATGTACCGTACAGGTGACAGCATGTTTAGTGAAAAAGACCATTAATTATTCATGTCAGAAAATCAACCCTCCACCTGCTTGCTTCTTCCCCATGACCACCATTAGAAGGATGGAAATTTGTCAAGTTGGTGGGATCGAACCTGGATCTCCGTAGGGTGTCGTGGAAAAAGCGTGTGGAGGTCATCCCCAACAATCGGCTCAGCACAGACACAGAGGCAAGCTCAGACGAGACCCCCCAACCAAGCCACACCCGAACACCTCAGCCAGGTGAAGACCTATCCATCAAAGAAACAGATTTGTAGACAGAGCATCAGCATGGTGGCGACTGTGCACGGCAGATATGTATCCAGCAAGGCAGCATCGTTTCTCCTTGGTTTCGGATTCCGTTCTTTCATAGTTTGGCTAATCATTCCATTTCGGTCTTCGTTCCTTGTTCCCTTTGTTCCAAGTTACCATCTGTCCTTATGCCACCTGTCAACAGTGGACCACTGGCATCAACTGCCCCATCCCCAGTTGATGATCAGGGCAGGCTTTTCCATGTGCCTGTCTGTCATCTTCCTGTCATCTGCCCATACTACTTTGAAGCCAGTGATTATGAAGCAGCTTGTTAAGCTTTTATTACTGGGCGCCTGAATTGAAAATAATTGGATCATAATGAAACACATCTCTATCTTCTTCATTAATAACACATTTTCTTGCAGCTGGCATTATTTTTATCCTCTGATAAACTGTTTTTTTTAATTGCAGTTCATCTCATAAAACTGAGCTGTAGCTTGAAATCTAACTTTTGTACATTATATGAGTTTGTTTATTAACAGACAGCTAATCAGTGCCCTCATCATATCATGTCTAGACTCGTAAATTGTTACATCCAAAATAGTACCAGGGTAATCAGATAACAAATAGGTCAGACATTGATACAATGGAGATTTAGCACACTCGAGAATATAATTTTTTTTCCCTATGAAGATTTTCAACTGGGAGGGACAGTGCCATGGGTGCTGGTAGCTAAATCTGACATGGATGTAAATCAGCGACCTGGACAACGTTCAGAGTGCAGAGTTCAGACCACAGCACTCAATACACTGAACTGATACAGAACTGAGAAGTCACACGGCACATCTAACATGTAGCTCCGCCCACTTTCTCTAGCCTTACTGACAGCAAAGACAAAAGAACACCACAAAACAACATATGGAGTATTTAGAACAATAATTCCTATTTTATATTATATATTATGATTAGTTTCTTCCATCAATTACCACAGTACTCTGGTAGCAAAATACAGAAAAGAATTAACTGAAGTATATGTCATATATCCCCACAAGAGGCAAATGAGTTCAGGGAGCAGTATGCATAACTGGCTCTAGTACAAATACTAACATGTCATTAGCTCTGTGGCAATAGACAAACTAATATTTACGTAGTGCTACAGTACTGCGGCAGTAGCCATTGCCTCAACACCAGGTTTCATCACGATGAGAAAGGGGAATAGCAATTACATGTTTAGACCTCTGTATTTAAGAACCTAAAGCTATAAATGCAACTTTAAGACAGCGTATTTTAGGATAATGAAATCTATTTTTAAGCAAATGTTGTGGGGTAGGATAGTCCAAACACCTACATTTAAATGGTCATAAATATTTGAGCCCTTCTAATATTTTCAGGAGGAAAATGTTGGTGAGTTGCCATCACTTAAAGACATTCTTGCCTGACATACCTTGGTGCGTTTGCATGATATAAGCTTTAAAATGTAATACTCTTTGAAATAGAAAATTTGAAAAAATACAAAAACTATATATATATAACACTAAGCTGGATTTGACCAGTTAAAAGCTGAAACAGTCATTCAATAATTACTCAGCAGAAAAGCTAAATGGATATAGATGTTGACATTGTGTTTCTATTTTTAAGGCTCATTTTGTCCTTCAGTGATTAGACATCCCATTAAAATCTGCTCACCCCAGAAAACATTTACATTTGTATTCTAACTGAATTGCACTGTTACATGTGCTGCGTATATAGGTTAGCTGTGCCTAATTATGGGTGTTTTGTATCAACAGCATGTGGCAGAAGTCTTCAACCCTGGTCTTCAGGACCCACTGTTCTACATGGTTTGTATGTCACCCTACTCCAACACACCTCATTTAAAGCAATGGGTCATTCAACAGGCTTCAGCAGGGCTTGATAATGAGCTGATAATTTGAATGGGGTGTGTTGGAGCAGGGTTGCACCTAAAACATGCAGGACAGTAGGTCCTGAGGACCAGGATTGAAGACCTCTGGCAAAGGGTGCCAAACTACAGTCAGTGGATTCTCATGTTGTGTCTGTTAATAATTATGTTTCCTGTTGTGTTTTTTCATAGATTACATGATGAATGGAAAATGGGACCAGAACTTCCTCTTCCCTGGGAGTTCAGTGATGCGCAACATGTCTGCATCATCCTCTCCCATGTCTACCCTGAGCTCCAACTACAGAGGGGCAGGAGGCTCCTTCACCACAGAAACAACCACCACCTACTTGTCTGGACCAGGTAAAATGGACACCTCTTATCACATGATGGAAATTGAGTCAGTGTGTGTTCCTTGCTTGAACATTTACCTTGTCTTGTTAGGCACCCGTTCACTTGAAATGATGGGAGATGGAGTAACTACAACAGACGTCGTCATGAGGAAGCACTCAGAGAACAGGGCTTATACTGATGAACACATCCGTGACTCTATTGTCATGGGAGATGTTCCAAAATTCCCAGATCTAGGTAATGTTGGCTCTGTGTTTTTATTTTTACAAACCGTTCCAAAATGAAGGATTAGAAGAGTTAGTTGTGTCTTTTTGGTTGAAGAAAGATTTTGCTTCAGAGAAATATATGAGATACCTCGGCAGGTTTACTGAGCAGTGCATGAGGCCAAAGGCTTGGACATCTGTTAGTGGGTTGGGGCTGTTGGCTGCACAGCTTATCCACAGTCACTTTGCAGGAGCTATGCTGACTATCGCTCTTCTCCTCTCTCCCCACTTGTCTTCACACAATTATTTATGTTTTCTTTTTTTTTTTTTATTATTTTTAAACCTGACACTCTACCTGCCCACCTTTACCCGCTACTTTCACAATTTCCCTTTGCCCTCTCCTTCGCCCTTTCTGCTCAATGCGCCTTCAGGTGGGTTCGGCTACACTGGGATGCAGAGCAGCTCTCAGAGCCAGTTCAGCTACAGCCTCGCTCAAGGTTCGCGCACAAGGACCGAATCTTCAGATGTCAAAGAAGCCTTATATAATCTGGACAGGGTGCTCCAAGGTAAGTTGCAGCAATTATGCATGGGCACCGCATGAGTTTGCTTGTGTGACACTGGACGTCTTTGTGTTTTAATCTTCAGTAATTTTGATTATTTTATGTTTCAGTTCAGCTACAGAGCCTATGTTTTACATTAAAGCTAACAAATCTAACATTTAACCTATTGACTTGTGTTCATGTGTGTGCATGAAGTAAAATAGGAAATAATATAACTTTGGCTATTGCTTAAGTTATGTTATCATCATATGTTAGTAATTGTTAAACAACATTAATCAGGGTTCCTCTCACCTCTGCAGCTCTTTGAAATAATCTGGCATGTTTCAGCTTCATTATTTTTGATCTATCTCACCATTTTCCACGAGGAGAAAATATTATTTGATGGCTAGCATTACACATGTCTATTTATACTTCTTCATTCACTCATTTATTTATTTCAGCAATGTTGTTTTCACTAACTACAACTAATGAAATATGAAAAACTAGTTGTTTCTGTTTAAAAATGACCAACTCTCTTATTTCATGTATTAGCATGGTATTTTACGTAAGTATGAACAAAACCTTGCAATTTTTAAGAAGTGACAGTTTTCCACCAGCAGATGGAAGCAAAACACATGGATATGTTGCAGACATCTATACCATCATTTATGCAGTTGGAAAACAATATTAAACCTAACAATGACATTAATTATAATTGAACAAAACTAAACATATTGAGAAAGTGGAACAATGAAATCACAATTGAAAACAGAAACTCAAAATGAAATTAGAATGAAACATAAATTCAGGTTTGTCGGTCACAACAGTGATGCGCAACATATCTGTGTATTGATATAAAGCAGGATTCTAACTCATGCCTTTGTGTTTCCAGATGCTCGTCTCACTCCAGGAGTCCCTGACACACCCAGCAGGCTGGTGTTTTCTGCTCTGGGACCCACTGCCCTTAAAGTGAGCTGGCAGGAGCCCCACTGTGAGAGAGACATTTTGGGATACTGTGTCCTTTACCAGCTGCTTAATGGAGGTACTGTCAGTCTCTGTGCTGGATTTATGCCAATAGTTTAATTTTGATAACAGACATTATATAACAGATAGTATTTTCAGCTTTACCTTCACTTTTTATTTTTATTTTTTTTTACATAGTGAGATCTACATAATGAGATCTGTTGACTATGAATAAGGCAATAACTAGCAATTGTTTTCATTGTTAATTCTCCTGTTAATAATTTTCTCTGCTAATCTATTAGTTACTTGGTCTGTAAAATGTCAAAAATGTTGAGAGTGTGGCCTAAAGTCTCATATGTCTTATTTGGTTCTCAACAAATGGCTGGAATCAGATAAAAAAAAGAAAAAGAAAAAGACTGTAGTAAAGAATGTATTGACTTATGATTATGCTATGAAGCTTCACAAGTGCCTAATTAGACTTTAGAAGTTGGGAGTGAAATGAAAAATTATTAAACACATTAATTAATCTATTCAGTTCTACTTTTGGAATCTCACAAATTCTTCTTTTCCTAGTTTAGACTAAGTGAAGCACAGAGGAAGGTGTGTGTGTGTGTGTGTGTGTGTAAAATAGTAAGTGTGTGAAATGATTTAAAAAGTTGGAACCTTAGTGGTGTGACACTGAAATCATATAACTGTGATGTAGTTTGTTTGTATCCCAATGTTAGCATTTTGGTAATGACATTTATGCTTCAGAAATCATTATTGACTTCCATTTTCTGAAATAATCATAATAATAATAATACAAAAAATATATTGGGTTTTTGTTGAAGGAACTCCCAGATTCCTACAAAAATATTGCATTTGTTCTTTCTTTCTTTTTCTTTCTTTCTTTCTTTCTTTCTTTCTTTCTTTCTTTCTTTCTTTCTTTCTTTCTTTCTTTCTTTCTTTCTTTCTTTCTTTCTTTCTTTCTTTCTTTCTTTCTTTCTTTCTTTCTTTCTTTCTTTCTTTCTTTCTGTCTGTCTGTCTGTCTGTCTGTCTGTCTGTCTGTCTGTCTGTCTGTCTGTCTGTCTGTCTGTCTGTCTGTCTGTCTGTCTGTCTGTCTGTCTGTCACCTTCATATGAGATTAAACAGTAGATTTCCCTATAGCCTTTCTTGTTTTTCAATGAATTCTCTTGTTATTGAAAGTCATGTCTTTTGTTGTGCAGGTGAAGTGAAGCGGCTCAATGTGACGAACCCTGCAGAAAACTCTGTTATCATCCAGGATCTGCTGCCCAACCACTCGTACCTGTTCAAGGTGAAGGCTCAGAGCCAGGAGGGCTGGGGCCCAGAGAGAGAGGGAGTCATCACCATAGAGTCCGCTGTGGACCCCAAAAGCCCCCTAAGTCCTGTGCCAGGTACTTCATTTGAGTACTTTTGGATCACACTGTTTAGAATTAACACACAGATACCAGATGTGTCAAAACGTACCTTCCGTTTCCCCCCATTGTTCTTTTACTGCAGGCTCACCGTTCACTCTGAGCACTCCCAGTGCCCCGGGGCCCCTGATCTTCACAGCTCTAAGCCCTGAATCATTACAGCTCAGTTGGGAGAAACCTCGCAAACCCAATGGAGACATCCTCGGTTATGTAGTCACCTGTGAGCAGCTGCATGGTGGAGGTAAGGCTTCCAGGAACAGCTGTGTTTCAATTCTGTAATTATGTCAGTAATACTGCTCTACAATTTGTATTATTATTATTTTTTATATCTGCTTCAGACATTACATTTGCTAAATTTTACATAAATTAATAAGATGCATCAGAAACAAATGACAAAAGTGCTGGTTGTTCATGTGTTTATTATATATGATGGTGTTTTATTACACATATATGGTGATTTATGTACATGTATACAATGGATTTGTAAATATTCCACTAGAAAGAACTTGTAAAGTGAATGGATCATAATGTGCAGACAATGTTTTAAAGTAGATCTGAGACCAATATTCCTTTTGAGAAACACCTATTCTCTTGTTAATTCTAAGAATTTCACATTTTAACCCAACACTTATCTTAGAAACTTGAGCCAACCAGCATTTAAGACTTGAGTTTTCTCTCTCAGTAACACACATGGTAAAATGTCATTAGTTTTATTCCAGAAACATTTTACTTATAGACAAGTGTTATCAGGTGTCATGGATGTTTTATTTCTTCCAGGAGATGTACGCTCCTTCCAGGTCAATGGAGACAGTGCTGAGACCAGTCTGACTGTTCAGAATCTTATGGAAAATGTTCCCTATAAGTTTAAAGTCCAGGCTCGAACCACACAGGGCTTCGGTCCTGAGAGGGAAGGCATCATCACTATTGAGTCTCAAGATGGAGGTAAGATGCAACTTTTTTTTTTTTAATAAAAAAGTTACCAGTGATCCTTAAAGGCCTTATATTTGTATTTATTTAACACAGGACAATATGCATGATGATGATTTTTTTTTTTTTTTTGCTGAATAGGGGGATTGCAGTTTATTCTCACTTAACTCCACAGCCACCTATAGGATAATAGTGTATATGGGAAGGACGTCATTACAAAGCAAGGGCCAATATAATCATAAATGTAAATATCAACACAACAGAAATGGGTTCACTTACTTTCCCAAACTTAAGTCACCACTTTGCAGAATTAAAAGTGGTAAAACACTCGGAGAGCGTAGACCTCCGCCAAGGCAAATCAGTCCCCCCACCCCAGTCACCAAAAAATATTGTTTGATCCTTGTGCCAGTATTAACATTTCCCAAAAATGTCATGAAAATCCTTTCAGAACTTTTGGAGTTATCTTGATAAATATACTCTGATGAAAACACAACCTCCTTTGCAGAGGTAATAATAAAAAGACCTTTTTCGATATTAGTCTCTTCAGCTCAGGTGCTACCTGGGCCTGCATAAATCAACAGTAACAGTGATTTAATAAGTTTAATGCAGAGGTGTCAAACATGCGGCCCGGGGGCCAAATCTGGCCTGCCAAAGGGTCCAGTCTGGCCCTTGGGATAAATTTATGAAATACAGAAATGACACTGAAGATATAAATCATTTTAGTTCAGTTCACAACTCCAAATATTTATCTTTGTAAATGTAAAAATGTTGATCTCATTTTATTGTATTTACACTAAAATGATAATTTCACAAAAATTACAAGTAACCTGAATAAATATGAACATTTTGAAATGTCTGAAGGGTGCATTTACCAATATTTGACTCGTTATTAAATGTCTTATGCATTTGTTGATCTCCCATGATCTGTAACTTCTACTTTACATATGTAAATGATAAAATGAAACATATTGTTAAAACTGCACATAGTTTTCTTAAGAAATTTCAGTTTGTTCATCTTACTCACATTGTTTGAAAGGATGTACACATTTTCATCACGTAATTTTACTTTTTTTTCCCGCTCTGAAACATAGAGGAAAGCTTGGAGTTGATCTAATTTATATATTATTAGGTTATTATTCCAGTGGTACGGCAGATGTGGCCCCTGAACTGAAATGACTTTGACACCCCTGGTTTAACATATCACTGGTCATAAAATGTGGGATTGTTATTCTCCATGAAAGTCAAAAATCCAAGTTTACTGTCAGTCCAGTTCTGCTGATACTGGCCAAAGCAATTCATTTGACTTCTAGTCTTGAATCATTGAAGTATTTTATCCAACTAACTTTCGGCTCACTGCAGATCACTAATGCCCTGTACTCTCTTCAGGTGCTTTGTCTCAATACAACAACCAATCAATGACAAGGAGGGAGGTTTTCCACCTGCCAACAGAGGTCAACACACGGACCAACGTCTCCCATACTATGATCAATGACCCCTACTTTTCAGGTACAAACCACGCCTATTTTATTAACCCTGCTTTTCCATAGGCATAAGTAGAACATATTCACATATGAACCGTTGTTTTATGTGGAACAGAAGGGATGATGATGACCACGCAGCACACAGAGACCAGCGGCGTCATGACTCGACAAGTCACCAAGGAGGTGGTGCAGAGGAGCGTCATGGGAGGAACCACGGTCACAAAGAAGATGTTTTATGAATCTTAGGATATGGTTAACTTATAGCTGCATCTAAAGTTCCACCGTGATGACGAATCATACAAAGGTGCAGTGATGACGAGTGAACTTTCAATGACATTTAAAGCAAATACGACAAACATACGCTTCTCAAATTGGATGATGTGCCCAATTTGCTCTAAAAGGCAGTGAAATATCTTCAAATTTTGGCTGGTCCTTTCTCTTTTTTTACCTTTTATAGAGGAAACAATTAATCAGTGCATTGAAAATATAAATGGTTGATTGATTCTTGACTTATTTATGGTTCACAGAAAAAAAAATACACATTAAAACTTGATGTCTTGTTACAGTTCTGACATAATAGGAGATTATTTCCACCCTCAAAGCTCTCACTGCTTATATTGTTTAGGAGTAAACGTTGTTTCCTTCTGTCTGTTACAAACTGTTGCACACTTTACTCCTTAAATAAGATCAGGTTTTCTTTTTCACTGACTCATCGACTGTTTCAATGTATTTCACTTCAGTTTCTGTTCTGTGCACAAATCACCTCAGACTCCTCCCGCTCCCTCTGTTGGTTCAGAACTGATAAGACACCACCGGGGTTTTAAATAAGGCAGACACGGGTCAGTAATCTGAGCACGGTCCTGTAATCCAAAGTGACCTCTCTAGCTAACTCCTGTTTGTGTCGATTGTTTCTGCTTGGGCTTCTTCAGGGTATACACACCAAATCTGAAGACCTCTTGAAATGCACATCAAATAGATAAATTCATCCAGTGGTCTTAAACTGACTGATCAAAGGTATAAAGGTGTTTTTTTTTGTTCATAGATTTGTATTATAGTTGTGTTTTTTCAAGCATAGATGACTATATTTAATGCTTTTTTTTTTTTTACTTTAGCAGATTGACTTTGAATTAATGCCAAATATAGACGTACAAACACTTCTATTGCTTTGTGCTTATATTTTGTACTGACAAGTAAAGGAGCTGATGATTTTAATATACGGAGAAATAATGAAAAATCTTTTTTTTTTTTAATTAAGATTTTTTTTTTTTATTATTATTCATAATGTGGTCAAGTTATGAGGCATTACATGCTTTACTCTGCAAGACCACTGTAGTTTGCATTTGGTTTGCATTAAGATCTTGTGCAGAAATTATATGCAAAGACCGAAAGATTGTATTTGTTTCAGTGCAGTATGTAAACAAGTATGACTGTTTTATGAGAGGATATTGTTTTTGAGATAAATGTTGCCAGATAAACAGACCAAAAAGGGGACTCGGTAAAGTATTAATTTCGATCAAAAATGCAACATTGCTTTGGAGCATGTAAGGTTTTTTTTGTTTTTGTTTTTGCAATTTTTTATTTTTGTCAGTTCTATTGCACTTCTGAAATGTTTTACTAAATAAAGTCTTATTGAACTTCCATTGTCTCTTAATCTGAATGCATGAACAACTGATGACAAGAAAGTCAATTTTGAGTTCATTTATTTATGTTTGGGAGGAAAAAAAAAGCATTGCCATCTACTGGAAGAAAAACCAAGCTGTAAAAACTATGTCATGCCTGAATGAAATGTAGCCGGAAGCTTCAAACAGAAACAAACAGAGAAGAAATTCACTTTTCACATGCGTCAGTCCAGTCCATAAATATCTGGATATCCATGAAAGCACTTGTCAGCTGCGTGAGGCTCTAAGTTATCTGGCTGCACATCCTTCCACAGTGCCTTCATGCTTTTAGAACAACATGTTTATACTTAGGTTTTAGTTTGCAAAAAACGTAAAAAAAAAAAAAAAAATCCAAATATAACAATTAAAAATAGACTCTTCAAGGTTCAGTGTGTGGGACTTGAGGGGGACCTGAATATAGAGACAAACTTTTTTTTTTTTTTTTTTAACTCGTGGATAATGACTTAAAAGGACTTGTGAGTTGAACAGAAGTTTGTGTCCAGTGTTAAGGTGCATTACACAGTGAGGAATACGTTTAATATTAAATACATTAAAAAAACAAAACAAACTTTGAGCCCAGTGAAAGTTGAGTTTTTGTGTTTTTAAATGAGGCACCACTAAATATCACACACTGAATCTTAAAACTTGCTGAAACAAAAATGTACCGACTTAAAAACAAGGCTGTTTGTAAGATATGATATGAACCTGTACAATTCATACTGAATCAACAAAGGCAGAGTAACGGGAGTGTGAAGCAGGATGATGGTTTTTGTTCCTGATCTCACAAAGCAACTTACAGGGGAAAAAAAAAAAAAGTCATACCCAGGAGCAAGACAAAACTTAAACATGAATCCAAAATCCACCCCCCGAGCAGTTCAGGCCCAGAGGCAGGGCCCGGGGCAGAGGCACGGCTGTCTGACGTCCGCAGGTCTGATCACCAGGTCTTTAACCACCTCCACTGTCCCGAACACCGGGTACAGTTCCTCTGTGAACTTTTCATTGTAGGTGAACAGATGCGAACGCTTCTCCACATTGTAGAAGGACAGTTGGCCCTGTTCATAGTCCAGGTAGATCCCAACTCTCCTGGGTGTCAGGTTCTGCGTCAGCGGGGGTGGCGGGCACCGTCAGAGCCTTCAGATCTGTGCCTCTCTCCAGACGGAGGGTAAAATATCCTGTACCCGTGTTGAGTGAACGGAAGCCCTGCCGGACCGCCGACGCCTTGGCCACGCCGAGCCTCCAGTCCCGCTCGCCCACATCCACCTCCCAGTAGTGGCGTCCTGAGGCGTATCCTTCTTGAGCCACCGCACACCACCAGCCGCTGAAACGCTGTGAGCAGCACGGGACGTCCCGGCGCTCCACGCCACATCGCATACGCTTTTCATCAGAGGAGATGAGCAGGTCTGCGTTGGCCGAGTCTGAATCGAGTACGACGTCCTCTGTGGAAATACAACGCAAGTGAAGTCAAGACTGTAATAAATACAAATGTAGAGGATAGAATTGAAAAGGTCTTTGTACCTGCTGCATCACAAATCCAGTTCCACACTGTGGAGAAAAAGATGAGAGAGTATTATTGAACTGACTACATGAGTGGAAGAAAAAGTAATTATTTCTGATGTCATGTTTCAAGCAAAACATACAGAATGAATGTGAATATACCATTGCTCTCTAGCATCCGTCTCTATTATTAGTATTATTTCATCATTTATATCTGAGCTCTACTTTGGGGCCAGAAAAATTGCATTTTAAACAGATTATAATGGGGTGTAAAATGCAAAGACAAAGTGAAGCAACTCACCTACACAGAGACAAAATGCTTATTCAGCTAAAATAAGGAAAGCTGGAGGCAAAATATGTTGAAAGTACATAAACTGCCTTAGAGAGGTTTTTTTCTGTGCTTGGAGTAGGTGTAAATACATTTTTACCCAATGCATTTGTTCTCCCTAAGTATTAGACTTGTATTTGACAAAATAAATAAAAATTGAACATGAATCTAAATAATTAAAATACTAAAATAAAAAAATATATATATACTCAATATTAACACTTCATCCAGATACATTTTCCAGTGCAACTATACCATATGTTATACATGTCATACACTTTGGTTTGCACCTTAAGTAACGTGCACTTTAGTATTTTTTACCTCTGTTTTTTTTTTTTTTTTTGCTACCTGTTTTACTGTGTGTATATATTGTTCTCACGCCTGTTTTGTATGAATGAATGCCTACGATGCTGCATCCCAATTTGCCCCTCGGGGACACTAAATAAACCTTGAACCTTGAACCTTGAACCTTGAACCTTGAACCTTGATATATGTGTGTGACACCTCTCTTGGGTCTACACCTGTTTATTATATGGAATTATTATTTCACACTACAGCGCCCCCTACAGATTCTCCAAATATACTATTAATAAAATGGCATTAGATCGGAAATACAAACACCGATCTGGCTGAAATTTGACTCAGACATCTATCACCTGGTCCTACACTAGTTTATCAATAGAAATTATGATGTTGCTCTATAGCGCCCCCTACAAATTCCCCTTTACTAAAATGGTTGTAGTTCAAACATATGGACACCGATTTGGCTAAAATTTGACTCTGTTGTCAGTCATTTCTACACCCATTCAACACACAACATTTCAAACAAGTCACTCTATAGCTCCCCCTACATATTTATACAAAGGCATGTATTTCTGGCAGAATATCACATCCAGCCCACAGGACGTCATCTTTCTGTCAGCTGTCATCGGTGAAGGCCTTTGAGACTACTTGCAGTTTTAATTCTATTTACAACTTGTGTTTAAGCAATATTTTCCATCTTGCTCATATACATATATTTAACCATTCCTAAATGATTTATCACCATTTGTTGTAAAGTTATCCTATGCATTTTTTCCATTAAAAATTATGCATTTTCATACATTTAATGTCCTGATCATGTAGACATTAATATAAGCTCAGAGTACATTCAACAGAGAAAAAGGTGACTTAAATATATCATTACTTTAAGTAAAAATGAACATCTATAACTACTGAAATTTGTCAAATTTTATGGATTTTAGTAGTGAATCTCTGTTGCAGTTGTTCCATGTTCACTATGGAGCCTCTGAACATCCAAATGGGTCAAACCTAATGCCAGTAAAAGGCCTTTGAAGGTCAATACATTGATGTTTGATGTGTGAAGATAAATTGCTTTTGTACCAAAACTGAATTGTCGGATATGTGTAAAAGAATTAGTACAGTGTTATTGCAATAAATAATAAAAAGGAGTTCCACTTACCACTATGGGGGATGTAGCGGACAGCATCTAAAAAAAAAAAAAGAATAAAAAAACACTATCAAAAGCAGACATAAGATTTTCCATTCATCCATCAGCTTAATTCTTCCACATGCTTTATTCCAACTCGCTTTTACGTGCCATCCTTTGATCAAAAATCGATCCTTGTTGCTGAAATGACTCATGAGGCTTTTTTCAGCTCCTGTCACGGTCGATACTGCTACTGTGTGCACATTTGGCTGCAATTGATGGCATTTCACACATCTATAAGACCATCCAAAGCTTTAACGCTGACTGTGGGGGTTCATTAGATTATTTAGGTTTTAAATGAGGGTGTCGTTTACTGCAGCACCCTCTGAATGATTTCTGTGATGCGCACTCACCGATCCTCTGGCTCCGCTGTTTTCGCACCAGCCACTGCTTAGTCACATCCTCCTATACACCAACACAAAGACAAAGCACAGAGAGATTAATTAAACAGATAAAGAGATTAACATATATATAATACAGCTCGCTGCTCTACATTCTGTTGTACTGAGTAATCTGTTTATAGTCAGAGTTGATTCTATAATTAATTTAGTTCAAATTTTATGGTAAAATTGCTTTTATTTGGGTAGTTCTTGCAATTTTTTCTAAAATTTTTCTCATCTGTGTAGAGAAAGTACTTCTGTTATGTTATTCTTAGATAAAGTACTATTTACCCTCCTTGTTTCCATTTCCCTTGTGAAAAATGGAGTAATTTATTTTGAGGAATCACCTCTCAAATGTATACAATCAGAAAAACAAATCGGACTGAATTATTTAAATTAAACTGAGCTGTTGCACATATTTTTGTCCACATATTCCACATATTATTGCCTTTTTTTGGGTTATTTTCCTGACATTTTGTGGATTAAACTTAACAGAACAGGATCATACGGTTCAATAATATATGCAAATGTTACCTTTCCAGTCAGTGTTTGTTTCCCATTTGAGTCTGGAACTGATCACCCAAATTAAACTGAATGGATTTCAGACGGTTGGTTCAATTCGATAAGGTTTCTGGACATGCCATTTTAAGATTAGCGACTGCATAATGGCGGTTCTGACCTTGACAGGACTGTCTGCGTTCAGCACGGCCAGCATGACGAGCTCCATGGCTGGGAGCAGGTTGGGCAGACGGCCTCTCTTCCACTGAAACTCCAGGTCATCCAACATCATGAGCACTGGTTCACCTGGCCAGATTGTAGGCTGTGAGGAAACCATAGGTCAGTTATTAAGTGCAAGTGAATCATGTGACGGATTATTTGAGTTTTGAAAAAGTTTGGTAAAATCATAAAAGTCTACATTGTAAAATCCAATTGTGCACGTGTATCCAGGGATTCACACAAAATCCAAAAAGAGCTGACGGCTGCACTTTGACATAACGTATGTATTTTTGGACAAAGAACAGGCTATTGAAAACAGCAAGTTGATAGGACCAATATTTTGGGATATATTAGTCATTTTTTAATACAATGGCCTTATATGTGGCTATGGTCAGGATGCTTTTGCATCCTTTCAGCAATACCTTTATTTGTCCTCTGCAGGGAACAAAAGTTTCTGAGTTTTACTTACATAATACTGTTGCTTGCAAAGGACATTCTGTTAAAGAATATCTATATAAATAAAAAGAATTAGAAAAAAAATGTGTGTGGAAAAAATGGTTGCATTGTGCAGCTTCAAATCAAGTGTCTTGATTTGAAGTTGCACATAAAAGACAAACCATTCCCTTTCCTGGTTCTCAGGAGGATATAAAATACAAATTAAAAGAGAATGCAATGATTTGCTAATCTCATATTTTATCCACAATGTTACACAGGCAATATATGCCATGTAAATGTACTGTTTTAAGAAGAAAATATGATCATATCTATTGAATGGCAACATGTTTCCAAAAAGACATTTCAAGTATATTTGCTCCCATCCACATGGTGCATTTTATCATCTAAATATTATATACAATTTATATGTTGTATTGTTTAGGTTTGAGATTTGCAAAATATTACATTCTGTTTTTAGCTACACAATGTCCCAATTTTTTTGGAATTGGCAAGGTAACTGTCATAATATAAAGCAAAAAATATCTGATCATTCTTTAAAAACCTAAAAAAAAAAAAAGCAGTTACTTTGTGCATAAACATGGTATGACAGACGTTTGAAAATGTCAAGCAGTGTAAAGGGAATTAAACTGATTTCTAGGCAAATGTATTTCAGTCGATAAACACTCAAAATCCCTTCATATAAAATGCCGTGCTAAACATTTGAACAATTTCACCCAAAAATTCTTCTTTTCCCTTTTGAAATGTCCCTCTCCTCCATCAGCGATGCTCAAATCTACCTTCATAAACATCAGAAGTATAAGTGAAGGCCTGTCAATGATAGGTTTAAGTTAATCATCTTTATCACATGCTAGAACTGGGTCAAACTTTAATCACCCACGAGTCGCTGGTTCGCCGGAAGCTGGCATTAGTCGCACATCCATGTACTCACCTGAGGTCGGCTCTTAATCTCCCTGGTCCAGTCCATAATAAGTCGTTTGTGGGGGCCCATGTCGCCCTCCCCCCCGGCCTCCAACATACACAACAGGTGCTCCTTCCAGTCTTTCTTCTCGGGTTTCTCATACTCTGATGAAATGATCCTCGGCTGCAGGCAAAGCATCCAAATTAAGCAGAACATCTAGAACACTGAGAGATTTCCTCGCTACATTTCTAAAAGGCTAATGTTAAATAATCCACAGCAACACATACACATCTAGGAAAGAAACAAAAAAAAATAAAAATAAAAATCACACATTTTTACAAGCTTATTTACTTAGCGGTAAAATAGATTGAATGATTGCTAGTTTAATTTATTCTTATTTCACAGCGTTAATGTTCTCCCATAGCAAGTTTCTGAGTGATGGATAGTGTAAATTGCTATGAATATTGATACTTACATCAGACAGCAGTTTACAATTTATTTATGAATACAGCCTCAGATTCTAGTAAATTAATAGTTTCAGTTCCAGGGGAAAAGTTGAACCTTTTGGAAATATAATCATCATTTATGAATCTATGATTGTGAATTTAAAAATTAGCATCAAAATAATGGCACTTATCAAATATTGAAATGTGCTGTTATATGACTATTGCAATAATTGATCATAGGTTTAGTTTTAACAGAATAGAGATGGTTATTTCAAAAAGTCTGATCGTAGCTAAATCAGATGTGTTTTAAATTATGTAGATACTTCATGTCTGTCAAATGCATGGTTTTGTTCAAGATAGATAGAATATAGACACTGTATTTATTCTCTTCCATACTTGTACTTTGCGGCACAAAACTGTTGTCTTTTCTCTTGTACGTGTGACAAAAACCATTCTATTGTGTTCTGTTCTATTTTATGCAAAAAACAGAAATGTTCCAATTTTGTACCTTTTATTTTATATTCAGGTTGAACTGGTCAAATTAACTCATACATATAAACATCAGGCCTAATGAACAACACACATCAGTATCAAAGCCCATATGGAACACACATAAACCCATATTAAACACATTCCAAAATATTTCAGACACCGTTTCTTGAATTTATGTGCTGTGACAATTGTCCACAGTTGAACCAATAGTATCAGTCATATTTGGCTGTAGCTCTGTGGTCCCTGGCTTTCATTTCAATTAATATCTGGATCAAATCATTCACTCACTATCACTTATATCAGCCAAACTGGGAATGAATTTGAGCAATATTCCACAGCTCCTCATATACAGATGAGTCATGTCCATGGCGGTGGATCATAATTAACATTTTCACATGTATATAAATGTTGCCTGAGAGCAATGTTATTTAAACCTGGTTTTCAGGACCTGCTGTCCTGCCTGTTTTAGAGGTCGCCCTGCTCCAACACAGCTGATTAAAAGCAGTGGGTTGTTATCAGGCTTCAGCAGAGCTTGATAACGAGCTGATAATTTAAATCAGGTGTGTTAGAGCAGAGTTACATCTAAAACATGCAGGATAGAGGGTCCTGTGAACCAGGTTTGATGTGAAATGATATGGTCATTGTGTCCAGCCTGTTTCTACATTAACTGCAAACTTCTCTTTATTAGAAGTAGCATCCACTATTATGATACAGTAAAATAAAAGCATAATAACCAAGAAATAAAGACAACTCCCCATTAGATTATGAAAATGCTTAATTTTATAAACTATCCAAAAAAAAAAAAAGCCTTGCAAATAACTTGATAAAAATTATTTTTTTTAATGAAAAATAAATGGAACTTTGATAATATTATGCATCAACATGTATGTTATGGATTGGATCAACAAAGACAAACACTTTTAAATTGCTAAATTTGTACTTCATTTTCTTTAGCCCTTTCAGATTGCTCATATCTGTTGAGCTTCTTCACATTTTATTGCTACAGGATAGTTTGTAAAGGTAAATATTTTCAGAGTAATTTTTTTTAAATTAAAACAAAGACAAAAATTTTAAATTGTTATTTATAGGCATAATGTTTTTTTCCTCCCCACATCAAAATGAGAAGTAAGTATAGTCATTTTTTTTAAGGTTATCATTTTGGTCTGTATGTGGAACCTGAACTAAATGAGTTTTCAGTCACTTTGCAAATTCATCACGTGGACCAGATTTGGAACCTTTGGTAGGCTACATTGGGCCACATGTTTAAGACCCCTGCCTAATTCAATTATTTTAAGCAACAAGAAAACCTAAAGTAATATTTGAGGCACTATGTTTAGCATTTACTTCTGCAAGTTGTTCCAAAAAGTTGTTTGTAGAGTAAGAAACTGTGCAGAACTCTTTTATTCAGTCAAATAGAAAGACTTTTACCACTCATTATGTACCTGTACTCTTTTCTCCAACATGGCAGCCCAGTCCACAATGAAGTCCCGACACACACTGGCTGGCCAGATGTCCTCACTGGTCCAGATGTGACTGAGGACGTTTGACCTCTGAGGTAAAAAAAAAAAAAAAAAAAAAAAAAAGTATGAGTTAGCGGAGATAAAACAAGAACAGACTTTTGCATATTTTGATGTTGAACAAACATTTGAACATGTGATTTTAAATAAAGAAAAATTCCAAGGCACTCTCTTAAAAGTGAAGAATAAAAAGCCTTTATTAAACTGGCTTAGTTAAGAAAAAAACTTATAAAATCATATAAAAACATATAAAAACCCCAACGCATTTCGGCATAAATGGCCTTCATCAGGTTGTTCTGACTGATCCACTGGTCAGCAAGTGTAAGTGATGTAGAGTGTAAAACAACATAAATATTGGGAATATTTGTTAACTTTGTATCCTTAGTTTCTAATCTGCATATCTTTGGCTCTGTTAATTTCTGATACTCCGTTCTGGACTCCAATGGTTCCAGTATTTGCCTGTATCGTTAAGTATTTATTTGTTTCATCTTGTTTTTTATATGGTTATTTTCTCTCCTATGTCCTCTACCTTAGCCTATGAGTTTGAATATGGTTCTATCTGAGGTTTCTTTTTCCTCCCTACTATCACATTGGGCTCACTCCTGGAGGATTTCTTGGATTTCCTAGTTGCCACATCGTTTTTGACTACATCTATGAAATACTTTGAGATGATCATACAGGTACGAGAAAATATTATTAGACCACCTGTTGTTTTCCTCAATTTTTTGATCATTTTAATGTCTGGCTCAATTAAAGGTACGTTTGTTTGGACAAATATAGTAAAAAATATATGTCTATTTTCCATTGTTTTGTTGGTAATAATCAAAATCACTTCAGTTCTTACATCAATATCTATGTCATTGTACTGACAAAGAGTGCTTTTAGGCATTCCATGTTTTGTCTATTGTAGTCACATGATACACAGGAGTTAACACTTGATTGCATAACCATTATTTCTGATGACTTTTTATGGTCTAATAATTTATTCCGCAACTATATATTATAATTGCTTTTATATAAATACAATTGAGGTGATTTGAACATTGTGTCAAGGCAGAAAACAACGATTCAACATTTATTATTAGAATTATGTTGGGGTTTTTTTGTTCATCATGAGATGTTTTTCCATATTGCCCAGCCCTGTGTTTTTGTGTGCAAGTGAGGAAGCAGTAAAGTCGAGAGCCAACCTGGCAGATTTTGTTGAGTTCTCGTGCCAACTCCATGATAAATAACTGACTCTCAAACAGCGGCTCCTTCTTCTCAAGCTTCACTCTTTTCCGAGATTCCTGCAATGAACAAAAAAAACAAGAATTTACACATTAATTGAAGAGTATATTGTAGAAAATAAAAACCCATACGCAGAGTTATAGCTAAACAATATAACAGTAGGTACCTTGAGTCGAATCTTGAGCTTTTTAGCCGGCTCGATAAGGAACTGCAGGCAGTCCTTCATCATGCTGGCAGCTGGAAAGTGAGGCCGATGCCCTGTGGCACAATAAAAAAAAAAATAAAAAAAATGTTTCAGTACACTGGCACTCACTCTGTCAGGGGCTGGAACTGAGCTGCAGCTGACTGGGCTTCTGTCACCCACACAAATCGATGAGAGAGCAGAAATCAGTAATTTATGAGAGGTGGTAAAAGGTATGTAGTGAATAGGTGTGTGTGGCTCAGGAGAAAAAGCACTGCAGAAGTTCTTTATCCCAGCTCTGCACTCCAACTCCACAGAGAGCTCATTATGAGGCACCCAGAGCTATCATTAGGTGAGGAGGAGGATGGGAAAAAAACAAGGACCACGCATCCTGAGAACAGTGAAAAGAGGAAGCTCTCCCACTCATGATCCAAAAAAAAAACTGAAAGGCGAACACACAAACAATGTAGGGAACAGGCAAAAAAAAAACCTCAAAAAAATCTGCAACCGTGACAGTTTCCAAATGTGTGTAGGTCGATGTGTCTTGTCCTGATCACGGCCTTGAAATTGGAAAATTTATTCCAAGGGGATCTAAGACAGCAGCACTTTTCACTCGATGCGGAGGGTGCGGGGGAATCGCTGGACCAGTTTGCTGTTGATTCAGCAGTCCGCCCCTGCACACCGATTTGATGCACTGAGGGGATTTGCTGTTCTTTTTGTGATGTAGGGGATGGCAGCTGAGCCAGAGAATGTTCCTACTGATTTCCAAAGGACTAAAAAGCAAATTAGGCACAGGGAAACTGAAGACTTCCTAGGGTAAAACAACAAAAGGGATCTGATAATAGGTTAAATGTTTAACCCTTACATACTATTCATAGTCCGTATCATCATAGAGAGTATCAATCATACATCCTTTTGACCTCAGACCTATTACTTATAATTGAAAATGATAGCAAATATGTTCATACTTTACTATTTTGCAAATATTTTCTGCACATTATTATTATTATAACTATTTTTATTGAGTTCTACATCATCTTTTTCAACTTTATATCTTTATTTTTTTTTATTGTAATGTCCCTTGATCATGCTACAAATTTGCCCCCTGTGGGACTAATATAAGTTTAATTTCTTCCATTTTTACTTGTAAAAAACATAAAAACACCCATTATCATGTGATGTAATTTCTTATTACCTAATAACTAAAAACATAGCCGTGATTACAATATTTATTGAAAATGATAAAGGAATATTTACATTCACGACCATCACACATGTTCTACATTTGTTGTTTTAAGTCTCCTGTGACAAAATATAAGCATCATATCAATTTTAGTTACCTAAAGGGAAAAATTTATCAAATTTTAGGATAGAAAATATGTAGTTTTTATGTATAATATTATGCAAAATTTGATGTGAACAAAATGCAAGGGTTAAAAGTTTGTTGAGGGCTTCTACAGTATGTTTTATCGCCCACCATTTACAATAAAGTGACAGGCAACTTTTTTTCTGTTAAGTCAATAAACGTGGCACCTGAGTGGCTGAGTTAAGTTTAGCACAGAGGACATGAGGTGCAGGAAAACAAGAGGACATGCTGTGCTATTGAGCTTCTAAACCCATTAAGTGGATACAGTTTGGTTGGATTTAAAGCACATTTCAAGGTAAACAAATGTGTATAAGAACTGCTGGACCTGCATATTAACCTGGAATGTAATTGTACGCATTGACTGAAGGATGTGGACGTTTTATTTATGAAAGAGGAGCTGTGTGTATTTGACAGAAGCTACCAGATTAGAAGAAATCCAGGATTACCACTGTTGCCATCGCTGCACAACCTCAGGTAGTGACTTTTCTATTTCGGGACCAACCTCCACCTCCAACTCCAACTCAACGTCAAAACAAACACACACAATGCAGATACTGGTGCATTTTCTTTGAGATATTTAACAAAAATCTAAGGCGTGTTCACGTGCACGTGCACATTTTGGTTTGTTCTTTAAAAGCTGCGCGTGTTGTAATAAGGTGTTTGGAAATGAGGCTGTAATTTAAACGAGACAAGCATTGTGCGCACGTGCCTTTAATTTTTTTTTTTAGTAATTAACTACTCAAAATGCTAATTTTAGCTCAACCATTTGCAGCATAAACAATTAAAACGCACAATGCAAAGTAAAAAATAAAATAAAAACATCTTACCTTATTGAAGGAATTTTCTTTGTCTCTATTTTTCGGATTTTATGGATCAGATTACGACGTTTCTCGGTGTTTTTTGGGGGGCTTGTTTGGTCATGAATCAAGGCTGCAGCACTTCATCAACACTTCATCTGCGGCAGGAGAAGCAGAGCGTCCGTCTTTATCCACCACCTCTTCTAAATGAGCGTCAAAGGAGCGAAGAGGCCGCTAGAGGGCGCAACAACATCAAGGAAACACAAGTGCACACTGTCATATTAGACCAGTGCTTCATAAATCCGGTCCTCGTGATCCAGGGTCCTGCATGTTTTTTTTTTTTTTTTTTTTTTTTTTTTTTTTTTTTTTTTATTATTATTAATAAAAATACATGAATAAATAAATAGATAACATAAAATAAATAAATAAAAATATATATAATTCAGTAATAAATTAATGGCAATAAATTAATAAATGAAAAATCTTTTAAAAAAAAACATAAAAATAAAATAAATATGTAAAATAATTTGAAAAATATAAAAAATATTAATAAAACAATAAAAAATACAATACAATACAACTAAAATGTAAAAATACATAGTTTTTTTTAAACATAAAAATTAAAAAAATATATTTAAAACATAAAATAAAAAAAAATAAAAACTCTCTCTCTCTTCCATCACACCTGGAAGCCATTACATTACCAGACTTCTGAAGAGTCGATCAATAATTTAACTAAATGTGATAGAATAGGGAAATAACTAAAAAAAAAACTAATTAAATTAATACAGAAAATAAATAATAATAATAATATATTTAAAAAAACAAATACATACATTATTTTAAAAATACATAAAAAATAAAAATATTTAAACGTGAATGCATCTTCAAACCTTTGAAAAATACATGACTTATTTTACACCTGTTCCCCCTGTGCTTTATGGGGACTAATTAATGTATTTATAGGGCCACATCAATTCAATTTCATTGGTGGGAACCGACATTAATATTTTACACTTGCGGGGACCTGAATTTTCGTCCCCATAGTGTCAGAGGTCCCCATGGTGTGACTGTGTAAACATATTAATGTCCCCATAAATATAAGAATACAAAGACCCACACACACATGAAGGCCCTGATTATAACAATATAGTATTACTTAAATATTAATTCCACTCACTGGCCTCCATCTCATGTGAATTCACCATGTACTACGTTACGTTGAGTCTTTGAACGCATCACCGTTGTCATTGTAAGCAGACGGCAGATGTCACGAATACTTTTCCTACATATTGTGTCGTATTTTAATAGTAACTCACACCTCTATATCTTTGACTGTTATACTTTAATATCCTGAAAAACTGTATATACGACAGCACACGTAGTTGATTTTAATTCATCTGAAACCCCAAGGAGCGTGTAATGTGTCTCGGTATGTTCAGGAGCCTTCACGGAAGTGTGTTTACGGTGAGTCTGTGTGGGTAAATGACAGGAGGTGTGGTGCGCGTCTTAACGCTACCGTGGATTGTATGGTCTCAACATGGCACCCAAAGACCCTCTCCTCGGCACCCTCAAAGGTAAAGATCTGTGATGAAGGATGCTGCTGATTCTTCACTCACCTTTGTGATTGTCAGTGTTTTATATCATTGATATTAAAAACAAAACAAAACAAAAAAATACTGAACAAATAAAACGTTGATGATAAGAGTCGACACGGGCCGTGTCATCGTCGGTCTGGATAGATCTGCTGTCAGTGTCAAATGGACTGTTTGTCATTGTTTGTGTTGTGTTTTTTTTGTTGTTTTCTTGTCAGTGTGCGTCCTGAACCTGCAATCAGATGGACATACGATCACGAACACGAACCCACACCTCGCCTCCTGCTGTGAACTCCTGGAGCTGGTCCTCAGGAAAGGGCTCCAACGTAAGACACATAGATACAGATTTAAGTCAGTTTTATCTGCAAGAAGTATAATTCCAATTATCTTTTGAGTCTTAAAATTGTCCAATATAATGTAAATTTGATTATATAAATTGTTAATTTTATAAGGTTGCACCTATCTATCTATCTATCTATCTATCTATCTATCTATCTATCTATCTATCTATCTATCTATCTATCTATCTATCTATCTATCTATCTATCTATCTATCTATCTATCTATCTATCTATCTGTCTGTCTGTCTGTCTGTCTGTCTGTCTGTCTGTCTGTCTGTCTGTCTGTCTGTCTGTCTGTCTGTCTGTCTGTCTGTCTGTCTGTCTGTCTGTCTGTCTGTCTGTCTGTCTGTCTGTCTGTCTGTCTGTCTATCTATCTATCTATCTATCTATCTATCTATCTATCTATCTATCTATCTATCTATCTATCTATCTATCTATCTATCTATACCTACCTACCTACCTACCTACCTACCTACCTACCTACCTAAATGGTTTTTAGGTATGAAAAAACATAATTTAAATCTTTGTAATGAACCTATTTTTATGGAGTCATAAAATGTCCAGTCAGCTGGACAACATGTGTTGAAGCTTTAAAGCAAAGGAACGTGTATTTAAAATGTAATATCAGAACTCTTTGCAATAGAAAAAAAATCATAATTTTTTTGTTTAAGAAGACTGTTATTTACAGTCTAATAACAACAATTGATTCACACACAAGCATGTTAGTGATCAGTTATTAAGAACATAAGTTGCAGTAATAGTATGAACTGCCTGATATGAAACTAAAACAACAAAACCCATGAATATACAAGAGAACAGCTGTATAATAACTGGCCACTGTAGTGACCAGTATGCATCAAAGGGTTAACTTCTTAATGCCTACTGTCACAAATATGCAACATACCAAAAATCTATCTGTTGTATATGCTATAGGCAAATTAATTACCTCTACTTAATTTAGCATTTACTTTTTTTTAAATTTTATTTTATTCTAACTTTTTAACTTCTATCTAAATTCAGACATTAAGGTGTTAAATGACTTTGACTGAGTTCTAATCAGACATGGTTTTGTTCACTGTCTTTCTAGAACCAGTTCTCAGTTTGGTCCAGCGAGACTACTGGCAGTGTTTTGAGCAGCTTCCCCTTCAGGACACATGTGGAAGGTTAACAACCGTTAACTCACAATGGTGGAACACAAAAAACATTATTGAAAAAATTGAGCATCCAATCTGATGTTATGCATCTGTGTGTGTGTGTGTGTCTAGGTTGTCGGCTGTGTCTTTGGCTGTGGAACAGACCAAAGTTTGCAGGAAGTTGCTCTCAGCTCAGGGCAGAGGTCGCTACCTGCTGAGGTTGGCGCTCAGTCGCAAGACCCTGCCTCAGTTTATCAAACACCTGCTGCATACACCTCGAGTTCTGGAGGTCAGAAACTCTAAAATGTAGAAAATATTTGTAGGTCATCATGTTATATTGTGAACTGATGATTTACATCATCATAATTTATCAAGCATGAGCCACATATTTTATAGCAACGTTAAATTTTGTATCAAGGCCTTCATTATGAAATTGATAATGTTGTATGTTACACTTTTTCATTCTATTTTGAAAGTAATTTTATCATATTTGGAAAGCATGGAAATCTATTATTATGATTATTATGATTATGATTATGATTATGATTATGATTATGATTATGATTATTATTATTATTATTATTATTATTATTATTATTATTATTATTATTATTATTATTATTATTACTAGTATTATTATTGTTGTTGTTGTTTTTTATCATATAATATTTTGCTATATTATGTTGCAAATTAAAACAAATTATGATATTAATCTTTATAATGTATATTATTATAGATGGAGGCAGAAAATCTAAATGTACATTACTGTACCAAGTGATCATTTTAATTTCCTTGGTTAGGATATGTACAGTCAGCCCAGCTTGTATTTACAAAGCTGACAGTGAATAGTGAAAAAAACAATAACTAAAACTCTGAGTTATTAAAGAGCTGCAGCATCTGAAACTGGCCTCAATAAACATTTTAACAGTTAAACAGTGCTTCAGTTTCAGTCTTGTCTTTTTTGGATTGTGGTTGTTTCTTTCAGCTCACCATTTATTTTATACCAATAAATTGTTTGTTTAATCAATTACTAAAAATTTCACTCAACCTTAAGATTGAAAAACAGTGTTACAGTGTAATGGTAAAATCATAATGCTGATATACTTTTGAAGCCTGTTTTTCTACTCTACAGTGGTACAGTCCAGCTGTTTCCATTCTCAGGAATGAGGAATTTGTCGGTGAGGACTATTTCTTCTTAATTTTGATTTGGTTCTTTGCTTTGAGCACAAAATAAGGAAACAGTTGTCATCACTTCTATCAGTGCCCAACATCTACAAACAGTAATGGCGTCTGTTTTCTCTATTACAGAGCCATTCATGTCTCTGCTGTTGGTCCTTTCTCACATGGAGTTTAACCTGGACATGGAGGTCAGACCAAACCCTTAAATAAAAAAAAAACTAATACATACAAACATTTCTTTCACTGTACACTTGTGGCTCTACAATCATAACAACATGTCAGATTTTTTCAGTAATAAATACATCTGGTCCATCCACAGAATTGCAGTTTTCTGGATGAGAGCTGGCTCCTGCCGGTAAGAAACACTCTGAAAAGTTATGAACTCAGGCAAACAGTCCTTTTACCAAACGACTGTTCAGTAAATACAGCTTCATGGTTATATTTTAATAGCTTTAGTGCTCATGGGAATGTTAATGTCTGGGAGGCTGTGGCTCAGTTGGTAGAGTGGGTTGTACAATAACTGAGAGGTTGGCGATTTGTGTCCCGGCTCTGGCTGTCCACATGTTGAAGTGTCCTTGGGCAAGACACTGAACCCTGACTTAGGCTCCCAGTAGAAACCTACTGGTGTGTGAATGGGTGAATGTGAAGCTAATGTAAAGCACTTTGAGCACCATGAAGGTGGAAAAGAATTATATAACTATATTAATCCTCAACCACCTTAACACACCACAGCAACTGATCTAAAACACTCAATGTCTTTAACACCACTAATCCTATCAATACATTTAGATAATTTAGGTTAAATTAAATGTCTTTCTTTTTATCATCATCATCATCACCACATATGACCCATTTGATTATTCAGAGGCTCTGTAATGAACATGGAACTGCATCATTTTCTGTATCATAGATTCATCAGTAAAACCTCTTGAGTTTGTCAAATGACAGCGGTTACAGATGCTTGTTTTAATGTTCAGTTAATGATATAATTTGCTGGGGGAAAAAATTCTTCAGTTTTCTCAATTTAGAAAATATGTGAAGTTATTTTGAGTCTCTCAAGTGAAGTAAAAATAAATAAGTAAAGAGGAAAACACTTTATTTTCACTGAAAAATGCAAAATACTGAATGGTTAAATGTGCCCAAAAATAATTAGAAAGTTGTCCCAAAAATATTATTGGGTCATTTAAGGCTTAACAGCTGTGGATAAATCTCAGAAGTGCAGTGATCTCATACAGATGATTTGTTAAATAATGGATTTTATAGAAGGCAATCTGAACTAATGGTGTGTTTTGATTTATTGTAGTTCATTATTACATCAGTCTGTATTATTGCATAAGGACATTAGTTGTTTGTTTTTTTTTACTTCAAGAAATGTACTTTTAACCATTTTATATAGTTTAAGATTGTATTTCACTTACTAGTCTGAAAACTTTGATTTATAAAAGCTGAAAAGGGCCACATAGTCTTCCAAGTTACTTTATTCTTGAACATCATAAGTAATAAATATTGAGCCCCCCCCCCCCAAAAAAAAACTAGAGTGATTTTATCTGCAATTTAATTTTATTTCATTTCACTGCACATTACATTGTTCATGATGTTGCTTCAGCTTTAGTTGTAATAACCTGATATTAAAAAAGAAAAACTGTAATAACCTTGTATTTTTATACATTTACAGGTGTCTGACATATATGAGGTAGTTCCCTGTCGAGAAGTGGGGATGGTGTTGAGGTCTGTATCTGTAATTGTTTTTCTTTAAGTGTTTGCATCGGCTCCTCAGTAGACGTGTTCAATCTGCTGTAGTGTTGTCCCTTCATGTCTATCAGGTATCTCCATGGACGTGTCTTTGTCCTTGAACTGACATCTGGTGGTCAAGCTCAGGTCGACAAATTTGTCTGTCCAGGTGATATTATTGATGAGATCAACGGAACATCACTGAGGAATTCAAAGAACGGACAGGTAGAGAAACCTGCTCCACAATAAAACCATAACTAGTGACAATTTGATGAAAATTAGCAATGATATGTTCTAGTCTAGACTCAATTTAAGGTTTTTTAAACATCAATATGAATTAGATTTAATCTCCTGAGAACCAGTAAGTAAATATTTTCACCATTTTACATTAATTGCATTCCTTGAAAACAGCATGATGCAATTTTCTTTTTTTTTTTTTTTAAATAAAATATCTTTTTCAGTGGACTTTTTTCCCCAAAAGTAAAGCAATGAAACCTTGCCCACTAGATGACAAAAATGCAATGCTGGGTCTCGTCTCATTGTCTGAACCTGCTTTATCCTCACTAGGGTCGCGGGGGTCACTGGGCATAGGCAGATTAGCCAAGGACACCAGATGTCTTGAGGAGCGCCAAGTCCCACAGAATAGGAATATTAAGCTACTGTATTTTCTGGACAATAAGGCGCACTTAAGACTTTAATTTTCTCCAAAAACTTTTCAGGTTGTAGGTTCAAGTCGGAGGTTGTTTTTCTGACAGGATAAGGATATAGAATGACAACCATGCTACTTCACAACAGAAATATTCACCCTTATTCCACACTAGCATATGGCAGACACAGAAAGTGCTGATTTATTTGCATGTGTTGTAGAGTCCTGATTCAGAACCATGATTGGTCAATATACCTGTCAATCACCGGCTTTTATAATGTCAAATAAATTAAAAAAAATCTACAATAATTTGAACATATATACCTGATTAAATCTACCTAAAAGTCTGAAATTACTTTTGTTATTGTGTGGTCTCATTGATTGACAGGCAGGAAAGAGGAACTGTTTACTTATACCGGAGACAGCCACCAGGGGGAGATCAACATATTTTGGCTTAAAAATGGAGTGAATGTCCTTTTAATGATTGTGACACACTCTCTGAGTCTGTCCTAATAGATTGTTTACAGTTGGCATTGGTGCTTATTGCTTTTTTCTGTGTCATTTGGTAATTTTGCAGTTACACTGTGATCAAATCTATCTCAAAACACATTTAAATAAGACTAAGATAGATAGATAGATAGATAGATAGATAGATAGATAGATAGATAGATAGATAGATAAGAATCATTTTTAAAAATATGTCTGAAAAACTGTTTCATCAGATAGATAGATAGATGCAACCTTATAAAATTACCAATTTATAGAATCAAATTTACATTATATTGGACAATTTTAAGACTCAAATGATGACTGGAATTATACTTTTTAAGGTTTTGACATTTACAGTTTTAATGTTGATCACATCCAGGTTTGTCCAGAGTTCAGAGGCTCTTAAAGATGCTAAATATAGATATTTCCATTCTTTCTTTCAAACAGTTCCTGTCAACTGTCTCCTTGATACTTCTCTTATTTTTGTTGCACCTATAAGGGCGTGACTGCTAATACTTTATCAGCTGTAAAAAATACTTCTTCTTGAGGCACATTTCCCAGCAAAGCTCCACCCTCAACAGATGTCCAATCAGATAGTACAACTGAAAACATTGCAGGTGTGTTGGACTCGTATGAAACCAATGAAGCAAAAGACACTAATCCTGTTTCCAAACAATGTAGTTGAAACTGTATGTCATTATTTTCTGAGAAACATGGCATGTAGCACCACAAAAGCAATGGAAAACCACCAGTGAAGCACCTCTGTAAGTCCTGTTTCAGCCTTTTAACAATTATTTAACATACTGGTTGATTTTGGGTTACTGTGTGAAAGTCAAATAAGACAACACTTGAGCAAATTAAAGTATAATTAAAAACCAACAACAAAACCATAACACAAAAAACTAGAAATACAGAACCTGAATCATTATATTATAAAATCACAGGAATATAACTAATCACAGTAAAAAAATAAACAAAAGCGGACAAATAAAAGCCTTCTTCTTTGTCACTTTTCATGTGCTTTGCTGTTTCAGGTTCACTTTGCATTTTTAATCGGTTGTTTTATATCAACTGCAAATTATTTCATTGTTGAGAAGCTATGTGTAGTGTTATAAAAAGTGTGCTGCAGAGTATAATATCTACCCTTTATGTTTAAATTAACTATGTTCTGAAGTCTTAAAATAAGCCCTATGCAAAGAACCCAACAAAAATATTCCAACAAGATGGATCAGATAGAACAACTCCTTATTTTTTGTGTATTTGAATTAACTAATGAGACACAGGGCAGTCACACCCTTGACAAACTCTGTGATCGTTTCCATAATTGGAAAATCCAGCTGCTTTGACAAACATGTTCACGCTTGTTAACATTTCCCTCCAAGTCTGAGAATATGTGTTGCGTACAATTAAGTCTTTTATGTCACTGTGATTGACCACTGGCTATTTTAACAAATCTCTACTCACCAACTTAATATAACATCTTGTTGCATCAGGACAGTTTTTTTTAATTATTATTATTATTTTTAGAAATTGTCATCTAAGAAACACATGTAGCACCAGCTTTCATATTACATTAAAAAAACTAGAAAAGCACTCTGAGAGCGTAAACCTCCGCCAAGGCAGAACCCCACCCCGCTTCAAAAGAAGAGAGGTCCACCAAGGAGGTTATGTTTTGGTCAGTTTGTCTGTCTGTCTGTCTGTTAGTTAGTTAGCAAGATAACTCAAAAAAGTTATGGACAGATCTTGATGAAATTTACAGGGTAGGTTGGTGATGGCGGGATCTACGAATTACAACATTTTGATGGTGATCCTTATTAAACTTATGGATGGATTTTGATGACATTTTCAGGATATATTGGGAGTTTCACAAGGAACAAATTATTGCATTTTGGTGGTGATCCAGTAGAGATCCTGGGTTCTGGATCACTTTGAATTTTTACATTGCAATAAATGGAAAATACATTTCAAAGTGATCTAGAATCCAGGATCTCTTCCAGATCATCACTAAAATACAATCATTTGTTCCTTGTAGCACTCCCAACACATCCTGAAAATGTAATCAAAATCTGTCCATAAGTTTTTGAGTTATCTTGACCCCCCCAACACACACACACTCTCTCTCTCTCTCTCTCTCTGGATCACCACCAAAATCTAATAATTCTCAGATCCCCCCATTACCATCCTACCCTGTAAATTTAATCAAGATCCGTCCATAACTTTTTGAGTTATCTTGCTAAATAACAAACCAACTCGGTGGACGTAATAAATAAATAAAAAAAAAACTTGTGGTTTTACTTACTTTGGCTGAAGATCAAGCATAGACTTCTGTATGAATATGCATACAGCCATTTACACTCTACAAATAAAGGGAACAGATATGTATTCATAATTCCTGTAAATGCATATAAAGAGAAGAATATGTTGCAAGACTGAGTGTGAAGCAGAGACTATACTTTAAATCTGGTGCATGTGCTTCAAGACATAACATTTTCTGTGGTTTCCAGGCAGGTCTGGTACTATCTCGGCTAAAGGGCAGCCCTCTGTCTATCCGTGTCCTCCGGTGGCGATCTTCAGATGGAACAGTATATCGACCCCTTATCAAACTCCTGCGGGCTCTGAGGACTGAGAACCCTACACTGCAGCTTGGCCCTTCCTCCAGTCAGCAGTCCACGGCCAAGGACCAGAGACCCTCACCATCACAGTGTCTCAAAGAGGGAAGGCAAGTCCACTTCACTATGACCCAAACCCTGGGCTTCACACAAGAACGTTTTGATATCTGAAGCCTTTTCTTACTGTCATGTGAGGTTCAGAAAATGTTCCAACTTTAGTGTGTAAATGTCCTGCACAAACATGATTGACAGCTTTGTCAAACAGAATGTCATTAAATTAGGAAATGTATGAGGTTTTCCATTTAAAAATAATGAAATATACATTTATGTGCAACGGTTTGTACTTAATAACTTAAATAGTCATCAGCGACTAAAAGCATCCACTGATTGAAAATGTTTAGTAACTTTTGAACCAGTCGCCCTATTAATGCATGTAAATAAATAAGATAAAATGCAGTTTCTCAGCTTTTAACTGTCATTAAATAGCCTCCTGAGACCTCCCAAAAATACAAATTTGGGCTTTTTTTTTTACCATTAATAATTGCCTTTTTTGGTACGGTATAATGTAACAGTTTTTCAGATTCATTTTTATTTTGTTTTTATGTAATGTCCTTTGCAGTTGATAACATTTTTTTGTTTTTATTTCTTAGATAAAGTTCTGAAAGTCTTGTCTTCTATAGAGGATAAAAATGCATTGCTGGGTCTCAGGAGGTTATGACCCATTTGGTTAAATATTCCATAGAGAACATAGACAACACCATTTTCTACACCAATAAAATCTTTGTAATTTGGCAAATAACAGTGAATGTAAAAGCTTTCTTATACATTGGATGAATTATATATTTTGCTTCATTTAGCTTTTTTTTTATTTTGGTATACAATTTTAAGTTATTCTGAGTTTGTACATGACCAGTTTAAAAAAAAAAAAGTTTAAAAATGGGGAAAAAATTATTTCATTGTAAATGTAGATGGTAATATAATAAATTATGATAAATCTCTTTGTTTTGGTTTAAAAAAAAAATCACTAACCTTTTATGAAAACCATTCAACTTTTAGGAAAGTATACAATTTTTACTGTAAAAAATAAAATTCAGGGCATAACATTTAATAAATGACGATAACTTACAGGTAATAGGTGTAAGTTTTGATGTCTGATTCATTCGAATCCTCTGTCTTTTGTGCAGGATTGTACACATTGTGCAGTATTTGGGGAAAGCAAACATCGGAATGGTACGTAAATGCTGAGATTTAAAACAGTTCAATGTATAACAAGTGTCTATCATAGTAACTGTTGTCATATCCCTTCAGTTTGGAGGCAAGGAGGTGTTACAGCATGCAATTCCACAGGTTCTGAATAAAAACCTGCCTAGCAAGGTAATAAAACCTCTCCCTTTCTCTCAAACATACTGGCATTAATGGATGTCAGATTATATTGTTGTATTCCACCAGCGCTTAATCATTGTCATTTGCTCTGCAGGAAGTCCTTTTAGACATGAAGGAAACACATTTGACATGTACTGACAGAAACAGTAAGGAGGTAAGTACACCCTCTGCCTGAACATTTAATGCATCTAAATTATTATTTTTTCTCTGATATTTTCATACTGTGTGAACTGAAGTGTACAAAAAGCAGTCATTATTCTATTCTCCCACAAATCAACAATTTATCTCTGCAATCCATCTTCTCCATGAACTGAATTTTAAGCAGCTACAGCACATTTTGCAGATAGTTTAGTAATATGTGGAAAAAGATGTAAATGTTCAGCTCCAAACTAAATAAAACTAGATCACGGCCGGTAGTAGAAATCTGCTGCATTTTGACAGACAAATTAAACCCATTACTTCTGACAGATTTTTCTCTTTTGTTGTCACATTATTAATGTAGTAATTTCCATTTGCAGGTGAATAAAGTTGTAAATAAAGGTTGATAAATTAATGAAGGGATAAAATGGGATTCATAATAATCACAGGTAGAGTAAGTCACAAAGATGTGGCAACCTTGATAAATTTAAATCTGCATACCTTCTATATTTGTATCAGGATAAGAAAAAGTCTACTAGAGAATGACTAAATGTAGTTTTTTGGATATGAATGAATCACAAAGACTGTTTTTCCCTCTAATTTCATTAAAAGAGGGAATGTTTACCTTGCAAGACAACATAATGCAGGATGATTTGCTTAGTTCAATGATTTTACAGACCTGGATTTAAAAAAAAAAAAAAGACTCTGGGAGCCCTGGCACAAATACCAATATAATATACAAACTGATGCTTGTCCAAATTACTGCAACTTCATACTCGTACTGCTATTTTTAGTGATATGAAAGGCAAAGCAACATATTTTGTGTCATGATAACTGGTTGGCTTGTACGATTTGTGAACTGTGGAGGATTAGATAAGATGAACTCCATTACTTTCTATCTCAGTGATACAGTAAACATGCAATTCCAAGAAATTAGGCCAGGGAAAATGAACACACTATGGCAAGCATGTCCAAACTATACCACAAAGAATATACAGTTTGACTAATTGACTCTGAAGACTGAGATCAGTTGATTAATTGAGTCCAGTCTAGTGTGCTGCCGCTTGGTTGGAACAACAACATGCAGCCACACTGGCCCTTTGTGAAATAGTTTGGACATGCCTGCACTATGCATTATGCTACCGCAGACCTCTAGTGGTACTATGATGTGTTGTTTTACTTCCTGTCCTGCACAGAAAAGGGGTCTGTGTCCAAAGATACCGTGAAGCATTGTGTAGGACTCCAGAGTTACGGATTATTTTTATATATTTCTTTGATTTGCAGTGCAATAAACACTGCAGAAATAGGAGATAAAGTGAAAAGACAGGTATATTGCAATTGAAGTTGTGTTTTGTAGTTCAATTAAAAACTAGTGATAACATGCTATAGTTGAGACTGTAATAGACATTTTGCGTTCAAGTATTAAGTGTTTTGGTTGTTGAAGTGCCTTTTGCAGCATGGTTAAGTTTCTTGAAAACAACTGTTACAGCTTTTTGTGACTGCAACGACTGAGCATTTTAAGTCTGTTACATTCGCTGTTTTTATTGCTTCATGTGTTTATTGACCTTTAAAATGTCAACCTGAATCCCTCAAATGTCTTGTTTGGTTTAATTTCCTTTCATAGAAAAGGAAATAATCCAGAGAATACTCAAATTTAAACAGTTCGAATAAGAATTTTCCTCAAAATAGTTGCTGCTTAATTAAGTAATTGATGACAAATTGAATAGTTGCTGAAAACTGTGTATTTTTCCATAAGGAGCTGTTTGAGCATCACTACCCTGAGATTTCCTGTGTAGGGAGATACAGCCAACCAGACTACACTGTATTTGCCTTCTGTGTTGCGTAAGTGTAAAATGTCAACTCTTCCACATGGCTAATTTATTAATATTTAATTGTTAGATGTATACGAAAATGTCATCCAATGTTTCCAACTAGGTTATTTATCTGGGTTTTTAAACACCTGGCTTGTTGTGGTGGGGTCACATCTCTCCTCTTTAGATACATAATGTTGTGATGTAAGACCTAAGTCATTGCAGTGTTGGTTTGTCATTGGTCGGATCCAGATGTCATCTAAGCATGTGATTGGTCCTGTTCACAGAGACTCCCCAGAAACCCCTCAGTCATCAGGTTTCTGCTGCGTGGTGCTCAGAGCCAGCACCATAAAAGAATGTGAAGAAATCGTCTGTCGAATCGGTGAGCATCTTCACCTGTATTTAAGGGTTGACCGTGTCCACTCACCAAGAAACTCAGTTCATGTCAGAATGAGAAAAAAAAATCAAATAATATAAGATTACAGTTGATAAAAATATATACTTCTACCAAAAAAGGTAATTTGGGGAACCTTTTTGGAAAATTAGTTGAAGCTGTAGTATAACTGACCTATACTGGGATAGGCTACAGCAGAAGTCACCAACGCTGGTCTATGCCAGCTACTATCCTGCACGTTTTAGAGGTAGACCTCCAAATGATAAGCCTATCAACCTCTGCAGAAGCCTGATAACCCAGAAGGTATGCTGAAAGGAGAAACCAAAAACATACAGGATAGCACAGGGACCATGGTTGGTGAACCCCAAGGATGGAGAAGCCACTTGAATTTTCACATTACCACCCCCTGAAGAACCATTATGAACTGGGGAACCTAGACTTATTTGTCAGTGTTAACTCATCTATTGTGTTTATTTGCAGCTACTGGTTTCAAGCATACAGAATGGTTTGTATGAGAGACCACAACACTGTTGCCCATTTTGTGTGTTGTAAATAAATATTGTGTCAAGTCTGCAGAGTGTCCAGAGTTTTACATCTGGAAAGACAACAAGACAAGACTTTCTACTCATAAAGACCTTTAATAGAAAGACATGTGACAACATTTCATAAATAGTATTAAATGTAGCTGCCAAGATTTTATGTTGGAAAACATGTAAAAAGCAGTCCAGAAAAATACAGAGGGGTCTGTCATGCTCTTTGTCACTGAATGTAGAGTACCACTATATCAGGCAATACCCTGACACTGCAACGAGACCTGTTGAGCAAAACATGCTGGCATTTTGTGTAAATGGTATGACTGAACAAACCATGGACCCCATGGAAGATGTATGAATAATGCATTCTCACTTCAAAGACAGCTATCTGCAGAAGAGGCCTGGTGCCCACAAGCAACTTGAGTGGGATGTGGCATTACATGTAGTCATGACCCATGCGAGATAGGTACATATAATCCTACTGCACAACACTTCCAACTACCTTAAGTGTACTTAGGCTTGTGGAATGGTGGATGTTTTGTCTCAAATCTAAAGTACAATACAAAATTCAAGAACTTATAAAAAAATACCCAAGAAATAATGTCCACAAAAATGGTTAAGTACGATAAACAGGATCATTTGAGTTGACAATGCTGTCACTGGCCGCTTAGGCCCTCTCTCCCCTTATCCTACGAGCCAGCTGGATGTCTTTGGGCATGATGGTGACACGTTTAGCATGGATGGCGCACAGGTTAGTGTCCTCAAACAGACCCACCAAGTAAGCTTCACTGGCCTCCTATTGGCAAAGGGGAGAGAAAAAAAAAAAGTTTAGTTAAGGAACTCAATGAAGCTACAGCAGGAGTAGTCTCAACTGGATTTCAACTCACCTGAAGAGCTCCAATAGCGGCACTCTGGAAACGCAGATCAGTCTTGAAGTCCTGGGCAATTTCTCTCACCAGACGCTGGAAGGGCAGCTTACGGATGAGCAGCTCAGTAGACTTCTGGTAACGACGGATCTCTCTCAGAGCCACAGTTCCGGGCCTGGTCCAAACGTTTAACAAGTTACAGTTTTAGCCAAGACATTTTATTTATTTCTGCATTACGTATAACACACACATTTAGTGTCATTACATACCTGTAACGATGGGGTTTCTTGACTCCTCCTGTGGACGGTGCGCTCTTTCTGGCTGCCTTGGTAGCGAGTTGCTTCCTTGGCGCCTTTCCTCCAGTAGACTTACGGGCAGTCTGCTTGGTACGGGCCATCGCGTACTTTCTGCAATTGTAAAAAAATAAAAAAATTAATAGAAACTACAGGTTTCAGTCCAGTAAATAACAGATCCCGTGTATTACCTCTTGCTATGCTAATATGCTAGCCTACATCCGTAGCACCCCTCCCCCCTTGTTCAGTCTGTTGGGAGGCGTCTGGTTCGCTCCAGTGCGCTTTTCACCGCCCCTTTGCCAGTCTGCGCAAGGCCTAAAAATAATCAGCATTGCACCGCCAAAATGATAACCGACATTTACGCGTGATTCACACAACAAAGAAGCAACGAGGTTGTTAACACAAGCTAGATCCGATAAACCTAGCGGCAGTAGGAAACATGCGAGAAAAGCGTCGAAATAGTCCGCGCCAGACACAGTCAGCCTCTGCTTCTCCACTTCGCCATTTTAGTCATTTCTCCCCCAGGCGACATTGCCTCAAATCGACTGAAGCAACATTAGCTTAAAAACAATTAGCCGACCTTTGACTTATTGCCGATCGCAATGCCTTGTCTTTAAGACAACTTGCCTAGTTAAGAATAAGAATTTCGGGGCATAATATCAAGCTACCAAGTAAAGAAACACATTAAGGTATCAAACAACTGAGATATTCCATTGTTCCATTTTTAGCTAAGCTAACATTAGCAAGTCATCCGATTAACAGTTCAGTAAAGAATGGCTATTTTTAAAAACGTACTTTGTATTAAAACAATGACTCGAATACATTATCGGGGAAAAACTAGATTAAATTTACCTTTAGGTTGTTTGCTGCTTAGAAGATTAGATCGTCAGCTGTGACCGCTCAAAACGTTTTGTGTGCGGTGGGGGTTAGGCCGATAATAAATACTATTCCGTGACGTCATGTTGTAAAATTCAAACACCTCATTGGCTTGTTCTCGAAATGGGCAGATATGACAGCCAATAAGAACCAGCAAATAAAAACAGAAAAAATAAGTAGCGATACCAAACGTACTTATTAAGAAGCAGTTTTATATAAACTGCATATATGTGTGTGTAACAACATAATGAGTTGTCATTCGTAAATTAAATCATTCTTCATCAACACAATCAGTTGAGTTCTTGATAAACTCCAGATCCCATAGTTCCGTGTTGCTCCTATTTGTCCTTTGGTTACTACTTCCTCCTGCCTTGCGCAAGCTCACATCGTTGTAGAATGCGGATTTCGAAGCTAACAAGAATAGCTAGCCAACAAGCTAAAAACAAGGTTATTGTCGTTACACTTTAAACGCATAAGATGTCTAAAACGCATTCACAGCCCCCATCATCTTCGGGAGTAACAACAACCGGGGGACCATCCTCCTCTTCTTCGTCTTCGCCCGCTGGGGGCTCGACATCTCCTGCAACCGTGTTGAACGTACTACCCGAAAAACCTCAACATTACACGTACGTACTGTTAGCTGTTAGCTGGATTAGCTAGCAAAGTGTACACAACCTCACGTGCAAATGCATTTACTAAACCACAGCTAAATTGTTTCTGGAAAAAAATAAGTGAACCATAAACAAGACGCCATTTGAGATTACTCAAAGAAGTCTATATAGCATTAAATGCACTCTAGCGGCAGCTGTTCGCGGTAAAAGCGGCCTAACGTTACTCATTTAAGTATAGCAATGTATGTCATGTATGAAGCAAAGCATGAATAAAGGGCTAGGGTTTTGATCCTTTACGGTTACAGAGAGATTTACTGCTGGGTTTGATCAAGTTGTACCTGGTGCAACATAGAGAATATCATACAGTATGTTAGGCAAGAGGCTTTATGTCTTAACTGTGCTGTAAGTGCGACCAATTATTAGTTTTTTTTATTACAAGTTAATTGTCTATTAATGAGTCACGCTTTCTGACTTTTTCGTTTCCCTCTCAGATATCTGAAGGAGTTCAGAACTGAACAGTGCCCCTTATTCGTACAGCACAAATGCACCCAACACAGGCCCTTTTCCTGTTTCCACTGGCATTTCCTAAACCAGCGGCGCCGCAGGCCCATCAGAAGACGGGATGGGACCTTCAACTATAGCCCAGACGTGTACTGTACCAAGTATGATGAGGGTACAGGCACCTGTCCTGATGGAGATGAGTAAGTACAAGGAGATGGATGTGCTAACTTCTGCGCTTCCATTGGCTGTGAACTGTATTGAGGGATTTATTGTAATCACACACTTGTTTGTATGTTTTGTTGAAGATTTGAAAGTGCACACTATTTATTGGGAATTCCTCATGACTCAGATATCCAAGTGCTCCAGTTAAGTTTATTGTTTTTGGTTTAACCCTGTTTTGGGCTCAGAATTAACAGAGAGTGCAGGTCTTTCTTTTACAAAGAGCCATTCTTTTTGTCCTGTGAAAGTGTAGTAGACACACCCTTGTAAAGATTGTAAGGACTTGGTGAATATCTTGAAGAATGTGATCAGTTGCACACACTGGCAATGTCTTTTCAACTGAAATGTGATGAGCCTTTATAGTGGTAATAGCAGACCTTTGTTTAGAAACAGAATGCAAATGTATAGGATGGAAGCTGAGTCAGGGTAGAGCCAGGTTGTTGATACATACTAATGAATCACCCAGTGGAGTACAAAGTGACCTATTCAGACTTCTCCTATTTCAGCTCTTCTCTCAGCTTTATAATTTCAGTACCCAAGAGTTGGAAGGCCATATTTGCTACATAGATATGGACTGTAACAGTTAGTGAGGTACAAGCAGGTGCAAAAATATTTTCCTCTTTGTAAAAGTGTTCTCTGTGAAGAATGTATGAATAGCATTGTTCTTCTTAATGTGATAGAGCTGGAGTCATTTGTACAGATTTAAGCACCTTTTATAGTTTTAAATCATTGTCAAGTACAAACATGTTTTGTACAAAACATATTTTGCCCCAAACATGTCTTCTGTCTAGATAAATAGATAGATAGTTAGGTATTTTATTGATCCTGAGGGAAATTCAAGAATCCAGCAGCAGTTCACAAAACATAGAGTACAATAAATACAACTGTAGTTATACAAGGTAAAAGAAATGCCCTTATGGCATAACATAGAAAGATTTGTACTGAGCTCATTGTTTCAGCTGCCTTTCATGTGAACACATTAATTTATTATTTGTAAATAAAGTAGTATTTACTACAAACTATGTGTACTGTTACCTCTAAAGGGCCGTATGTTATATTTTTGGTGTATGTTTATGTGGTTGTATCTATACCTATAATATGTTTCTGTGTTTCCAGGTGTCCATTTCTTCACCGGACAGCAGGGGACACAGAGCGCAGATACCACCTCCGATACTATAAGACAGGCTCATGTATCCATGAAACAGATGCAAAAGGCCACTGCAGCAAAAATGGCTCCCACTGTGCCTTTGCACACGGATCGCATGACCTGCGTAGCCCTGTTTATGATATCAGGTAAACACAGAAATCGGAGATGGACCAATTGATCTGAGTGCAAAATCATTCGAGGTGACTTACCAAGTGAATGCATATTGTACCTATTTGCAGTCCAAGACCTCTTCAACGGGCCATGAGTGATTGTTTATCTGTTACTGTAGCAGTAAAATGTTATGTAAAGGTGGATATACTATAATTTGTTTTTTAGTAGCTTTTTCTTTGTAGAAAAAGGTATTTCTGATAAGGTGTAGGACTTTACTAAAAGGAAAGTGTCTCCGTACCTGATACAGCTGAGGAAAAAAATTGAAAATGTCTTAATATTGATTGTTTTAACATTGAAATTGACAAGTCAAACTTGGGAAAATCATTCAGTGGCCAACAAAATTGCAATCAGGACATTTTTGCAATTTCATCTGCCGTCTTGTTGGTTGTGTATTTGTGCTTTAGTTGTTGGTTGTGTATTTGTGCTCTGATGGTTTACAACTTTGTGTTATACTGTGATTTCCACAGAGAAGTGCAGGTAATGGAGTCTCAAGGAGGCTCAGGAGCAGCAGAGGGAGGTGGAAGTGATGGACAGTCAGGACAGGCAGCAAGTACTGCACTCATAGAGAAGATTTTGAGCGAGGAACCTCGCTGGCAAGGTATGTCTGTGTAAAGCAATTTAAATGACAGCTCAATACATCCCCTGGATTATGCAACTCTACTGACAGAAAGAAGCAGCCCATCTCCTGTTATGTTTACAATTAGTTATATTAATCTGTGTCTCTTCATTGTCTTACATTTCCAGTTGGCTGTATGCCACAAAATAAAACATTTCACTAAATTTTTATTGAAATAAGTGGACTCACATAAGCTTGAATTCAAGTCTACCATAATATGAAAACACAGAAGAGTACTTCCAACTAGCATCACTGAAAAGGGAGAAAATAATCAACTTTCAATAGGTGGAGGTAAAGATATAATCATAATTCTCTTTCTGCAGGAAATCCCTTTAATGTTGTCAACTTATAGTTTTCTATTCCTGAATGACATGGGTAACCATTATTGTTTTGTACTCTGTTCTTTTAGATAACAACTACGTCCTGTCCCATTACAAGACAGAGCTCTGTAAGAAGCCCCCTCGTCTATGCCGTCAAGGTTATGCTTGTCCGTATTACCACAACAGCAAAGATAGAAGACGGAGTCCACACAAGCACAAATACAGGTGCTTTACTGGATAATGTAAAACGACAGTTGTTTTTCTTTATGTGCACATATTTTAGGGAATTCTCTTGGTTTCTCTTTGTGGCCAAACAGAGCGCTGCCATGTCCAGCTGTGAAACAGAGTGAGGAGTGGGGAGATCCCAGTAAATGTGAGGGAGCTGAGGGCTGTCAATACTGCCACACAAGAACTGAGCAGCAGTTCCACCCAGAGGTTGGTCTACCATCATTGAGTTTATGAAAGTGCTCAACTTATAGTTGTATTCATTGCATAGTCAGTTGATCTGCAGTATCAAGAAAGTAAAGCATTTTGATGAAAATTATGTTTTAGCTAATAACTTCGCAGTAGACAATCAAGTTGATATTTGTTTCTGAGAGTGAGATTACTTGCACAAATTCTTATTGGAAGAATAATGTTGTACAACTTGCTTAACATATCTGTTTCAGAATTTGGAATTATGTTTCAGGGACTACATTATTATTCTAGTTGTGACAAATCTAGTTAGACATATGTGCTTATCCCATTTTTTAAAAATACACAATTGGGAATAAACAATTTTGACAACATTTGAGAATAAATGGCTTATTTCCTGAAACCATTTTCAGAGCATAGGCATTTCTCTGTCGTTTGTCAGAGGCTTACATATAATTTCCATTTAACCTTTTCTTTTCATACCAACTTTATATCGAAACAAAATAGAAAAGAGGGCAAAGAAAACTATTTTAAACATATGCTGTTTGTTGAAATTAACACAGAATTACAATTTTGAGAATAGGTAACAAAATTCCAACACACCTAATTTCAGAAAGAAAAGTCTATCTGTGGGCTGATATTACATCCTCTTGTTGTTGATTTTCCCAAATGGAGTGTAAGCTAATGGTGACATTCTCTTCTGCCTTAGATCTATAAATCAACTAAGTGTAATGACATGCAGCAGTGTGGCAGCTGTCCCAGAGGGCCGTTCTGTGCCTTTGCTCATGTTGAAAGTGAGTTTCCTACCATATACCTCTAAGCACAGTCATGTATGTACTGATACCACTTGTTTAATGTCTAATGTGTTTTGCTCCAATCTGCAGAGCCTTTTGTCACTGAGGAACTAACGTTCTCGACCCCTAGCTCCCCTCCACCACCACGACCTCCAGACCCACTTCCTCCCCAGGAGGCTTCATCAAGTCCAAGCGAACACAACATTGGGCCAGGGTCTAGCTCTGTTCCAGACCCCTTCTCCCCTTTGGTGGGGTCATGTGTAGCAGAGCAGGGACTTTTGGGTAGTGTTTTATCTCTCTGTGATGATGTGAGTGCGGCCGAGCCTTTGTCTCCTTGGGCAGGAGAGGGCGGGTACGGCAGGGCACCTGGATTCGAGAGGGAAGATCAGGTGAGTAAGACAGAGAAAATGAGATATGTCTCCCTGTGTGTGTGTGTGTGTATGTGTGTGTATATATATATATATATATATATATATATATACACACACACACACACACACAAATGTTTCATTGGTCATCATTTTACATTCAGTCTGTTTCATGTGTCAGCTTTTGTAGTGTGTTTTCTATCTCTAAATGTAAGTGGACTTGTCTGTAATTTGCTGAGTAAATGCAAATTCTAATGCATGCCTTTGTCATTATTTTATATAATTTGATGTTGTAGGCCAAGCAGAGGAGTTTTGCTATTGAGCAGCGCCACAGAGAAATGGCATCAGCACAAAGCAAACAGGTAACATCACTACATTAAAAAAATGACCAAGGCTTTAATGGTTGCTATCTGTTTTTCATATTATTTTGTCAGGTGGTCCACATATTGTTTTCATGCTACACATGTTACATATTACGTCATTCTTTTTCATTTAGGACTTGTTAGTATTTTTGCCAGTGGGCAGCCCTTTGAGTCTGTCCTCTAGCATCCCTTCCAGTCTGGCTGCAACTCCACCCAGCCCTGCCACTCTTGGACCCCCTGGACCCTGTATTTCCTCGGGGATGAACGCCAATGCCCTGCCCTTTTACCCCACCAGTGAGACTGTGGAGTCAGTTGTTGGTAAGTAAAGACCAACAAACTAATTCTTTATGCTACTTCATGACTGCTCACGCCCGCTTTTAACATGCATTTTCTTGGGCGTGGGTGACTGTTCACACTTTGTGTGATTGTGTGTCTAAAGATGGATGGTCAGATATCACTTCCCCACTCTGTATGTAAATTAACAGTTGATGGGAACCAATATCAAAGACACAACAAGAGGAAAATTGTGTGAAAGACTGACCACAATAAAAACAATGTAAAAGATATAACACAATTGTGTTGTATTACAACCCAAACATACTTAGACTTCTGTGTCAGTGAGTGCTTAGTTTGTTTATTCATTCAAGCTTTAATAAAGACACAAAAACTAGATCCATGGAATAAAAAAAACATACACAATAAAAAAAGAAAAGAAATAACATAAATTCATATGTTCAGTGTAATGTAATAAAAGTAATAATTTATTAAATAAAAAAAAATATAAATGAAAATTTAGAAAACATTCAGTTGCGGACATTGAAAACGCACGTTCACATTGGAGAAAATATTTTTATTCTTTAAAGCCAGAATTAATTTATAATCTTCACATTATATTAACATGATGTGAGGTTCAGTTAGTATTACATAAAACAGTAGGAAGAAAAGAGCTTCGTAGTGTGAGTTTACATTTTTATTCTTTTAACATTTTGTCATTTTACAGCAGAAACAAATATACTTCTATTTCAGTAAATAAAGGGTTTCTTGTATATCATAATACAAGCCTCATGTTTTGCTTTGGTGTTTCTGTTGCAGAGTCAGCTTTGGATGATCTTGACTTGAATGACTTTGGTGTGTCGGCGTTAGAGAGGAGTTTGGAAAGTAGTTCTGCGCTGCCCAGTGTGGGAGTGATGCTGGGTACTACACACATAAGCATGAACACAGACAATGTTGATACATGAACATATACACTTCACATCCCAGCATGCACTTAAAACTCCCATTCCTGCACAACTCATAGTGACTCTCTCCATCCTTACAGGAGGCAGCCAGCTCCAGAGTTCTGCCCCAGTCAATATTCCAGGGTCCTTCAGCAGCTCGGCTCCTTTCAGCTCACCTTCACCATCTCCACCAATTAGGCCTCATGCCTCGCCGTTCTTCTCCTCACATCTGTCACAACCGGGCCAATCGGAAAGCACTTTTCTGGGACCATCTCATAGCTCTTTAGGTTTGTTGAAGTTACCACTTGATGGTGTGATGGGTGATAATATTTGCTCTTCCAGGGATTGACTTGGCTCTTGATGAGGCACAAGTGTCATCTGACTATGTGTTCTTCACCTTTAACTGGCTCAAGCAAACACTGTTTTAGAAGCAACAAGTGATAATTCCAATTTTAACACATACAAACTCTATGGTAATCGGGTTTGAATGTTATTTTATATATCAAAATATTGGAATGAATTACAAATAAAATCATTAATGCATTTGGCTGACTATTTGGTATAGATACTGTATATATCACTTTTATTTATTCTTGGAATATATTAACATGAGGGCCTAATTTGCAATTTAACTTGTTTCTGAAAGTGAAAGAAAATTTTAGCTTATAAAAACCAAAAATCAATTTTCACAGCCAGTTTAAGATATATTGATTAAATACCTTGAGGCTCATGTTCAGTTTAACAAAAATCCAGTTTCTGATGAAGTTCAAACGAATTCCATTTGTAACTTCACCCCTAGAATATATGAAAAAAGTTACTAGTCTGTGATCACAATTTTGATCTTTATCTCATCATCTTCAGACCTATAGAATCGACATATACCATTGCTTACTCTAAATGTGGACGAAAAACATATTCATGTAGTGAAACACTGGGATATCACAGCATAAGAAAATCTAAAATAAAAGCAGTATTTCAAAATTTCTGAATAGAGATACAGCCATCAGTTTCTAAACTGTCAGCGCCAACAGTAATTCAGATTATCTTCTGTCATGGTTTGGGAGCAGCAATCATAGTGCATGACACTTATTATGACGGAATGGCATCATTTGTATAATGCTGCAACTGCACTAATCAGAGTTTTGTCCAATAACTGGAGGTGTTTTGAAAATGTCCATTCTTTTTGCAGGAAAACTTTCAGTAATATTGATATTTGAACATGGTATTGGGAACGTTTTTGTAGACAAAATAGTGATATCTTTCTGTGTCCTTTTGTAGGTTTGAATGGTATGAGCACTAATATTTGGGAGCACTTTCCTTCAGGCCAGGGCTCCCCTGGCACTCCCCCTGCCCTTTTACCCTCTGGGCCCTGTGCAGAGACTGTTAGGCTCAAACAGGAGCTGGAGGAGGCTCACAGGGCTCTAAAGCAGTGGGGTCACAGCTGGAGACACACAGCTCAGGTAGGTAGGTAGTGCCACATGTGCACGAGTATGTTTGTGAAGTGACTGCAGTCAACACGTGAAACAAGACTGGTGTTTGAACAGCTGCTGTCGTTTTCTCGTGCAGTCGTGGGCGGCGATAAAAGCAGATGCAGAAGAGTCTCGAGCTCACGCCACGAGGTTAGCTATGGAAGCAGAGCGGGCCAGGCAAGCTGAGGAGGAGGCTCAGAGACAGGCCTCTCTCCTACAGGAGGCGCTGGAGAGTCTCAGGAATGGAGACAACCCTCATCTAGCACTGCACCAACTGCAGCTGCTGCACAGACTTCCTCTTGAGTCAGTGCTCAGCCTACAGGCTCAGCTCTGTACCTGTCTACGTGCTGTGGAACAGGTAGGGAAGCACTGGTACATCTTACATTATTTTATGTGCAATAAACCACTATTATTATTATTGTTTTAATTAATTTCCCAAGGGCTCTGCCCAAAAGATCATTAAACTTTTATCTAATATTTTTGTGACGCATTCAGAATGTGAAATAATTTACCCTTGTTAACAGGCGGTAGACTTGTGGTGTGCGGCTATGCGCTTGTAAAAGTAACCGTTAGTCTATTTATATCAGCCATGGTCACTAACATCTGTTTTTTTTCCCCTTTCTGACTGAGAAAAAAACTGAGCAGTCAAATGAATTGTATCGGCTAGTATTTAGATCAAACAGGAAACATTTTTGTAACATCCCTGTAAATGCCCAATGTGTATTTCAGGCAATCAGATAATATAACATTTGCCATGTACTTTTAAAAGAAAGTTAAAGGTGCACAGATATGTGTCACTGTCAAAATGGACACAATTTTTTTTTATTTTTTTTAGGGGAGGGTGGTAGTCAGATTTTCTGGTTGACCAAGAAAATCCTTGCTCAGAGACAGCCCTATAATCCTGTATATAGAAATTAAAATGAAATATATAAACATAATATCATTGGCATCGTTATGTTAAACAATGATCCATAATTATGATCCTTTTTTTGGCACAAAAGGTCTGATGTGTCTCCCGTGTGTTTTTTGTCAGGTGGTCTACAGGAAGCAGAGGCAGTGCTGTGTGACGTGTGGTGAGCAGGGCTCAGTGTCGCTGCCCTGTGGACATGGACTCCAGTGCGAGAGTTGTTCCTCTTCCACAGAGTGCCCACTATGCCCTGAACAGACTCTGGAACAGCAGCTCTCTTGACCTCACACCCCCATAGCAACCACCACAGACTGATCCCGGACCAGTACAGTCCTGATTCTGCAGACAACCAGCCTTCGATCTCATCCGCCATTCACAATTCTATTGAGGTCATTTTTATAAGACACAAGCAGTTTTTTGTACTTTAGAGATGACGTTTATTGAGAATTGAACATCTTAAGAAGCTCTGGCTGGCAACTAAAAGCGCTTAATGTGGAATTCTGATCCTTAATTTTTCCAGTATTACCCATGGAACCCCAGTACATTTTCTGAGTTGACCAGCAACACTGTTCTTTACCCCTTTTCTTAAGTTCTTAAAAATAACCCATTGACCTGCTGTTTTATTCTCTAGCCCGAAACCTGTTCTCAGGTCATGACCTGTCCTAAAGGGTCAGTCCACTCAAATGGATGTATTACTCCTCGTATCTAGAATTTACTTTGTTGATTTATCTCAGCACTATTAGTGTCCTTTGTGGATGTTTGAAGGTATCTGCTGTCACTTTAGGTTAACAAACGTCAAGGCTTTTGTGTTTGGCCCTGAGAGATTTTAATATTTCATACCAATGTTCAGTGTTAGTACAGGTAATTAGAAAATCATCTTTTCTAATTTCTAATCACTATGATTTAAAGGGTTCTTTTGGATTCACTGAAGTGCAGTCATCAACATTCAAATGTTAAATTTCTTCAAAGCTACTACAATTGGGCTCATAAATGTACATACCCTAGCAGAATTTGATTAAATTTTTTTGAAGAGGGGGTTATTTTTCAGAGAATATGAATGATCATACAAAAAAATGTTCTATCGCTTGTCATTTACTTATCATTTACTTACACTTATCATTTATTATCATATAAATGTTTGCTCTTTTTAAATCACAATAACAGGAACTATCCAGATGACCCTGATCACAAGTTTACATACCCTCGCCCTTAGTCCTCTGTCCTTTAGCATCAATAACAGCTTTAAGTCTTTAGTGGTAGTTGTGGATGAGATGCTTTATTTTCTCAGATGGTAAAGCTGCCCATTCTTCTTGGCAAAAATCTTCCAGTTCCCTTAAGGTTTTGGGTTTTCTTGAATGACGTGTGAGATGTCCCCAAAGTGGCCCAATGAAATTAAGGTCAGGAGAATGACACGGACACTTCAGAACTTCCACTTTGTTTTCTGCTGTAGCCAATAACAGGACAACTTGGCCTTGCGTTTTGGTTCATTGTCATTTTGGAACCTCCCAACACTGTCCCATGCACACCTTCTGGACTCATTACTCCATTTATTTTGACCAAGTTCCCTGTGCGTTTGTAGCTCACATTCCCAAAACTTCAGCAAACCTCCTCTGTGTTCACAGTAGAAAGGGTGTACCTTTTTATCAAAAGCCGTGCTGACTCTTTTCCACATGTAGTGTTTTGAAATTGTGGCCAAACTGTTTAATTTTGGTCTCATCACCCCAAATAACCTTGTTCCAGAAGTGCTTAGCCTTGTGTTTGTGCTCTTTGGTTTATTATAAGTGGGCTGCTTTGTGGCACTGATTGGCATTCTCAAATCCTTGGTTATCTTTTTATATCCTCTTACCTTTTCCCATGGATCCTTTGATATTTTTTTGTTTTCCTCATGACTCATGATTCAGAAACATGGCACAGCAATGGTAGGAACATACTGAGGTCTGTCAGGAACTTAGAAACTGACTTTTTATATACACACATTAATTACAAGCAAACGGATCATAGGTGAGAAGGGTCACCTTTAATAACCATTTAAATCCATGTGTCCAGCATGTGTAAACTTTTCAATCTGGGTCATTTGGATAGTTTCTGTTGTCATTATGATTTTAAAAGCGCAAACATTTGTTTGATGATGAATGGGTTCACCCAACCACTAACCACCATTGACATGAGTTTTTGTATTATTTATATTCTCTGAAAAATGGCAAAAAAAGAAAAAAATATCTGCTATGGTATGTAAACTTATGAACCAAACTATATGTGAGACAATCTCACAGAATATGTCTTAGTTTTTAATTCAGACACATATGTTAAGGGTACAATATGTAACAATCGTACATGCTTGTGTCCTTAGGGTGAGTTTGTCTTAGTTTTGTTTAGTGAGTTGGAGATTCGTTGATGTTGGTAGACTTTTTTTTTTTTTTTGTATGAGTAACGCAACACATTTTATTCCAGTTTCCTAAATGTGAATATATTTTGTTTCTTTTTTATTATTATTATTAAGACAAGTGAGGACATCCTCTTCGGCTATGGGAAGGATTTTCTTTTTTCTTTTTTTAATCCATAATGAAAATAGTCAGTTGTTACAGAATAACAATAAAGGATAGTGAACATAAACATATTTTTATTTTTACAGAAAATCTGAAAATAACTGTACAGATTGTTATGGATGTAGGCAGCTTAGAACGACAGGGAAGGTGCAAGTTTTTACGTTATCAGTTTATATATTGGAACAAAACGCAAGCACTGTTGCACATTGTACCTTTTTCAAAGCATCATTCAATTCATAACCAGAAAAGCACTTTTGACAGTGTAGCATCTATCAGGACCCCTCCCCCAAAATGACGTAAATAGGTTTCACTTTCATTTCTGACTTACCAAATGAAAGATGTGCGCCCGCCCACCCACCCACCCCACCAATCGCCACCAAAATTGAACCATTTGTTCCTTTTGTCAGTATTAACATTTCCTGAAAATGTCCCCTAAATCCATCCTTAACAGACAGACAAATAAATAAACAGATTAAAAACCAGTGAAAACATAACTCTGCTGTTCCTTGGCAGAGTAATAAAAGCTACACATTGGTAAAACAACAACTCTAAAATTCACAGATTTTGGAGTTTGGGGCTTTATAAATTGGGTACCGAACCTCTCAAATGTTCATTCAAAGGGAGCTGCTTTTTAAGTGTGACCAGTCCACAGCATAACATTGATTTGATCTCCATACCTGAGGACATTCAAACCAGATAATACAATGACCAGGGGAAAAAAATACTTCATACAATCACACTTTAGAAATTCAGAATGAACCCTTTAGGTTGACAGAGAATATGTTTTATATACCCAATAACCAGAAGAAAAATGACAACATGTGAATTAATGTTTTTATTGTTTATTTCAGCCTGATGATTCTAACGTTGCTGAATTGAACTGTTCAAAGTGTCCACAGTAATCTCTGGATTATCACAAAATGACCAAATATCAATGAAATGATCTGGGATGTGTGAAAGCAGAAATTTTCAAAGCAAAAGAGCTGTCTTGACAAAAAATCCACGGGTGTAACTGCTACAAACTAAAGGGCATATTTTACTTTCATTCAAATAACATTCATACATTGCTACAGCCAAAGGGGTTGTCAGATGGTAGTACTTATAGGGGCTTTCTTTAATTTTGATTTTTAAGAAATAGTTTTTTAGCTTAAAGAATTTTTAAATTGTCAACGCGTAACAATGACAGAAAATATTTAAATATGTAGAATTATTTGTTTGAATATTCAACAGATGGTCTCTGTTAAAGACACTCAGGTTCTCTTAATATTCTTCTTGGTGAACTGTAAGAGGAAAAGCATGTTAACACAATCAAGGCAAATATACTCAGTCAACTTGTGTAATCTGTAATGACACTTATTTTAATTTTTACTTTCAATCTTTTCATGTTTCTCAAGAATACATGTTTTTGTTTAAAGTGGCCCTTTTGCTATGTTTAAAAATCAATATGGGACAGTCTTTTTTTTTCTGCCAAAATCTTTACATTTGTAGTAATCTTTGACATTTCACAGTGTGTCAAATGTAGTCTAATATATATATTATATATATAAATATACATAGTTATGTGATGTCATACTTATCTCTTGCACTGATTAGACAAAGCATCAGGAAGCAGACAGATTATGTAAAGCTGTGTGAGGTTTACATGCAGATGTGAAAGTGTTCATGATCACTGTGATGGTCTTTGGTAAATTCATGTTCAGCATACTGTCCACACACACTCATCCAACACCAGTGTTTGCCTCTGAGTGGATTTTCTTTTGTTTTTGGTACAGATCATTAAATGAATTGTATATTTTTGGAGAAAGACATTGTGAGTGTTTTTTTTTTTCCTCTATCGTGTCTGAATCCCCTCCTTGGACTGTTTCTCCCTCTGTCTGCGTTTCTTCACAAAGGCCTGAGCCTCCCGGTCACCCTTCCTTGACTCCAGTAACCTCACAATACTGTCGTCTGAAAATTAACACAAAGAAACAATGACAAGTTGAAAAGGGCCACATAAAAAATATATATTAAGTAAATGATGACATCACTGAAGAAAGGTCGGGCAAAAATTAATTTAGAAGTACAAAAAAAGGGTTGTATTTGTTTTAGTTAGGGTTGCTATAAGTCAGTGCTGCTCAAATCTGGTCCTCGTGGTCCAGTGTCCTGCATGTTTTACATACCTCCCTTTAATTTTTTTTTTAAATTCAAAACTAATTAAAAATGTAAAATTAAATAATAAAAAAATTAATTAAAACAAATTAAATAAAAAAACAATTTTAAAAAGTAAAAAATGCAAATGAAGAAGTTTCAAATAATAAAAAAATATACATAAATTAAATTAAAATAAAAAAAATCTCACTCTTTAAATAAAAATCTTTTGGAAAAATTAAAAACATTTAAATGAACACAAATTAAATAAAACAATTTTAAGAAGTTTTAAATATAAAAAAAAGAATCAATTTAATTTAAAAAATAAATGGAAAAACAAATATCTCCCTCTTCCATCACACCTGGAAGCCATTACATCATGATTAGTCTTCTGAAGAGCTGATCAATAATTGAACTAGGTGCAATAGAAGAGCAAAATAACTAAAACATGCAGAACACTGGGCCACGAGGACCGGATTTGAGAACTACTGCAAAGCGGTTCCTCTGTCTAAACCAGGCATGTCCAAACTATTCCACAAAGAGGGTTTTTGTTTCAACCATGCAGCAGCAGCACCAGACATGACTCAATTCATCAACTCATTTGGTCAAACTGTGAACTCTTGTTTTGATGGATCAAAAACCTGCAGCCACTTTGGTGCTTTGTGATATACTTTAGACATGCCTGGTTTAAACTCTCTTGTCAGCTCATACCATTAGGTTTGGGATGCATTAAAGGTAGTCGTATCTGAGCAGGGGTGGCATCTGGCTGTGAATTAAGTCCATCTGCTGCCTCCTGCTTTGATCCAGCGATTCCTGGTATGCCTTTCAGAGCCAGGAAGGCTTCACCCTCAAAGTCATCTGTCATCAGGGTGTCATGGTCCAGAACTGTCACCATTAGGCAAGCCCCGGACTGTTTACACTGCTCTAGAGAAACCATGCTGTAATAAGAGCATATGGTGTAAATAAAGAGGTTTGAAATCACCTCAAAAGAAAACTTGGAAAACAGTTATTTATGACAGTATGAGACGTAACGCACAATTCAAAGACTTCATCAAAGAGGGGGTTTAGGTCGCAGCTTTTGATCTGTGTGCAGCGAAGCTCAACTTCTGGAAAGATGTGGTTTGGCTCCAAACACAGCTGTACAAACGGATCACTGAAACCTGTCAGCGTAGTGTAGAGTAAGAAGAAAGAATCCAACAGTAAAATGAATGTGTTTAAGTATAATTTTCTCACCATTTGAATCCATAGGCAAAAGGTTAACGGCATTCAACACCTCCACTCTCAGTTTTTGTTCTGATCTCCTGTAAGATGTAAGGAGGGTGACTGCGCCGTATTTCTCTCCGCTGAATACCTTCTGTCAGAAAGAATAGAAACCAAGGTTCATCAGATTAGGGTTCATCTTATCCAACTCTAACATGAAACAACCTGGTATCTCACCTGCTCCATTATTTTCTTCTCAAAAAATTTCTCCATAAGCTCCTTGTTGTTCATAGAGTTGTGAGTCAGGTGTGCTTTTAAAGCCTGTATGGAGAAGATATATTCTGTTGGAAGAAGTACATATAGGAGGCAGAGCAATTTTGGGCACTTTGACCAAACATTTTCACACCAGTCTGTAATTTTTTAAATTTAATTTTATTTTATACCTTGTACTCATCACCAGAGTGGAGGATGTTTAAAGGCAGCCCATTTCCCTCAGCGTGGAAACACTGCTCGAGACACTGCAAGAAAATAAAAATAAATAATCATAGTAAAAAAAACTGAATATCTCAAGAACATATTCTCAGAGTTGTGTTTTTGACTAAAATTGCTGCATTTTTTTTTTTTATCAAGGAGTTTATGTCCTGTGATTTCTAGAAATACTTTAATGACACTGCTACTCTATTTTGTTGTATATCTGGACTGAACCGTCACAAAAACTGCCTCTGACTGACCTATTCTTTATTAAATTATCCTTTAATCATATGTCAGTCCTCCTAGTCAAGGTGTAGATTTTAAATCATTTGTGAACTGACCTGAAGTGTATACAGAAGTCTTTGGCAGAATACCATGAGCCCTTCTTGTTGTGGATGCTGAGTAGACACTTGATGGAGGATCTTCACTGAGTTATTCCATAAAGGCGTCAGAAGACTGGGCAAAAGATGAGGATTGGATAGGATTGGACAGGACAGGACAGGATAGGACAATATAAGATATCTACTATTTTCACCCATATATATTTCCCCCATATATTATACATATCATTGTCATTGTCAAGTCAGATGAAAATTATTTTCATGCTCTTAAATTTCTATTTAATGCTATTTGGTAGATGTATACTGTTATATCTCATGGTTGTATGCATTAATCACTCTTTTGTCAAAATATTAAGAAAGAATTTTATGGACAAAGGAATCTTACCTATCAAAGTTTTCTTTGACCAGGTTTTCATTCATGTACTGCAGTTCCTGCTCCAGGTAACGCATTAGTGGGGTGGCAGCCTAAAACAGTGAGTAGAGGAGACTGCATTTATTATTATTATTATTATTATTATTATTATTATTATTATTATTATTATTATTATTATTATTATTATTATTATTATTATTATTATTATTATTATTATTATCATTATTATTGATAATAATAATAATAATAATAATAATAATAATAATAATAATAATAATAATAATAATAATAATAATAATAATAATAATAATAATAATAATAATAATAATAATAATAATAATAATAATAATAATAATAATAATAATAATAATAATAATAATAATAATAATGGGTTTGATTTATCCAGTGCTTTTTTGGCCACTCAAAGAACTTTACATTAGTGACCCATTATTCATTCACTCTCACATGCTCCCTCTGGTGGTGGTAAACTACATATGTATCCACAGTTGCACTGAGACAGACCGACAGGAGCGTGGCTGCCATTTTGTACCTCTGACCACCACCAAACATCCACACACCAGTGTGAGTGGCACTGGAGGCAAATAGGGTAAAGTGTCTTGTCCAAGGACACAACAGACTGACTAGGACAGAGCGGGATTCGAACAGCCAACCCTTCGGTTATTAGACGACCCGCTCTACCAACTGATTTAACTGAGACAATAAACATATGTGATACTGCCAAAGTAACAAACACTTACATCTTCTAAGGACTTTGAGGGAATCCTCCGCCTGGTTGACATGCTTCTGACATGAGTCTCAATGTCTGTATTTAGCTGTGAAACAGGCATAAGGATACATGATGTGATTTATTAAAGGAGCTATTTGTAATATTTCTATTTAAAGGCCTAAAATGTCTTGTAGAGTTGAACACTATTCCTAAACATTCAGAATGTAGATGACATCAAGAGGAAACAACCATGAAATCATAGGGGCAGTGTACTCCCTAAATACCAGAGATGTAGTAGAAGTAATTAAGTATAAGTATGTACTTCACTACTTAAGTAGAAAAGGAAAATCTTCTCACATTTATTCAGTAAATTAGAGTAGCAGTGGTGAGGGAGTGATAACCCTGTTTCACTACTTCTGTTGATAAATTAAGTTAGAATCAAAGAGACTAGTAAGGGTGGATAACTGACTGAAAGCCTTGAAAATTGCAACATTTTTAGGCTTGTTTCCTCCAGTCTGAATTGAAATATCTCCTCATTTGAAGTGACCGACCAGCATGAACATACCTGTTTGCCAAGAGTGTCCAGAGCAGTACGGATCTCTCGGCTGAGGATGCTCTGGGATTGCTGAAGTTGTAACGGTAGTGTATTATGGAACTGGCTTTCCCCAATGACATTTTGTGTGCGATCTCGAAGCCCCACCCAGTTGAGCTGTGTAGGAAGGCGGGACAGCACCGACCGCAAGTACTCCAAGTCATTCACTACCACACACAACTGTAGACATGAGAGCAAAGTGAGATTTGTGCAGTATATATACAGTAGTACAAATATCTTTGGCGTAGGGTGTCACATGTCCTTACCATGTTGATGGCGCAACCATGGTCAGAGTTCTCAGAAAGGACCCTGACCCTTTGCTTTAAGATGTGGCAGTAGTTTACCACAATCTTACACACATCCTGTACACACATAAGGAAAGTATAAGTAGTTACCAGCTTGCCCAGGTTTTTTTTATTTTATTTTTTTTTAATAAACTATTCCATCTAAAAGCACCCATCAGTAGCAGGATTGGCTATACCTCAGTGAGTTTGACCATAACCATGAAGGCCTCCTCGGGGTCAGGCCAGGACAGCTGCTCCCACAGCTGGCAGATCGGCTGAATACATGACACTAGATCCACAGCAGATGAACTGTGTTTAACGGGCACTGCACCAGACTGCAAAGGCTGCAGCTGAGGGGACAGGATGGAGTTAAAATATACACCCATGTAAAAACATTAAAATCACTCTTAAGTCATTTAACTCTGGGTTCTCAAAAACCCACATAGTGCCTTCTGCATGTGCTTTGTTCCATCAGGGTAACAATTTAATGTTTCAGTGACATTTACATTTTTTTTTTTTTTTTTGTAACAATAAAAAATAATTTGCATTCATATGTTAGATGTAAAGCAGCCACACTTATTGAGACATAAAATTGATTTTTCTGCAAACATTTCAAGATGATATTTGAGATTGTGTAACATGTTAAGAGTGTCCAAAAAACACTTTTATACTGCTGTAGTTGGGGAACAATATTTCAGAAAATACAACAGGACACAGTATTTCACTAACACATTTCAGGAAATACATTTTAGATAAAATCAAAACTTCACACAACTATATTTCTGAAAACACATTTAATAGTGTTTTGTGGTTTGTGATATGTTGTGGAGTTTTGAGCTTCGGGCCCACCATTGACTATGAGGGAGCTACCCATTATGCTTTTGGTGACATTTGACCCTCGTTCATCACAGAGTTCTAACAGGTATAAAGGACAGAGTTACTGCTGTTTAGTGAGTTTAATGTTCAGTTTGAGTGTAAGTTTTTCACAGTGTGCTCATTGCAACTTTATTACAGTTCATATTTGTTTTTCTTTGTGTGTGGTAGTGAATGTTTTTCATTTTGATTGTTCTTTGTATTGCGTTACCTGGTCCACTTGCACAGCCTTCATCACTCTGTCCTGTGTTGTGCTAAATGCCTGGTTTAGCCAGTATGGCAGAGCCTCTCTGAAGTCCTCATGGAAGTTTGTGAGCTCCAATAATCCCCTGAAACAACCCAAACAAAACTCTCGCTCAGTCTCTTCTGCACTTCACTGGGTGTCTCTCATGGCGTGCAGCATTACTGTAAGTCAGACCTTTTCTGCAGGAAAGCCTTGTCTTTGTGAATACTCTGCAGACTCAGGTAAACAGTGAACAGGCTTTTGGCTAAAGCCTGGTCCATCTGACCTTCCATCAATGATAGCGTTTCTCTCACCTCATTGGCAAGCTTTCAAACAAAATAAAAACAGTAGATAATAGCATGTTGTGTATTTGAACACTGGAGCTTGAGTAGACTGTATAAACTCTATCAGCCTCTTACCAGTGAGTCAAATCTCTGATAGATGACAGTGAACACATCCACCTGCACAGCACTGTAACAACAATAAGCAAGCACACATCTGTGGTAACAATACTTCATTAATAGTGTTGTTTTAATAGCAAGTAAAGATAACAGAAAGCATGAGGTGCACCTGACTTGAATGCTATCATTCCAATTGAAAGTGTGAACTATATGACAGAGGAGAATCAATCTTTTATCCCCAGTTTACCTGACAAACTCCTTATTCCAGATGTCTTTGTTGTGTTTAATATCTTCTTCCACCTCCCCAATTAAGCTTGAGAGGGCACTCACAATCTCTGACAGGTCCTGAAAGAATTCAGCATAGAGCAAAAACTGCAAGATATTTCACTGTGAAATATTGTATCCTGTCATTCTTAGGCTTTCATAATGTGCTTACATTTACCTTAGTCATAGGCTGATGCAACCCTTTCTTGATGGAAAACCACTCCTGTGTGCCTGTCTGATATTAAATAAACATTATTCATTATTTTAATATGCATGAGACGTATCAAACAAAGTGTAAGGTGCTATCTTAGTCGTCACTGACCTGTATGGCCTCACAGACCTCCTCATGAAGCTCAAACTGAGCTGGGTTCAGTTTCTGAAATGCCTGAGTCTTACAGATCTGGACCAAGATTCTGAAAACATGTATATTCCTACATATTAAAACAAGTCAACTACAGTTTATCAGCTAATAAAGAAACATATATAACCCAGTGTACCTGAGCAATGCACGTAGTTTTGGTGTAGCACTGGGGGTCGGGGGGAAGATGTCTCTGTATTTGGACACAAGATATAGGCCATGCTGAAGGAAACCATGGAGGGAATCCCCAAGTTCCTGTTTCTGTTAAGAGTAAAATAAGTTTTAACACTTATGTCTTAATGGATCAAGCATTTCTCTCTCTCTCTCTCTACACATACACACACACACACATATACATATACATATATATATATATATATATATATATGTGTGTGTGTGTGTGTGTGTTCAAAATTCAAATGGCAAACAGCATATCTGATACATACATACATAGTCCAACAAAAACATTCAACACAAACAAAAGCAATGTTCAAATGTACTCCAAAACACATCAAAACATTAATAAATATCCACAAATGTTGTATCTATTGTATAATTTAACAGGACCCATCTCCAATATCCCAGTTTCCATCTTAATATTTTAATTTATAATAATAGCAAACACTAATGGCGTGTTATCCAAATGGTTCAAGAACAGCATTCAATTTACTTTATGAAAAAATTTTGGTGAAATTGAGTGGACGTTTAAAGGGTTAATATAGGTTAAAAATGAAATCCATTAGGTGACATTTGTAGAATAGTGTAAGTCAAAGCTGCATTTTAACATGGCTTAAATATGAAAGATGTAAATAGCTTAACTATTGTTCCATAGTTTTTGGCTGACTGACTGAGCCGTGGATGACAGGAGGCTGCAGAGGGCTGTGAGTCCTACCTGTTGGTAAGGCAGCTCCTGCTGGTGCCAGTGATACTCTATACTAGTGAGTTGCTGGAGCAGCACAGACGAGTCCACTTCTAAACTCTGGTATAGTTTACTGTAAGCCACCCACTTCCTGTTAGGGGCACCATGAAATGGAAACATTATAGTGGTTACACACAGATGTATAACATACACAGTTACTTTCATAATGGTGATTTTATATTCATAGTGCTATTCAAGTCATGTGTGTGTTGCATTTTATTGTTGTACATGTGAGGTTTTAAACGACATTGGAAACACTTAACTAACTTTTGAGCTATTCAATTTATTACCAACAACCAAACCCAGCACATGTTTTTCTTAATTTTTCCTTTGTTTGACACAATGCATACTTTCATTCTACATTTTTAAACAAATCAAGACAATTATCATAATCATATAAAGATCAAATTAAAACCAGCCATTCTCTAAGTATAAAAATAAACTATGTGCAAAACAAAGTAAAGTGAAATTAAAAAACAAAAATAAAACCTGAAAGACTAAATGACAATAAATATGTATAACAATTAGCCCAGTGTAACTATTATGGTTCACTGATACACTTTTAAATTATGTAGATGCTGGATGTTAATGTGTGTCTTACGCCAGGTCTTGAAGAAAAGGAGAAAGGTCATTCTGTGTGGCATAAAGCTCCAGCAGAGTCTGAGCCTCACCACACAATTCCCCCTTCCATGGAGCAGAACTCTAAGACACATGAGACAACATCCAAGTGTTTAAGAAGGAGGTAGGTAATGTAGGAATTACAGATACCAGTAAATACAAAAACAGAACTGAAGCCTGTTTCTCACCTGCTGCTTTGAGATGTAGGCGTGAACAAATTGCTGCAGGATACCACAGTAGTTAATGTAAGCGTTGCGACCAGCGCTCAATGTCCCATCTCTCTGTCACAAAATGACATGTACTCATATTATGACATCTCATCATAATCCATGTCTTATACACAAGAATCATAACATAAGAGCCATAGTCATAGAGCTCCCTGGTAAAGTGCATTTATCCTACTAAACACCTTATTTTTTAAGTTTTGACAAAGGTAAGACTAGATCCAAGTGAAGATAGAAGTTATTCACCTAAGATCTGAACTCTTGAAAGAGCTCCTAATATGAAAATACACTGTAGATTTTGCAGTGTTAATTTGGAGACAATGGGACCAAATACACTCTAGAAGAAGTTAAATAAACTCTCTAAGTGTTGATTTAACACTGCAAAATTTACTGTGTAAGAAAACAAATGAAGACATTCCAAACACTGGACAGAGACACACACACACACACACACACACACACACACGCACAGACTTTCTTGATCCTTATCTGGGAAATTGCAGCAGCAGCAGCAGCAGCAACAGCATGACAAAGTAAAAATAGAATACAAGACAAAAAAAAAACACAATAGAAAAACACTATCTATAATAAATTAAAAGTATATATAAAAAACCCAGAACTGGTAGAAAGTGTAGACTATCAAATAGAAAGGTGCACCAAAAAACTGAAAAGTGCAAATGAAAAGTGGGGAACAGATGTATAAATATAAAGAAAGTGCTAATTTACAAACTAAATAGTCTTACTACCAATGAGGCTTTTGCAAAAGCTGAGCTATTTTTTAATACTATGGCACTACCATGATGGTACATAAATGTTGGCCAGAACCTTAATTTTCTAATTAAAACAATAACAGAGATGCTCTTTCACATAATTCTCACACTCTTACAGATTTGTGGATGAATTTTGTGTTGAGATGACACTGGCCACGATCAGGATATGTCTCAGTTCTGGGCTCCAGATTGTACCAGTTGTCTTCTGTACAGTGCAGATTCTGCAATAATAATCACATACAGGAACTAGATTATCTCTTGTGCGTTGCTAAGGACAATTATCAGTGCTAATTCTTATGCTATAAATTTTCTGTTGGGTGTGAATTATTTATGTGAATTTCAGTGTTGTAATTTCAACTTCTTCCTTTTCAATGAGACTCTCCCATTTTCTTATATTTAACCTATGGGACCAAACAGCACATGCTCTTTTCCTGAGCTTCTTTATTCTATTGCACTCTTTGGTGGAGGACATCATGGGTGTTGTATGCAACTAACATGCTCTGTGTGTGTTTTTTATAGAGAAAAAGCATGAATGTGCAGTAAGAAGGGTTTAAGCTTGATTAAAACATGAAGTGATACCATGTCAGGAATTGGAATAAAACATGTTATAACTGTTAATATGAATAAAAATGTGGTTGTAATGATCATACCTGTTGTTAGTTGAACGTTTTAAATAGTGAAAGTGGAAAATAATATTAATGCATGGTCATTTTTCATCAGCACAATAAAGAGAAAAGACAATAGGATCAAAACAATAGAAATATGTAGTACCTGTAGTTTTAGGCTAATTCTTCCCAAAAAGTCATCTGTTCCTTTCTCCTTTTTGGCCTCCTTGATCATTCTTAACACATACAATTACATAAATTCAGATATGACAAGTTGAACTCTTGGTATGAATCACAAATATTGAATAGGCCATTACACTACCTTCTTAAACTATTAAAGTTGGTTTTGAACTCCTCTAGTTTTTGAGTGAGTGAGACATCTTCATCCTTGTCCCTGAAACCATTTGCACAATAAATAAAGGAATAGGAACCAATAGGAACATGTCAAAATGTAAAGATCTATGTAGATGTTTTCCCTCACCACATCTCCAGATGGAAACTTGCACCGGCAATTTCTCTAACTTCCCTAAAACACAAACAAATCATAAATAATGTGGATTTGAATCTGATTTTTCTTTTAGACAAATATAAAGGGATACTCACAGGACAAAGGTTGTATTCCAAATGGGGTTCAGAGTCTGCTTCTTCACCTCTGTCTGACAAATTTTATCAGTTGATGCTATGTCTTTAACAACAGATTTACTGGGTTTGGGTTTGGCTCGACGTGCCTGTTTTTCCTCCTCGTCCTCCATTATGGTTAAAAGGCAATATGGGTCACTATAACCTGTTCACAACACATCAGAGAACCCACCATCTTAAGATAACACCCAGTGACCAGTAGTTTTAGCTTACTTTTTAGTTTCTTTAAGAATAAACTCACTAATTAAATCTGGAAAACAAATGAAACAAGACAAGTAAGTTAACATGTCATTTGAGGAAACTATTTATTTATAGTATTTCTTCTTTAAAATAGTCAAAAGTTAATGCACTACTGTGTATCATTTGTGTTTAGGGGTGCTCTGAATTTATGTCAAACATGGAACTATATTGAATTTGCAGAGAAATTAACAAGATTTATTATTATTATTAGTAATGTGTCACTATGAAACCACTGACCACTAGAGGGAGTAGTGAGTCATTGCCTAATTGAAAACTAACATCAAGGCATGAATAACATGAGAAGTAGCAATAAGTTGAAGTCCTTTTTATGCCGTTTTAACCTGATTTTTATTTATTTTTAAGCACTTTAGCTCACTTTTATCCATAACCTTTTTATGTATTTATTTATTCAACGATTGTATGATGTGGTGTGAGCTATGTGACAACTAAATTTCCCTGAGGGAATGAATAAAGTATCTATCTATCTATCTATCTATCTATCTATCTATCTATCTATCTATCTATCTATCTATCTATCTATCTATCTATCTATCTATCTATCTATCTATCTATCTATCTATCTATCTATCTATCTATCTATCTATCTATCTATCTATCTATCTATCTATCTATCTATCTATCTATCTATCTATCTATCTATCTATCTATCTATCTATCTATCTAAGGCTAAGTCGCGCCCTTCTACTTTCGGACCATGGGTGCTTAGCTTGCTCAAGTCAAGCTAAATTCTGATTCCATGAGACAAGTGCTCTGAAATTCACGTATGATAGTGGTTAAAAAAAAGGGCTATAGTAAAAAGTTCTATAGTGCAGTGTAAGATAAAGTTTAAAGTGCCACCAGTGCCCCCACAATCCCCACCATAACTAGAAATTAATAGACATTATGTCACCGTCACATCAATATTTTAAAATGTAATCAAAAATGTGAACTTTGACCTACTTTTCCCAAAATGTAATGGCATCTATTCTGGGTCACTGACAATCTAAAAACCCAATTTGATATGAATTCAACCAATAGTTTTGTTGCTAGAGTGTTAGTATCGAACAAAAGAAAGCCAACTGTCTAATGAAGTCAAACAACAACTCACCACTGACATCTTTACCCAGGATTCCCTTCGCTTCCTTTACTGTAGCCATCAGGCAGTGTACTGGGGGCTGTAAGAGTCATTTATCACATATCAAACCCAGAAATACCCTTAGAGGTGAATAAATAGTTGGAATGGAAAGTGTGAGAAGTCGGAAGTTTCGAGATGAATAATAGGACTCTTCAAAGGAATCTCACCTCTGTCATCTGTACTTTCTCCATTAGGCTCTTATGCTCAGACTCTGTCAAAGTGAAAGCCTAGTTGATAGGAACAATCTCAGTCACATACCAATGCAGTAATCAAGGTGTGGGTAGTAGGTGTGAAGCTAAGATATTACCTCCTTAATGTATTGGTGAAGCTGACTATCTGTGAAAACCTCAGTGAATGACGGTTTGCCCATCTTATGTGTGATGGTGTACAACAGCTCCTTGTACAGAGGCTTCAACTGTGAAAGGAAATACACAGAGTTAGAGAGGGGGGGGGGAGAAAGAGAGAGAAAGAAAGAGAGAGAGAGAAAGAAAGAGAGAGAAAGAGAGAGAAAAAGAGAGAGAGAGAGAGAGAGAGAGAGAGAGAGAAAAAGAGAGAGAGAGAGAGAGAGAGAGAGGGAGAAAAAGAGAGAGAGAGAGAGAGAGAGAGAGAGAGAAAGAAAGAAAGATAGATTGATAGATAGATAGATAGAGAGAGAGAGAGAGAGAGAGAGAGAGAGAGAAAGAAAGAAAAGAAAGACATCAAACCAAACGTGTTATGTTACCTCAAACTCCTTGTGCCTTCGTGTTTTTTCCTCTGGGTCTTCGTCTTCCTTTAAATCCTAAAATAGAGACAAGTGGAATTTTCATCACAGTTCTACACAAATGTAGTAATTGTGTTAAAATGAATACCAGGAGAAAAACTTACCCTCCTATCTCGCATTTTCCTTGTCAACCCCAGTCTTCGTACATTGCCAGGTGAAAACTTTAAGCAGAAAATGACAAAGAAACATTGACAAAGAAAATTCCTAGAGGAGGTTTTTTGTGTTATTACTCTGTGACTGTGAATCATAGACAATTTACATCTATGACTTTGAGTATTTGTAACTGTAGTCTATATATACATGTATTTATATTATGGTATAACTGCATGCATGCATATTTGTCTTTCCCTTTTGTGCTAATGAAAATGTAGTACAGTAGTAGTAATATTTTTTTATTTTTTTTTAATATCATGCACCTGTTTCCCTCTTTCTTATTTATTTTCAGAATTTTACATATGAAATTAATCCATTAAAACTAGTTTCATCTTTTAAAGATAAATATTTACTCAATTAACCCAAGACAGCCTTCCATTTGAATTGTTAAGTGTAATTTTTATATTTTAATTATTAATACTGTAGTGATATATATGTATTTTTATTCATAACAAACAAATACTATCTCAATGTTGGTTGTTTTATGTCGTGTTTTGTCACCTGCCTAGGAACTGCAGATGAAAAGTAGTCCCTTTTTACGAATTCTGGCATATTTCCATGGGTATTTTTTTAATACAACAATAATCATAAATATGCATGATCTCTATTAATAAATAAATTATATAAATTGCACTGACTTAATATCGGGGCAATTGCAAAGACTAATTTTACATCTTATATCAAGTTCACTGTACAGATAACTTTATCGGATATTATCTACATTCTGATGGTCACTGTAGTGGATTATACAGTTAATAGAAATCTGAAAACATGTCTGTATTAAGTGAGACTTTAACAGCCTCAGTCAGCTGCTGAAGTAACTAACCTTTTGCCGTGTTCTTTGTTCTTGATTCTAGAAAACAGAGATGGAGAATAGAATTTAAAGAAGACAGTCATTTCTGCTGTTTCTCCTGAAACTGATACAAATCTTTTTCATGACCAGAGGATTATGTCTCATTACATGATTGTTTAACAAATTAAATGGTACCAGGATACAATAATAAAACTAACAAAGCACAAAGCAACAATGACTTCCTTGAGTCAATGGCAAGAGGAACAAATGTGTTTTTGAACCTGTTGGTCCTACACCTGGGGACGACATATGTCCTGCCTTAGGGAAGCAGAGTGAACTCCTTGAAGAGCGGGTGACTCTGATCCCCAAGGTCCTCAGATAAAACAGCTCATCAAGGTTATTTAAACTCATGTCTGCAACCTTACTGCATATTTTAACTAGCCCTTGCAACCGATTTTTGTCCTTTATGCTGATTGAGCTATACCAGAAAATAAAAGAGAATGTAAGAACTGACTCAATACAGGGTTCCTACAGCTCAGGGAAAGTTAAATTCAAGACTTTTTAAGACTTTTTAATGCAGTTTGAAATTAAATTTAAGACCAAGCCAACAATGAAGCAAAATTGAAAAGGGAAAAAAACACAACATGAATTACCTAAACCGAACATGACATTTTTGGTCCAATTGCTGCTACATTCATGAACCATTTGCATCAAGAAGCATAACTTTGAAAATTTTAATATATAACACACACACACACACACACACACACACACACACACACACACACACACACACACACCATGTAAACACATAAAAACAATTAAGGATAGCTGAAGGAATACTACACCCACAGAATAATGTGCCCTCATTTTCTACTAACCCTAAATTATTTTTGTAATATAGACAACCTAAATGTTACCAAATACTTTTTATTTCAAACTAACATAAATCTTACTTATGTGTCTGAATTTTTAAGACTTTTGAAAATTGGATTTAAGACATTTGAATGCTAATTAAGACCTTATTTTTTTTTAGAAAAATTAATTCAATGCCTTTTAAGACTTTTCAAGGATCTACAGGAACTCTGCAATAAAACAAGAATAAACCATTTTCATAAAAGTGTTTCCCACATTAAAATTATAAAGTTTACGATAAAAATATAGACACTGATATATATTTTTTTGCACACGCCGTCCACTTGAGACTCAAAGGTGAGCTTGTTGTCAACCAGAATTCCCAAGTATTTAAACGGGTTGACAACAAGTAGGGGTGACTACAGGATTCTTCCCAAAATCTTTAATCATCTCTTTGGTCTTGGACATATTGATAGTTAAAAACAAGGACTTGCATCACTCTAAAAAGTCAGCCACCACAGGGCCATGATCATGTCATGTTTCACCAGTGATAAGATGAACAGAATCATCAGCAAACTTAATTATGTGACATTACGACATGACGACGCTGACAATTATTTGTGCACAAACAAATAAAAGAGGTGATAAAACACAGCCCTGTGGTGAACCAGTGGATGATAAAAGAGCATTTGATAAGAAGCCATTTACTCCCACACACCTTGACCTATTTGTTAAAACGTCCATCAGTTAACCTAAGAGACCATGGCTACAATATGAGGCTGAATGTAGTTAAAGGCTGAAGAGAAAACAATAAATAATAATCACACTATTAACCACTATAGAAGTTTTCCAATGGAAGGATGTGAAATACTTGCATAGTTAAATGCAGTTGAGGATTACCCCCCCCCCAAGCTGTGTATTTAATGTTTTGATTTTGACTGAAACCAGAGCTGTAGGGTCTGTATTGTTAAATTATGCACTGTAAACCTGAATAAGTTAGCAGAACTCAAAATATGTAAGACAATCGATTGCCTCAATTATTTTTAGTTAATGAAACTTAAAAAATACAAGTTTCCAGAACTTAAAATTGTGATGCTTAGTATAATTCAATTAAAACATTACTTATTAACTTAGTATTCTAAGGTTCTGTCAGTCCTACTGGGAGACTAAGTCAGAGTTCAGTGTCTTTGTCCAAGGACACTTGGACAGACAGAGGTGGGATGCGAACCGCTGACCCTTCAATAATTGTACGACCTGCTCTACCAACTGAACCACAGACGCTACTGAATAAAATTACTGTGTTTTGTGATTGTAATTTTTTGGGTCTGATAGATATTGGTGGTTATTTATCATCTACTACATCACTTAATTTTTTTTTTCAATCATCCTTATTTGAAACAATAGAAATAACAGTACAATATAATTCTCAGGATTTAATGACTTAATTCCACTAAGTTGTACCTCATCTATGTTGTTAAGTTATGTTCACTTATTTCCACAATAGTTCCCCTTAATGAAAAATTTAAGTTGGAAGTACTTAAAAAGAAGAACATGTTACAACAACTTAATACATTTGAGTTAGTACTACTATTTCTGAAACTTTGAGTATTCACAACTTAATATATTTAATTATATGAACATTCAGGTTTACAGTGTGGTGTTACTCCCTGTATATCTACCCCACATATATTACTGTAACAGCACTGGCTGCTCTGTCTATACTCTGTAGAGATTTTGCAGTGTTAATTTGGAGACAATGGGACCAAATACACTCTAGAAGAAGTTAAATAAACTCTCTAAGTGTTGATTTAACACTGAAAAATGTACTGTGTACTTATACTCCTGTCTGACAGACTCAGATAGTTCACTAGCATTAGAGAAAAGTTTGAATACAGTTTTGCATAAAGAAAAACTTCATCGTCGCCAGCATTTGAAGTGCACTGGGAAGCACTAATTCTCTTATCAGCTTGTTTGGAATAATTGTCGTAATAATGTTTTACTGCTCACATGCCCCTGACTTGTATTTAGAAGATACAGAATAAAAATACCATGTACTCTTTTGCAACAATTATAACCACATGACTGAAGAAACACTCATCTTGTTGATTTCTGATATGGCCTGTCTATGTTTGGAACTTCCTCTATTGCTGATAATGACAGTCAGATGCTAAAGGATGCAGCGGTTTACTCAATGCACAAACCAGGGCAAAAAATACCTGAATCAGAATCGCCACTATGCTGTTCTAAAAATAAATATACATACAGACATACTACAACCACTCACAAACATGTACAATCTTCATTCTGTTTCTATGTAGTAAAATTCAGTTACAATAATAATGAAACATGCCCTTCAAATTTATTAGTTTAGAGTAAATTCACCATACACAGACAGTAAGCACACTGTAGACCTGTTTTCAAAGCACAAACATACTTCAACAGATGTCCTATGATTCAAACATACATGCAAAAAAGTATGCATCATAGGGTTAGGATCTTGAAATAGCTGTTTGGAAAGCATGAATCAATTTCCTGAATACAATTTGAATACTGTTCTTACTCACCATGGTAACTTTTAATTTGGGGATTTTACAAATAAATGCTTGAAGTTCAGCGTGAAATAGTAAAGTACAAAAACATAAATGTAAATTGTGATAGAAAAGGGAAAATGGCAGCATCATCACATGCCCAAAACCACCACATTGAAAATTAAGTGGCAAATACCAGTCAAAATAAAACTGATATTTTTCATATAAAAGCATGCTCCCGGATAGTGAGGTGCTTACCTGTTCAGGTGTTTGTAGTTGGTTATTTCCTGCATCATTGGACTGACTTTGAGTTGACATAATGATGCTAATACCTCACTCCAGCCTGGTGAGCTACTCTGCACTGTCACATATAAGGAAACTGCGTGTAAGATGTGTTTCGATGAACTGTCTCTTAGCAGCAGGAAGTCATCACTTCCTGTAGAAGGTGGTAACGTCAATAAGTGTGACTTCAGACTTTTTCTTAATTTTATGGCCTTCACTGTATCTGGAGAAAAATACAGACCCCCATGTTTTCAGCTTGGGTATTTTAAGTATTCAGTGTTTATTTACCCAAGCTTGCATACACAACACTGGCTATTACTAGTCTGTGATCCATTGTTTTGCATAGCACGCTGCTGTTATCACTATGGAGCCGAGGGCAAATATAAACCTTTGTGCAAATCTTACATAACACATATTTAACAACAGGAGAGTAGGGCAAAAAAACCACATGCAATATGATCCACTCCACAGAGCCTCTCACATGTGTTTTGTGTAGTAGTTGCTCTACTTGCATGCCATTGAGAATTTTTTTTACTCACAGCCATCTGTCTGTATGAAAGCATACTTCTACCACTGTGATGAATAAGATCCAGTCTTTAATTAAACTACGACTCAAAATGTTGAACAACTTTTGCAAAGTAACAACTGTCATTATTTCCAACCAGTAAATCAAAAGGCACTGAACCAATATGAGAAAGATACGTTTGTAATGTAAATTTGTCAGTTTTTTTTTTCAAATGTACGACTTGATTCTCAAAAATAATTCCTTTTTTTTTAAATAGTACCTCCTACCATATTATCTAAGGGATTTTTTTTCTTGCAATACTGGACTCTTCTTTACGTAGACAACAGATTCTTCTCTAGTTGTAAAACTCTAACAATTTGTAACTAGACTAATCAAATCTAAATTTCTGAGTAAGATGATTAAAAAAAAACACACACTGAAAAACATATTTTTGACTGAACCAGTTATTTGAACCAACATCAGATACTAAAAGTAAACCATTAATCTGTCTCACAGTTTAAAGTTGCAAAGTGTAGATTATACCACCATTATATTTTTTTAACCTTTTTAACTAGCTTGCCCACAGCTCGGACCGCAATAAATATATTTGAAAAGAGAGGACACAACCTGCATCTCAGCCCACATTTTGAAAATGTAATCATATATATATATATATATATATATATATATATATATATATATATATATATATATATATATATGTAATCAGTATTAATTGTCAATTGTAAATATAAACTGTACTGACTGTACATATCCTGACCAAGGAAAATAAAATTCTTACTTTGTGCAATCCTGGCTTTTCTGCCTCTGTCTATAACAATATAAATTATATAGATCAAATGTTGTCTAAAATTAACCTTTATTGGCATAGTGAAGTGTCTGAAGTGCTTTATATGTATTTGGTTTAATGAGTTTTTCAAAGTTTGTCATGTATATCTATCCTGAGTTAAGGAGTGGAGTTCCTGAATGTTGGGGGTTGCGTATTCATAGCTGTGAAGTATCAATATCCTTAAGGAATACCAGATGTTTAAGAATGCAAACATTAGACCTTTATAAAGGTATGTCACACACACAGATTGGGGAGAGAAACACTGTGTAATAGAGGGTTCTTCGGCATCCACTCATCACCTCTTTTCAATACATGACACTAGTACAGCAAATTATTACATGATCAAAAAGAAATTGATGTTATAAAAATAAGTCTCCATTTTGAATCTCTGTGGTTGCCAGAAATTTGTGACATTAAAATGGTATCAGAAGCCAAAAAAGGTTGGGAACCACTGTACTACCGTATGAAGTGATGGTCTGAGTGATTGGATAAAAAAGAAGTGAAAAAGAGAAGAGGTGGGGGATTTTAAAGCATTTAGTTACACAGGAATTATGAAGTAAGTCTGAGGTTGACTAATGTAAGTGTTTAAAGGCCTTAAATTGACTGTACATGAGACAAACAAACAAGAGTACTATTAGAATTAGTATTATTGGAGCTTTTTTAAGTTTCCATGTTCAACTGTAGAAAATGAGAAGCTAGTCTGTCTTCTGACTCCTTTTCTTTATATAAAATAAAAACTATGTATACATATAGGCTGTGAGAGAATATAATAACTCAATATACAAATGTTAGAGTTATGAGGTACTAAGCTGGACAGATTTCGTAATTGTTTAACCTAAAATCTAAGAATATATTTAATAAAATTAATATACAAATGCCATATACTAGGAAAGAGGTTAAATAAACAAAACAAGGAATGCAATTAATGCATGAAACCAATTTGGTGTATTGAATGAAAGACAATAAAAGCATAAAAACATAAAACGAGAAGAGGAGCAGCAGAAATGACAAGGCATCTAATTCTGTCCTTATAGGTTTTGCATTCATTCTATTGTAACATTTCACAATCTGTTGCATAAATGTACAGAAACATTCATTAATGCTAAATGTAATGTCAGTGTATCATATGCATGCAATATTTTCTTAAGCATTATCAAAACAGCACTTTAATAACTTGTTTTCTGTAAGTTACCTTCATCCACTTGGTAAAGATTACATTCCATGTGAATTGGGCTGTTCATTTGCCTTTGGACACTTTTGGTTAAAATAACAGTAGCTGCTGTGAGAAGGTAACTTACTGGATGAAAATAAATCAATAAGATAACCACTAGTGTATGTATGATGTGGTTAACCGTCAATAATGACTAAAATTCTGTTTAAAAAATAAAATAAAAAAAATGTCTTCCGTTTACTATCAACATCTATAGAACATCCAGGACTCAAGGAAATGCATCTTTTCATTGGCTGGGAGTATGTGACGTAACGTGGTGGGCGTTTCCACGTAAGGCGGAAGGGCAGGTGCAAATAGCCCGCAGCATTAACGCCACAACAACCGTTATCTGCGCACAGGCCGAACGGACTCCACACAGGCCTGGCGATATTTTACCTTACGGAGTAGCTTCATAAGACCACCTTTACTGTGTTTGGTTTCGGAGACTGTGGCGAACCGTCGACATGACTCTGAACCAGAACCACTCGGAGTCCGGCGGAGTCATCATCAACAACAGTGAAAGGTACCGTTAGCAGGTGCAGCCACTAGCTAGCTCAATAAACCTTCAGCTATGTATGAAGATATTCCCTTTAATTAGAACATCACGTAGTAATAGTAATAATAATAAGCAGTGGCCGTGGTGGCTTATTCACAATGTTAGCTTACACATACATATCACTCGCATTCGCTCATTTGACACACGTTAAAGTAAAGCCTGAAAGTTACAACTTAGCACAACTGAATCGACTTTAATGTCATTCTTCACATTCTGTTAAAACCATTTCCGACAACCCTCGTATTTGACCTACTAAATTAGTAAATTGCTGTATGGTTATGCCACATATAAACCTAAAAGAGCAGTTCGTTACTAGTGTATAACGAAATAAAATAAACTTTTGTTTAATTGCTTTGTGACAGTAAAAACGCCAAAATTATACGTTGTGTCCGGACGGAACCGGGTGTTGAACTCGTAGCAGAACACATGGCCTTCAACCTGTTATATCACCACTGCAGTCAACAGTAGCTTTTCGTTAGATTGCACAATACTAGATTTAAACATTGCATCTTGTTTACAAGTTTATAACGAGGGAGGGAAAACATATTCACTAATTATTAGTGCTTGCAGTTGCAGATTCTTCCAGAACATGCATAAACTCATTAACTGCAGCTAACCCCAAACCAATATGAACTGTCACTAACTATCCCATAAGCCTATTTACTATTGTAGTATTTACTGTGAAGTTAAGTGATGAGTATGTTTAGTAACTGGACTGTTGCACAACAATATTATGATGTCATCTTTAAGTTACCAGGTCAAGGTTATGAAACCTACCTACAATCTCTGTCTTAATATATATATATATATATATATATATTTAAAATACAATAAAATATACACTGTAAGCAAGGGTTATGAGTAGTGATTCAGTTCTATTAGAGATATACAAGCTTGAGAATTTTCATAATCTGATTTTGTTCTTGTGTGTTCTCCTGTCACCAGTGTGTTGATGAACTACGATAATGTGGAGCTGGTTTTCTGCGATACTGACAGTCTGCCCGAAGCCTTCAAAAAGAGCAAGAAAGGGAGCATCTACTTAACACCGTACAGGGTGAGAGAAAAGAGCCAGACATTGTATTCATTATTTAACCACAGCTTCATGTTGATATTAACTCTGTCTCTGCTGACACAACAAGAAGCAGAAGAGCTACTCTTGAGTTTCTCTGGGTTCTGTAAGGTAGTAAGATAAACCTGAGAGCAAATAAGGTGTGATATGATGTTTCTTTTTTTTCCCCCAGGTGATATTTTTGGCCAAAGGACGTGATGCACTGCAATCGTTTATGATGCCCTTCTATCTGATGAAGGGCTGTGAGGTCAAACAACCTGTGCTTGGGGCCAATTACATCAAGGGTGCTGTCACTGCAGAGCCTGGAGGTAGGTGTGTGTCTGCAGCCAGGTTGTGTCGTATATGAAATCTTTTATTAAGTTTGTTGCAAAACATTGTACTTCCGCTGTCTTTCAGGTGGCTGGGAAGGCAGTGCTACTTTCAAGATGGTATTTTCTGCTGGAGGGGCCATTGAGTTTGGCCAGTACATGCTACAGGTTGCAGCTCAGGGTAAGGATTAATATAAAGTTGCTTGTTTTAGCTTTCGTGTTTCATATTTTACAACCCCAACAACTTTTTACTCAAAGCAATCTTACATTTTTCATGACATATTTTTGATAGTATCTCTGCAGTTGTAATTGTTAGACTTAAATGGCCACCCGTAACTGAGGCTGTGCTGCAAAAATGACCTTTTTATACCTCACTCATTCTTCTACTTAAAATTATGTTGTTTTAAACTCTGAAAGGAGCTTAAAATCCAAGATATGAAATGCAGTCCTTTCTTTACATCTTTTTCACAGTTTAGTATTCATATAAACCCAGATGAAATTTAATTATGATGCATCAACATTTTAAACCACTATTAAAGATGTATTGAAGATGATTTGTGTGTTTATGTTCTTGTTTGAAATTTGTTTGGTGTGAAGTCAGTTTTGTGCCCAGAGATGTTTGTTGACATTAAATAATTCCATCACCAAGATAATAACAAGAATTTTGGTTGCTGACATCACTGATAAACACAGTATACTGATTTATTTATGATTGTTTCAGGTTGTATTTCTGAAATCCTCATGTTCATTTTCATGTAGAGCCGAAGAACATATTTTGACAGAAAATGAAAGCAAGTATATTATTTAATTTTGGCTTCAAAAAGCACTACTGTTTCATCTAACCTCTTTCTTTGAACTCTTTGTTATCATCAAAGTACCTGTATAAAAGTGTAGGCTAATTGTTTATTACATGACAATGTCGATGTGTAAAAGCATAATTATGCCTGAAAGCTATTGTAAAAATAAAACAAAACAGACCAGATTCACCTCTTTGCTTTTTTACTTTTTGGTAGAACTACTGTGCTGAGGCATTAGTAAAAGGTTAATTAATGTTTTATCTATCGAAGAAACTAATCTAATTTGTTAAGGAATGCAGAACAGTTAAGGCCCACTGCTTACTAGGTCCTGATAGCATTTATTTGCATGTATTTATTTATACAATTTAATTTGGGCAGCTCTATATTGTTTGAATTAAGTGTAATTTTGATTCACACATTTGATTTAATAAGTTGGGGCCTATAAAACAAGTTTTTAGTGTAGTTTATTTACAGATAGCATTCATGTTAAATTAAACTTCATTGCAGTCTACATCTTCTGTGAACTCTCCTTACTTTTACTCATTTGTCCTCTCCAAACTCTGTTTCTTGTAGCATCCAGAGGTCAGCCAGTGACTCCTGGCTTTGGTGGATGCCCCTACATGGCTAACGGAGCCTACGCTTGCCCTCCTCCCCCTGCCAATGGGATGTACCCTGCTGGACCTCCACCTGGATACTCGTACCCCAACCCTCCTCCACCAGGTAGTTTCAAGAAAAACCACACCTGCTCTTTTCCTCACCTTAACTTTACAATTTGAGAAAAGTGTAATGAAATCTGACATGTGTCCCCCTCATCCAGGTGGTTTTTACCCCAACCCACCTGCATTTGATGCCTCTGCAGCTTACATGCCTCCTCCACCTTACTCCGCTCCTCTGGGCCAGCAGCCGCCACATGACCCTGACCTCCCCTCCTCGGCAGCAGGTCAGTCTTTGCAGCAAAAATGTTATTCCCGCTGTTCAGCCGGAGTAAAACCCAAATATTAGAGAGAAATAGTGAAGTCCAGAGCAATACTCATGTGAAGAGGTAAATTTTTCACTCATGTAATATAATCGTATTCTATCCTTTTTTATGGTTTTATTTCATTGTCCTCTACAGTTGTTCTAAGGGTCTTGAAATGTTGAGGAATTTGCAAGTTATCATGTTGCACTGCCTTAATTTGTTGGACTTGGTGTTGTTATACATGATTAGCGTTCATTAGTATGATGATATATCAAATTATATGAATGATAGTTGATGATAACATGATATTCTCTAGTAGTCTATCATTGTACAAAGTTGTCCTGTCTCAATAATTGACTTAAATTGTCATAATAGGAAATGGCTGCTGCTCGATGATAATTTTACTATCTGACTCATGTACTAATTAGTGGTCATTTTTTTTCTTTCCGGATTATTGCAGTTATTATTCATTTAATTCTTATATAACACAAACAGACTTAAGATGTGTCAAAGAATGTTCTTCAAGTCTGTTTATGTCCAATTCACTTTGTGAGTAAAACCCGAGTGGAAATGCTGAAAGTCACTCTGAAGCCACAAAAATGCTTTTATTTTATTTTACTTTATTTTATTTTAGGTTTGATGAATGTATGCATACAGTGGAGAATGATGTTGTACAAATATGAGGGCTGGTGGGTTTCATACTTATTTGAATTAAAACATGAAATGTAAAATGGCATCAAAACACCAACATATATGGATATGATGGCCCATATATGTATAATAGTGGATATTCTAACACTGTATCACTGTGTAAAAAAAAAAAAAAAAAAAAGTCATGTGGCCACAGAAGCTGCCATGTCACTTATAGGTGATGGAATATGGAGCCAGATGTGTGTAGTCAGATTTATTATGGAGCACAAATGGTCATTACAGTTGTTATACTCATTGTTTTCTAATATCAAATAACATATTAAACACACTAATTGTAAATATGATCTGAAAAAAAAAATTGGTTTGGATTAATTTTTCCTAAAAGACTAAAATTTACTTTTGGGAACATTTATTAGAAGTGCAGGGTTTTAAACAGGCTGATATGAAAACATAGACACTGCAGAGAGGGTGGGTTTTATGATATTTTCTACAGCTGAGTACTGTGTGATACTGGTATGTTTTGGATTCACAAGCTGAGGGCAACAATGGCGTCTTTATTTATTCACACTACGATGAGGAGCTGCACAAAGAAAAATATCAGAGAAATTCTGGACAAAAAGCAGGACTTTGAAATATTTCATGAATGAAAATATGTAAAAAGAAGTACATAATATCAGCAAACTGTAAACTGTGTGCTACAGCCAAATGGAAACACAATTTCTGTAATTTTCATTTCACTCCACTGCTGCCTCATCGCTCTGTTTTACATTTGTCCCACTTTCCTTTTTTTTCTCCTCCTCATTACATTGTACCTCAGGCTCAATTAGCTCCAGTCATCTCACATATCCTGGGATTCGTAGTATATTTAATTAATATGTCTCTTCCCCAGCGGAGGCCAAAGCTGCTGAGGCAGCAGCGAGTGCCAGCTGTGCTACGCTGCCTCCAACACATGTGTACCTGCCAGAGGTAAGATAGCCTCCACCACTGTTCACACATTCTACTTTTTATTTGTGTTTCCCTACTTATCTATTCAGCTTTACCCGTTAATTTCCCATGTGTCTAAATGTTAGAACCCTACTGAGTGTGCAGTGCTTTAATATTCATTTTAAGATAATGTTTTATAAGCTGTGTCTCAAATTGCTGAGAGCCAGAATAGACTAGAAACTGGAAACTTTGCTATAATTGGAAATGATCTGGCTGGATAGTTGCAGTGTTTTTAAGGAGTAGAGGCTGTGTAATTTGATTTGTCAATCTCAATGTGCTTTAAAAAAAAGTCTCCTGAATCCTAAAAATATGCCATGATGAATGAATGTATAAAGCCGTTTATTTTTTTGCATATAGTGAAAAACTGTTTGATTTAGTTTTGAGTGTCACAGCTCCAATGTTGGCACACCACACTGCAGGACCAAACCACTTCATTGATCCAGAATCTTTAACACCTCATCAAGTCCATAAGTCACACCATCTATGAGAACATTTTAGTGGACACTGAAATGTATTGCTTTTAGTACATAGACATGCCCCACAACATATTGGTTCCCAAGTTTTACATTTGTCCCTCAAACTCAACTATTCTATTCTTCTCTGGAGAAAAAGTGATTAGGTTTTACATTTTTAATCATAGTGAACATGTTTTGGCATCTTAAAAGTTCCCTTGAATATTACCTAGTGTAATTAAAACTGTCACTTTAAACACACAAAAATTTATTTTATATATATATATATATATATATATATATATATACACACACACACTATCAACACATTTTTGGCCTTCTCTAAGAGTACAATTGCAGAATATGTCTCATATTAACTGTTTTAGTTGAATAAATTAGCTTTACGTTCCAGAAACTAGTTTGAATTTTGCTCAGTTCTCCTTGCTGTTTACATATTAGACGATTACATGTATTTTTTGAGTATAAGATGTTTGAGTTTATATTGCTAATTTAAAACATTACTTTTTAAAAAATTTGTACAAGTTATTTATTAAAGGACCCGCATCCACTTTGTAACACATGAGTACCATTGACTTCATCACAGGAAACGTTGTTAGTAGCAGTAAAATAAAACTGGTGCTTACAGGGTGATGGCAGCTCTTTGCTTTGGTTTTAGCCTGGCTGGATGTTGGCATACTGTGGAGCTGCAGAGGCTTCAATATAACCTGAATGGATTTCTGTGCACTGTGAGAGCTGTGCCTTTACAATACTTCTTTTTGCTTTCTCTCCAGGACAAGCCTCCCCCCTACTCTCCTCCAGAAGACAAGAAGAACCAGTAGACCTGCTTCCTCATTCCTTCCTTTTCTTGACCTGTGTCCACTGTCCATCGGCCCCTCTCTCATTCCATGAACTGGACATCAGGACAACCAAAGCTTTCTTTTTCAACATTATGTCATCTGTTCATTTTCCCTAACCTATTTCTAACTCCACCGTTGTGCTAACCTTTCTCATCCCTCTGTATTTCCATTCAGGTGCAAATCTTTACATTCCTTTAAATGATCCATGTAATGAGTTCAGACTTCCTTTAAAAAAAAAGCACCTTTACTTGAGGGAAACTATTGGTAGCAGTCTTTAAGAGTGACACAATGAAGATTGTCAAGCCAAAGTGATTAAAAATGTGGCTTTTTCCAATGTAGATGATAAAACCTTGGGAACTAATCAGCTATTTCAGCATTTGTCTGCCTGCCAGCCCAAAGTCCAGGTTTAGCTATGCTGCAAAGGTAACTTATAATTTTTTATGACTTAAAACTATAATCTAACAATGTGAATTTGTTTGCTGACCTGTCTAGAAATGGTCTAAATGCAGTCTTTTATTTTTCTATTATTTGTGTATACAGGCTTTTCATATATAAACTTTTGAGACGGAGATATTTTCTCGAGAACACTAACCTAGAGGAAACGGTAGCTTTTGTAAAAGAGAGCAGCTTGTAGGGTGGCCTGGTCTGCTTTGACTAGTTTTTGAGATGACCACAAAGATTAAAAGTGAATCCCTGATCCTGGATTAAGAGCAGCAGAGTGAGGGGTGGAGGGCCAGGCTGCAGGGATTATCTTTCTAACACGCAGGAGCAGAGCAGTCGCCCAGTGATGTCACATCCTGTTTTGTCATGCTGCTCAGCATTTGAGAAAACACATGGTCGTGGACTGTGGAGTCACCTTTCCATTCTTCAAAACATAACTAACAAGAACAGCTCACCGGGGGATTTTGTCACTGTTTCTACTTGGTGTGTTTGTGATCTTTACTCAAGTTTGAGGTCAGTCTTCAAAGCGGATCTGAGCACCTCCGTATCTGAGTCTTTCTTCCTGTATTGGTCACTAATCTATATTCTGTATCTGTGGCACATCTGTGGCTGATTCTCTGCACTTTGAGAATGCTATGCATCAGGCTCCTATTTGCTCTGTTATGGCTATATGTAAAATAATAGAGCTCAGTTATTTATTTCAAACTAATTTATTGAGAAATTTATGTAAAATGACTTAAGAAAACAAAGCATGATCTTGACTAATGCATGTTTGCATTGGATTACATTTTATTAAACAGATCCTGATTGATGTGGAACAGAAGTGTTTTCATTTTGACACTGTTATAGCATAAGTTGATAGGTTGGTTCGGAACAAAGCACTGCGTTAGAATAATAATATATTCCAGCGGCAGCAGGAGGGGTTTGAATGTCAGTCTGGAAATGTGCTTCCCTCTCAGGAGTACATTTGGATGTTTCTTGTGCAAATCCACAGCAGTTTCACAAAGATTGATGCTTGATGTCCTGAGCCTTTACAACCTCAGCAGTCCAAGGTCAGTGTCTTTCCAAGTGCTCATCATTAAAAAAAATAAAAAATAAAAAATCAGTGGTTAAAAACATCTGTACAATACAGCAGGTTCAACCACACATTTTAGTTTGGGGCTGTTCCAGTTTGTTAATTTATGTTAAAACTCCCAGGATATTCACTTCTGTATTCTCAGTAGTTTCTCTTCCACCTCTTTATGCAAAATACAGATTGGAAAATTACAAGTTTCCAAAAATGGAGGATTAGTGAGCACCCTACAGGGCCTTTACACACACTTGACTAATACAGTAAAACTTTGTTTTTATGTTTAGCTGCTGGTACTTATTCATACTTATGTATACTCAATTTTGCATGTAGCTTCTTTTTGCTATCACCGTTAATGTGCATTGACATCAGAACCTTGAAGACTCTAGGTCACAAAGGTCAAAACGGAGTTTTGGAAATAAGTTTTTAATTATTCACCTTAGAGACTTCCAATGAGCACAAAAATGCTCATCAAATAAATGGTGAAGCTATAAAAGGCTATATAGTATGTGGTCGAAAAACTGTCATTTTGGACCAAATTCAAACATGGTTAAAAAGTGATCTAGTCATTATTTATGCCCATCTACGTGTTTCCAGAGGTGTGTCAAGGTGTTTGGAGCCTTTTCTGAAAACTCATTAGCACCCCCTGGTGTTTAAATAAATGGTAAGGCTATGTGCTCCAAATAGGCTCATTTTGGAACAATTTCAAATCTAGTTAAAAAGTGGTCTAGAACATTATGCACATCTACATGTTTCCAGATGTGTTTCAAGGTTTTTTAAGCCTTTTTCCGAAAACTCTTGGGCACCCCAAATGGCAAGGCTATAGTTCGGCTCCAACAGGGTCATTTTGGGCCATCTTCAAATCTGGTTAAATAGTGTTTTAAATCATTATTTATGCCCATCTACATATTCTTAGGAGTGCCTCAAGTTATTTCAAGGTGTTTTGGGCCTTTTTTCCCAAAACTCATTATCACCCCCCTGCTATCAAGGCAATATAGTATGTGCTCCAAACGGGTCATTTTTGGACCATCTTCAAGTCTGTCTGTCTATCCATCCATCGAATATTTTTCTAATCCAGTATTCTGTTGGTTTTTTTCATAAATTAATTGAGTAATCGATTTAATTTAAAACCCTATAGTTTCTGACGCATCATTGGTGATTGTTCTATATGTATGACTTTTTATTGTTTAAATTCTGAATGAATCATTTCACCTCTACTTATGTGTTTATTTTCATATCCCATCTGGAGAAAATAGGCTAGCAGCTAGTATTAACATCTGGAGCCATCTTAAGGAGCTAGCTATAGTGTATGTCTTAACTTTATTTTCAGCATATATGTTAAAATTACATTACAATTACACATTTTTTGAAAGTGTAAAAAAAAAAAAACGTACCATGTAACAGCAGGACAACTCTACAAGTTTTCCAGCAGCTACTCACTTTGGAACGTGTTGTTTAGATACAGGCAGGAAATGAGGTTACCAGATTAATCACTATGAAAAGGTAACTTTGAATCTGAATCTATGGAATATTCTTAAACGAGGACTGTCAACCAGCAGTGAGTTGCACCAGTTGATCAGAACTCCAATGGAAAAGAAGCGTGCATTACTATTTGACTTTAATCTCGTCATATCAGAAATATTTGTTTTCCTTCACATGTGGCCCTAATACTCCGTCGTACACAAGTGACGTATTTTGGGATCAAAACAGAAAATTTTGCCGAAAGGTGAGAAGTTTGCACGTAGGCTACGTGAAAGTGTGACCTTAATATGAACTAAGACCAATAAAGCATTAGTGTAAATTAATGTACAGTAATTGTACATATTCTTTTGTGTTTTATAAAGTTAAATTGCTTTGGGGTCAAATTGACCCCAAGGAACACAGATGTATACAACATGTGTACAGGACCCCACCCCCCCTCCACACATAATTAGGAAAAGTCAAAAAAAAAATTGAAAAAAAATTGGTTTATTTTGTGAATTATGGGAAGTCAAACATTGAAAAGGGTGAAACTGAGCTCAAGGATAAGAGGAGGGTTAGGTACCGTAGTCTATAGCTGGTCCAAACCCTTTATCATTGTGTTCGGTTCAGCCCTATTTTGTGTGCAACATAAGCTGGAGTTGGTTTTCAGGAACAGCTGAAGTAAACGTATGCTGCACTTTGTGCCAATGTTTGGAATTTATTTAAGATAATGTAGGAATTACTGGGTAGCCTTGCAACACAGTGGATAAATGTCTCCTAACATGTAACTCAGCATTTTCATCACTAGATGAGTCTGGGCACAAATGAATGCTTAATGGAATTTTGTATGTCAATTACAGGTAAGATCACCGTGTCCTACATGCGTTGTAATAGAACATACAATCTTGGCTGTATGTAGTGAATACGCAATACACTCTGAACAGACTGGCTGTCTTCACACTGACAGGACAAAGCTCATGTTAATTATTGTAAAATGTGAAGTAAAACCAAATCAGATTTAAGTAGTGCTATGCTTGAAGTTATCATAGTTTGTTTGATCCTTCGATCAAAGATTAGGTAAAATCTAAGAAGAGCTTTTAAAAAAGCTTGTCACAGTCAAGTTTTCTGATTAAAAGTATGTAGGAAGGCCATCAGTAATAAAAAGAAAAAAACAAAATTATTTCCTACATGATTAAGGGGTTTCCTCAGTGTTGAGTGACCTAGTGCCTAAGTTTGATGGCGGTTCCTTTTCCAGCTCAATTTGTTCTTCACTGCTGTTTGTGAATGACTTCATGTGGAGCAGAGGGTGATGCTCACCCCCTCTCCTATCCAGCAGGCAGGGAACAGCTCCTGGTTGAAGGCACAGTGAAAGGCATGGAGCCTGGTCTGGCCGTCTCCGTAGTAGGTGAGCGTCCCCGCCTCGTAGTCCAGCAGCATCCCAATCCGACTGTGTTGGGACGGCCCAGTCAATGTCTCACGCCGCCCGTTGTGCCAAGCACTGAGCTGCCGTTCGTCCAGCTGCAGGCTCCATGATAGTTCATTCATTCCCACCATGCACCTTTTGCCTTTCTCCTTCCTGGGGATTGCCTCATAGGTTACCTGGCAATAAGCAAGATGTTTTTTGTGAGATCGATGCATCGCTAATCCAACAGGAGGTAAGAGGACTATACAAATGAGAATCCCATAAGAAACCTACTATGATACAGCACATGAGAAAACATTTTAATCAAGTTTAACGGCAACTTCAGCAATTCACATCTAAAGACTTTAATGAAACTTAGCAAAAAAGTAAAAGGGATAGAAAGTTGACTGGAAAAGTAGGTTGAAATGTATGAATTTACATGAACATTCAATTGAAAATAATGACCCAGACTATTGTGCACAGAAGACCTAGGTGTATGTTTCTTCTAATCAGAGAATTCATGTTCACCTGAGTTGGCTGAACAGTTTGCATTAGTACTTATTGGTTCTATATTGGCTTTGTTCTTTAATTTGTTACAGAATGATGTTCACATGCTTGTGTGATTATGTGAAGTTTGTGTTGGAATCCATTGTGCTGTACTGTTAACACTCAACCAACAGTAGTGGGTATTATACACTGCTGCCAGTGTACAGTGATATGTAGTCAGATGGAAGCACATAGTGCTCAACACAGAAATCAATTTTATGGGCTGTTAAAAGTCTCAAATGACAGGATCCCAGGACAAACCAAATCCAGATTTCATGTAAATATATGAGAAGCACAAGTGTCACATATTGAACATTTAATGATCCAGACAGTCGTCCTTTAGCACAGCACAGGAAGGGTCTTACCCCGAGGTAGGCCCAGGGCTTGGACACCTCCAGCTCCCAGTAATGCTGACCGTGGGTAAAGCCCTGGAAACACAGCACCTGCCAGGTGTGGTCAAAGCGGGCTTCGTGAGCAGGAAGTGGGCGGGGTCCGGAAGTCAGGTGCTCAGCCCTTCGGTTCTCATTCGACAGAAACAAATGTCCGTTGGCTGTGCGGGGATCAAAAGTAAGAGAGCATCGGTCTGCAAAGAAAAAGAATAGAGTAAGTTGGACAGATTGTTTCTATTAAAATGTGAATGTTCAGGTTCCAACATGTACATAACTGATCTCCCTCAGAGTTTGTTACCACACATTAGCTGTTGTCATAGTAGAAACAGTTGGATATACAGTACAATTAATTTCTACACTGAAAAGGTATGATGTAAATGTGAAAAAGTAAGTCTGTACCAATTTGGGGGCCTATATACACAATGACAATGTACAGCATCTTAAAAGACTCACAAGCACGGAGGCGCTTTTTGCCACCGGGGAGGCAGGGAGCAACAGGACTGGGAACCACAGCCAGGATGGGCCGCTTATCCTGAGGAGAGGCTGAAGAGCAATGGTAACCAGACAAAAGAACCAGGAATGAGAGGTTGAAGTCAATTTGTTGTTTCAATCTGACTTTAGGGTGAAAGTTACAGTTAAAATCAGAGCATTAGTAACTGCAACAACAGTTGCAACAACGGCAAACATCAAGTTTTATTTCATATTAACCATCACTAAGTATTAGATTATAACTAAATTAAATACAGTTTTATTTCAATTTTATAAAACATCTATATTCTGTTTAATAATAAACAGATGAAAATCACTATCTCTTACATTTCTCCACATGTTTAATAATGTGATGGTTATTGATGAGCAAATGGTCCCCATCTTGTATTTTACCTTGTTTGTCTTGACCCACAGCTGTGCTCACAGCTTTCTCCAGGTCTTCATGTACCAGCTTGGAGATCCGAGGTAGCACATCTGTGATGCCATTTAATCGTTCTTGGAGGTTTGGTGTGACATCTGTGGGAATATCCTTGAAACGAGGAACCTCTACCAACATTGATTCCTGAGGAAACATACGTGACACATAATGCCTCATCTGCTCACCTAATATGCATCATTTTGTATCATCCAAGCATTATAGATCATAAAACAGCACCATGTTTCATTCATTTGATTGTAATACATTATTATTAGTCAATTAATGTTGAGTTGTCCAGTAGGGCAAACCTTAATGAGCTCAGTGTCAGAAAGACTATGCAGCGCTGTTATCTGCCCTTGGCTCTCTCTGAGTTTCTGTGCATGTTCCTCTAGTTCAGCAAGTCGTGCCTCAGCCTCATTGATGGCGGCCTCCTTCTGCTCATTGATGAAGAGGTCTGTGGCCTCCTGCTTCTCAGCTAGAGTCTTTATCAAGCTGGAGAACTTAGCATTCATCAATGTTGAAGTCTGTTGAAGAGTCACCTGAAGATGCAGCAAAAAAGGCAATCTTTTCTTTTTCTCCTGGTCATATCAAATAGCAATTCTAATACCATGGAGGTAGAAAGAACAAAAGCAGGACAAATAAATGTAGGAGCATAAATGGAACAACTATATCAATGTGTGAATTAACTAGTTCACACATGAGACAATATATTCAAACAATTTGTTGACTACTTTTACAGAATGATCTATATAACAATCACTTAGCAGATTTTTCCCTTCCTGCTTTTATGATATAAAAATAATTAGGATCACAGGTAAAAAGGGCAGGAACCACTCCAATAAAGGCTATATTATCTTTCTGATTTATTTTGGTGTATAAAAAGAGCTGTTGATTGGATTCTACCTTTGCTTGGTTGATATTCTCAGCCAAATCATTGATACTTTTTTCTGTCTCTTCAATGAGTTTCCCGACCTCTTTATTTTTTCTTTCGAGCAGCAGCTGAGGGAAAAGCAAAACATAACACGATATTGGAGCATAAAGCCATTATGTGGGAGTAAAGTCCATGTTAAAATCTCAATTGAGCACACATGGTAATAAGTGATACCATACCTCTTGATTTTCTCTTTCAGTCTCCAGGAGCACCCTCTCATGGTTCCCACACTCATTGATACCACACTCACAGCACACAGACATTTTGTCCTGTTTGCAGAAATAAACCAATGGTTTTTTATGCAGGTCGCACAGCAGCATAGCTCTGGGTGCTTCAGTTCCCCTCATGAGTGACTCTCTGCAAGCGAGGCCTGTGTTATTCGCAGCCTCGGTAAGAACAGACAGAGACACATTACGCTTGAGAGTGGGCCTGGTGGAGAACTTCTCATTGCACATTGGGCAATGGGGTCCAATATTATCCTTGCTTTTGATGTCCCAGTGAGCAGTGATGCAATTTCGGCAGAAGGTGTGTCCACAGGGGATGGTCACAGGAACTCTGAAGCGATCCAGGCATATAGCACAGGTCAGATTTGAATTCTGAGACTCCATCTGTGATGAATGAGCTGACACTTCTTCTGTGGAGAAATAAGAGAGACATGTGTGAAGTTGGTACCCCATATGCTGAAACTATGAATACAAGCACTTTCATTCGTTTGTACAGACAAAATGAGCGTTTGTGCACAAACCGTCTTTAGAGATATTTCACTTTTAAGAGGTTGGTGACCTTAGGTCACTCAGCACCCCATAGCATCCAAATGACTCAAAAATGGTTTAATCAAGATGACAGCTCTCTACTTTGCCTGTGATTAACATTACAGATTTAAAGGAAATATTTTATATTATCACAACGTACAGAAAGGCAGTTTCAGCTATAACAGTTGTAAGCTAAGTAAAAAAAGGCTAACGTTAGCTATCATAAAATAACTTATTCAAGTGGAAGGAGAAGCTAGCGTTAGCTGATGTTAGCCTAGAGTCATATCAGTTCACGTTAGCTAGGAGTCTTATGGACAACTGATGATGAAAATATAAATCTGCTGTATCACTTAGTTGTAAACAAACCCCTTGGTGCACTCACAACATAGGTAATACATAATAAAGACAACAACATTTAATTCCTACCATTAAAGTTACATTCGTGCAAAGCATCTGACTGTTGGGGAGTGAATATCGTTAGAATGATGAAGCTTCCCTGATGACGCCGTACGCACGGATGCTGCCTTCACGTACTGTTGGGAAAATTTGAATCCTTCCTAACGTCATTGGATCGCTATTTGATCATGTTCAGTTTATCAATGTAAACTTGTCATTGGAAGCTGTTTAAATTAAATTAGTAGAAGTTTCATTAATATATAATCTGATCTCACGTTATGTTCAGAGATCAACCATTTTAAATACAGATAAATAAAGTGGAGTGGGAGTTATATTGTCTATTTTAATATTGTCTTGGTTGTTACTTGTCCCGCCTATTTCAAGAAGATTTTCTGATCCAAAATACATTGAGTAGAATGATGAATTTAGCTGAATTCACCTGCTTCTCTTTTCAGAAAATATACATTTCGGCCAGTTTGGAATATGGACGTTTAACTTGTTTAATATTCTCTTCAGACATTCACCATTACTTCTCACCTTCAGACGTGTTAATCACTTACAGGTTAGGTTATTTAAAAATGCATTACTTTTTATGTAATTTTGCTGGTTGTATTTAGTTTTCTGTGTTTGTAATGAATGTTTATTTTGTATGTAATATGCAAATAAAAGGAATAAACTAAACTGATGGTTCAATACTCAAGTTTAAAATTTTTTAACATTAAATCACACCTAATAATACACATTCTAAAACGAACAATAGTATGTCAAAACAATACGTTTATCCACATCCATTGATATATATATTTTTGTTGTGCTGTGTTATGGAAATGTAAATTAATCAAATACAAAGTAAAGCAAGATGGAACAACAGGGGTCATAATAGCCAATCATATAATTTGAAGCTGTGCATAATATAGTATCAGATGTGATTTGTTATTTTACAAAATTGTATATTTTATATTCTTGGTCAACAGTGCTGGCAACATCAGTTTCGATATGCCAACTAACATGACTTATAAAAAATGGGAAAATATATAAACTGTAATTCATTAATACCAAGTCGACTGTATATAACTCTTATTTATGTTTAAAACAAAAAAGGGTAAAAAATAAAGAAAAAACGTAAACGCGTTTTGTTCTTCGCGGCCACCGTAGTTTTATAATAGAAATCCAAGATGGCGCTGCGCATGGTTTGCACTGGTGTCTGGCGAAGCGGGACAGATTTAGGGGTCAATAATGCTCGAGCATTTGTTACAACAGGTACATAGTAAATCTGATACATTGTTTTTGTGCACGTTAAGATGTTTACGGCTTTAAACTGTTGTTTTTTGTTTATGACTGGAGGTTACTGTAGATTATGGCAGATACTCGGTACGTGTTCCTCTGTGCTACGCGTGAAGTATAGCCGGGCCACTTATAAACCTAACATAATTTTGTGTTATAATGTAGTCTCTGTGACAGCGGAACACTTCTGAAAACAGTCTAGAAACTGATCTTATTATGATAAGTATGCGAGAGATTTTTATAGATAGCAGTTGAAAATCATTGAGGTTTCAATAGGGGCGCAAGTTAGTCATTCCAAGCCAACTCTTAACAAAATTCAAAAAAATTCCCAATCCATGTCATCAGTTTTCTTGAAAAATATTTATGTAGCAACATGTATTCAATTTGTCACCTTGAAACATCCTTTAGCTCGATGCAAATACTCTTGTTGTTATGGATTTAATATTGATCGGTAAAAACCCAGTGGTACGTGTATGAACATTCCCAAGTGCATTTTCTCCCAATTTAACCTTTCTTCAGTTATTTGTCGCAATTTATCATGATATTGTCCTCTGTATTCTGTGTTTTTTCAGTGACAAGCAAACATTTCCCAATATAGTTTATTGATCATGCAGATTATCATAAAACTTTAGAGAGAAAGGTGAAGAAAAAGGGACTTTTCAGTAAATTATTTCACTAATTTGAAAACCAAGTGTCTCCATCCACTGTTATTGATCAAACTCCATGGATTTTACTGGTTGATGACAGTGTTTCTATGTTCATTATGGAGCCTCCGAATGTGCAGATGGGTCATATCTGATGACCATGAAAAGATGACAAACTGTACTTTCCAAAAATTATTCCAATTATTTTATCATATTGATGTGTTTAATGGTTCAGAGTTTTTAGTTTTGGTTTTAGTTCAATAGACAGTTCTGATCACTGATGGATGTTTACACCTTTATGGGTTTATCTTTCTTTTTTAATCCCTAATCTTTATACCATCTTCATCAGTTCTGCATTTTACTCAACATAATTGATTTCTCTATTGAACTTTAAACAAACACTGAAGGTCATGTACAACATGAATTATAATGAGTAGCTGTTGATGGATGTTTACTGCAATTAAATTAATCCCCCCCCACACACACACAATTAACTATATTTAGTTAGTGTAGTTGGTGTTGTTTTGTTTTAAAAAATAAATGTCTACCATTTTCCCTGTGTTGCTATCAAAATCAAATAATTTGTATTATTAGCAAGATTCTATTATATATCAAAGTCATTTGGTTCTGCATTGAAAAATATATTGTCGATATCAGCAGAACTGAAATATTTCAAGATATTTTTCTTAAGTGCAGCATTACATTTTAAATAGAACATATATATATATATATATCGCAGTGTTATACTGTATATACCTGAGAAAAACTGTATTATAATCAAACTGTTGTTTTGTTTCCTCCCCCAGCCTCCTTGTGTCGTCGCACGCCTCCTCTTGGCCCCATGCCAAATGAAGACATTGATGTTGAAAACATAGAAACATTAAAAAAGTACCGCAGCTACAATCGTTATGTCACAGTAGCTCAAAATGCAAAGAACAAACCAACCTGGTGGAAAACTTACAAAGGATATGTAGAACAAGCAGATCCAGAGCATGGTGAGAAACATCAAGAGGCAGCAGTTTAATATATAGACAATTTGTTTTGAATTAGCTGAAGCATTTGTGCATTCAGAGTGACAGGAGGTTTGATTTTGTTGTAGGTCTTGAGCGGGTGGACATCGGACTGCCACATTATCAACCCCATAGGCTTCAACAGCTGAAAGAGAGGGCACAAGTGATTAAAGACAACAAGACAAATCCTGAGTTGGAGAGAGCGTGTCGTCTGCGTACTTGTATGTTGCACCCACCAATTTTACACCAATCCATTGATGCAATACTTAGACTTTGGAACAGTGATCACCTATAGGTATATACTATGGCCATTGAGAGTACATACAATTTGGAGCCAAAATATCTTGGTCTTGTTCAAAGATATGCCCCTTAATAGTTTAATTGGTCACTCTAAAGTGACCATAGGTGTAATTGTTTCATTCTTGTGATCAGCTGGTGAAGCATCCCGAGTATATTTTCTTAGTAAGTTAGATAGGCTCCATCATTCCTGACAGTCTCTTAAGGATAAAATGGTATCCTGTCCCATTTATATCATTCATTGAGACTTGGGCCAAACTAAAAATTAACATCTAGTAAATTTCTCTGAAAGGTGATTTCTTATTCATCATAAATTATTTGTGTACTGTTTCTGTGCCTTACAGTCACATGTCTGTATTAAATCTGCTACCTTACATTACCAAAAAAAGTCCAAAAAATATTGTCAGATATAATTTTACTGCTTTCCACAAAATCAAAGAGCAAACAAAGTTTAGTTAGAGGAGAAAAAAAAAAAAAATTTAGCATCAGTTAACATTGACCTCTTGGCTTGGCAAATGCAGTAAGATTCCCCCTGATATAACATATGGCTTTAATGAGGTGTTTTAGATCTCTAGACTTTGTGTCTTAGTTATCAGCTCTTGATTTGTGCTCCCGAGTTCAGGGAATATTTAATAAAGTAATGATTTATGCCAACAACAAAGAGCATAAAGTGAAAGGATGCACTAATGTAACAAACCAGGAGTTCAGACAATATTTTAGTCACTTATAAAAAGCTCCTACAGAAAAAGTCAGTTTAATTTGATGATTTACCAAGATTACGTCACTTATTTAATCAGTAGGATTCTGTTGTGTTTCCTAATTGTGATAAATTACTGACTATGGAATTTTAATGACTGTGTTTAAGGCTTATAACTGTAACATGGTAAACACTAACAGGTACTTGGGAATTGAGTTCCATTTGGATCTTCAAGAGGGGATTTTGAGAAACAGTAGGGTTTGGCACTTCAGTGTTTTCTTTGCTTTGCTTTATTTTTTAGCCTTAGACATTGGTAACATAAGTATCCACTTTTATAAGCTGTTCTTTTCTGTTTATGATGCAATAACTCTTCAATTTTCTCTTTTTTTTTCTTCTACAGACAAGATTCCACTAGATCAAGTGCAGAAAGTATGGGCAAAAACCACACAGCCATTTCATATAAAGAGGCTGGCAGACCACTTTGGTATCTTCAAAGATCTCTTCCCCATGGCGTACTTCCTACCTCAAGTATCATTCCACATCTCTTACGGCCCAGACAACAGTGGTCAAGTTTATCATGGGAATCGGCTGACACCTACTGAGGTAAATTTTTAGAGAATGTGGACAGTTTTAATCCTGTTTCTCATCATATGTATGTACTGTATATTGAACTAATCGACATAGTCTAGGAATTCGATTAATAATTTTAAAGATTATTAAAGAAAGATGAAGGAAACTTACTTTTGTGGTGTAAAAACAGTACAATATCTAACTAGTTGTTTGCTTTGTTAAACAGACACAACCATAAATATGGACTCCACAAATTTACTAAATATTTTGTTGTTTAGACAGTCTGCCATAATAGTTTGTCTTGAAGAAAAATACTATTTTAAGGCAGGCAAGGCAAATGTATTTGTATAGCACATTTTGTGTACGGGACAATTCAAGGTGCTTTGCATAAAACATAAGAAAATTAAAATGCATTAAAAGACAATTAAAATAAGAGGCATACAATCATTTAAAAGACAATTGAGAATTTAAATAAAAAGCTCCAGTGAACAGTAATGTTTTCAGGTCTGGAGCAGAACCAAGGTGAGGAGCAGAACAACTGAATGATGATTCACTTTGTTTGGTTCTGATTTTGGGAATACACAGTAAACCTGTTCCTGATGACCCATGACCTCAGGGCTCTGGATGCTTTAAAGGGAACCAGGAGGTCTAGGGTGTATTTGGGTCCAAGGCCGTTTAGTGCTTTATAGACCAGGAGTAAGATTTTGAATTCTATCCTTTGACCCACAGGAAGGCAATGTAAGGATTTGAGGATGGGAGTGATGTGGTCCAGTTTACTGGTATTGGTCAGGACTTTGGCAGCAGTGTTTTGGATTAGCTTTAAAACTGCCATTTTCAGTTGGCATGTTACTTATTAGGTGGAAATTAGTTACATTATTCTATATTGCCTTCTATGGTCAACACTAATATCATACGTATAAGCATTTCTTCTTTTTGTAGTGCTATTTAATTTTCGAAAAATAATTTTGGCGTGATTGAAACTTATTTTGAATTTTTACAAAAGGCTACTAATACTACTTTAAAATTACATTATCATTAACATTACTGTAATACAATAAAAATATAATAATGTTTAATCTTAGTTGCATATGCATTACAAAAAATATATTTTTTTGCATATAAATAATTTTTATGTCTGATTCTGAATAATTTTACTTAAATCCTTTCTTTTCTGTTGCAACGTTTCACTTTAGACTTCATCTGAACCCCAGATCCAATTTGAGGCAGAGGAGGGCTCTTTGTGGACTATTCTGCTCACATGTCCAGGTCAGGATTCATCAGGAAGTAAAATCACCATCCACATGAGGCAGCACTTCATGATAGTAACAACTGTTGCAGATGCATAAAATAATGTCTTTTTTTCCCTCCAGATGAACATCTTTTGGACAATGAGGCAGAATACGTCCACTGGCTTGTGTGAGTTTTTGCTTCAAGTCACATCAGCTGTTATTATTGAGAAACATGTAAAAACAATGAGTGTGGATAAAAGTCCTGTTAAATAAATAATAAATAGATTCTGTATCTTTTGTCCATGTAGAGGGAACATACCAGGAGGAGCAGTCAAGGCTGGAGACGAACTGTGCCACTATCTACCGCCCTTCCCTGCAAAAGGAACAGGTTTTCACCGCTATGTTTATATCCTCTTCAAGCAGGAAGGACCCATCAACTTCCAGGAGGAAGTTAGGTCATCACCGTGGTGAGGAATTTACTAAAAACAAGGTTTCCGCAGATCCTTGAAAAGTCTTAAAAGCCAGTGAATTCATTGTTCTAAAAATAAGGCCTTAATTGGCATTAAAATATCTTAAATTAAATTTTCAAAAGTCTTACAAATTTGGACACAGTAAGATTTATGTTAGTTTGAAATTAAAAAAAGTATTTGGTAACATTCAGGCTGTTTATATTACAAAAATAATTTAGGGTGAGTAGAAAATGAGGACACATCATTCTGTGGGTGTAGTATTCCTTTAGTTATACTTATTTTTTTTCTACAACTGTGTGTGTTATATATTCAAAATTTCAACGTTATGTTTCTTGATGCAAATGGTTCATGAATGTAGCAGCAACTGGACCAAAAAGTCATGTTCTATTTAAAATAAACAGTTGGGTATAACTGCCCCCGGGTAATTCATGTGATGTTTTTTCTCCCTTTTCAATTTTGGTTCATTGTCAGTTTGGTCTTATATGTAATTTCAAACAGCATTAAAAAAAAATCTTAAAAAGTCTTGAATTTAACTTGCCCTGAGCTGTAGGAACTCTGTATATAGGATATAGTGTACATAGATCAGTCAAAGTCATTGACAAAGTGGGTGTAATTTGGATTATTTTATTACAATGGGAGCTGTCAGTGAGTGGGATATATTAGGCAGCAGTTGAATATTTATCCCTCAAAGTTTATGTATTAGAAGCAGTACAATGGACAAGGAAAAGTACCACTGACACTAGACATTTTACATAGCTGTTGAAAAAAAACCTATTCTGGCAATTTTCAACACTGTACAACAACAATAATAACTAAATAAAAAAATGTCAGTACTTAACTATAACAATAGATGGACTGATATGTGGATGCATTTGTTATAACTGTAGGATATTATTTCTGTTTTGTCTTATGTGCAGTCACTCTCTGGAAGATCGGACATTTAAAACATTGGATTTCTACAGAAAGCACCAGGATCACTTGACGCCCGCAGGTCTGGCCTTCTTTCAGAGCCAGTGGGATGAATCTGTCACCAACATCTTTCACAACACCTTCAGTGAGTGACGAAAGTCTTCTCAAATGCAAGCCTGGTCTTGTATTGTACCTCTGACCTACATGTAGTGAAGTCGATGTCAGGATCAAAACAACATAGATGGGTGTGTTGGTGCTGTCTAGTAATAACTTTGTTCTGTTCCTCCCTGCAGACATGAAGGAGCCTGTGTTTGAGTTCATTTGGCCTTCGGTATACCACCCTCCACAGGTGAAATACCCACATAAGCAGCCATTGCGCTACCTGGACAGATACAGGAACGGGAAGGAACACACCTATGGAATATACTGATGAGAAAATTTGCCACATCCACTTGTAAATGAGGAGTTATGTTCATATATATAATAAAAAAATAATAAACTTTTTTTTTTCAGTTGGAATGTTTACGACTGAAATTTCTTTGCTGGAAATACATAAAAGTTTATCATTCGCATTTATCATACATTTGATATATGTGATATTTTGGTAGCTATGTGACATCTTATTTAGACAATACTACCGAGTACTCAAAACTATATTCAAAAACAGGTAGAAATAAACCTCATAATAAGATACAACATGGTTTTTTTTTTACTTTCTGTATCAATAGCAAACAGTTTTTTTGAACAAATAGATGAATCTAAAAAAAATTTAAAAACCATGGAATTTCATATATTTCAATTTCTCTACGCAAATGCTCATAATTTTTAAGCCTTTTACAATTTTGACGATGATGGCTGACAGCTCATGACAATCCATTCAGGCATGAGTCAAAGCCAGACAAATGTATTTATTTATTTAAGACTTCCTGGAACAAAGACTTGGATAAAAGCTAAAATTGCTGTAATATTCTGTCATGTCTACATACAGGAATGAAAAGGAAATTCATGACTTGCCTTATCTCTGATCATTATGAAAAACATTTTCATACATTCACCTCACACCTTTCCTGAAAATTTCATGGAAATTGGTCAAGTAGGTTTTGCGTAAATTTGCAACAAAGCTAGCAAAACAATAAAAAATCAAAACAATATCCCTCAAACCTTTTGGGGGGTGAGGGGTTATGAATGAAGTAATCAGATAATATATCAGTAGTGGGTCTAATCCAGTGGTTCTGAAATCCTGTCCTCAGGCTCCTTGTCCTGTCCACGGTTTAGATGCCACCCTGCTTCATCACACCTGATTCAAATGATCAGCTCATCATCAACATCCAATGAAGCCTGATAATGACCCACTGCTTTGAATCAGGTGTATTGGAGCAGGGTGACATCTAAAATATGCAGTACATTAAGGACTGGATTTAAGAACCACTGGTCTAAAGCACAGATAAAGATGATTCTGCTTACAGTGGATGTACAGAAGCTGACAGAGTGATATAAGGACAATAATAGTAGATCTATAACATTTCCTGTCTCAAGAAGGCATTCTACATCATAAATGATTCACATCACTAATCATCATCTGTTCTAATTCCTACCCCTCTGGAAGATTCAACACCACAACTGAACAATTTCTTTCCCAGAGCAATAACCACACTGAACTCTGGAGTGAAAATGAAGTGAAATTATGGCAATATGCAATAATGTTTATTTGCTTGTATTTATTTATTTTTTTACATTTGTAATTGACCAACTACTACATTAATTGTACTTTCTGTGTCATATCGTGTGTTACATGTTGCATGTTATGTAAGTATGCAAGCATGTTTTTTGGAGTATAGTTTTTGAAATGCACCCAGATTTCATTGAATAAAAATAATTTGATAAAGTCTTTTTTTTTTTTTTTTTTTTTTTACAAATACATCTTGAACATTGAGCTGAATTTAACCTCCATAATCCCCTTCTACATTATATTTTAAAAGTGAAATTATACTGTAATTGTTCCTTGTCTATAAAAGTATGGAACTCAGAGCCACAATTAGTGAGAATTGCTCCACCTTGATTTCTAACTTAATTACACCTGAGGAGGAGCAGCTGCCCCTGATGGACTGACTATATAAACCTGACATGAGGGGAGTGTTATTTCTGGTGACTGACACGATGAAGGCTGCTTGGGTTTTGGTTCCCTACCTGCTGACTGCTTGGCACATCACAGGTTTGTACGAGACACAATTATGTTCTAGGTAGAGTGAACAGTATGCTTAAGGGTTAAGAAATTGGACTGTTTTAACCACTGAAAGATTGATGCTGAGATTATTATTTTTTTAAATAACTGTTGTTAAAATTTAATTTACCAGGACTGTATACTATATTGCACTGCAAGCTTAACTGTTAAATGAGTCTGCATGTCTCCTGTTGGTGGCACAGGAATATGGTCGAGCGTCATTCAGCAGAAAGGAGATGGGATTGGAGGACTTCAGGGTAAAGGCATTCCTGATTTACTCTTGTACAGTTACATTTAGAGATGACCCTTCTTGTGTTTTTGTTTTACAATATGTAGTATCCCTGTCAGGTTACTTGAGTGTAAAATCATCCTTTAATTGCTTACTGTGACTTGATTAAAATGATGCATTTCCTTTTCAATGAACTTTGCACAAGTGCTAGATGTATGACTTATAGATTAATGTGAATATTTGCAATAAACGACTACTGCAGTTTGAATAAATTTTTTAGATGTGAGATGTGGTCTTCAGTTAATGTTCTCTTGTATTTGAATTTGAAAGAACATGTTACACAGTTGGACAACCCTTACAACTGGGATGTCCAACTCTGGTCCTCAAAGGTCAGTACCTGTACATTTCAGATATTTCCCTCTTCTATCAAACCTGGAAGCCATTGCATCATTATTAGGCTTCTGCAGAACTGATGAGGACCTGGTTATTAACTCTTTAACCCCCAATGTGTCCACACCCATGTGCTCTGAATGAATGGTTTAGTTTTAATATTTAGAAAAATTTAACTGTTTTATTTTTACTGAGTTATGTTCATGGAACAAGTGTCATATGGCAAAACTAAAACTACTGGGACCAAATTACAATAGTAGTACTACTTTGCCAAGGAACACTGGAGTTTTTATAAATTTTTTCCCCAGCGTTCAACTGTCTGTTGGGAATATGACTAAGGAAATTATAGACTTATTTAGCTGAATCTTTTCAGGAATTAATTGTGGAACTGTTAAAGTCTCACCCGCATCATGTGCTATAGAAGAGGGAAATATCTGAAACATGCAGCCCTTTGAAGACTGGAGTTTGACAAATGTGCACACAGGTGTCAACTCAAGTCCTCAAGGGCTGATGTCTTGCATGTGTTGGCCATTTCCCTCTTTCAGCACACCAGGTTGAATTGATGATCGGCTCATCACCCAGTTCTGCAAAAGCCTGATAATGTAATGGCTTCTAGGTGTGATGGAAGAGGGAAAGGTCTAAAATGTGTAGGATACTAGCCCTCGAGGACTGGAATTCAACATACCTTCTCTAAAAAATTACTTATTGTTCTGAAACTGCAGCGGCGGCCCACAACACGACTTCGTCTGAGCCAGTGGCGGAAACTGAGACGGCATACGAGCATGGGGTGGACAACAGTGAGAACTCACTTGGTCTCAAGTCTATGGCAAGTCGTGTCCGGGAGGAAATTACCTATGTCGCTGGTTTGGGGGCAAACCACATCCTGGAGGATACATCCGCCAACCTCCTGGAGCAGGCAGCATCAAGCTTCCTGGGGCTGACTCTGGATGTCGCAGTCATGCCTGAGGTGGCCCACAACAAGACGGCATTGGATGAGCTCATAGCAGCCCACAGTAACCACACCCCAGAGTCCATGGTAGATGATGTTCTGAAGGCAGCAGTCTACATCCTGGAGTTGGGTGCACACCGCATCCTGGACTTGGCATCTGCCAATCTCTTGGAGGAGGCAGTGGCACATGCCCTGACAATGATGGCGGGGGATGAGGCAGTCACAGTGAAAAAGGCGGCGGCGGCCCACAATGAGACCGTGTCAGATAAGCAGGCAGAAACCTACAACGAGGCAGTAGTCCACACCCTTGAGTCTGTGGCCGCCCATGTCCTGAGGGTGGCAACCCAAAATGTGGAATTGGAGGCAAACCAGATCCTGGAGTCGGTGTTGGCCAACCTTCTGAAGGAGGAGGTGGACAAAGTCTTAATGGCAATCACAGAGCTGGACCGCAATGAGACTGCATTTGAGCCAATGGAGAGAAGCGGGACTGTGGCGGACAGTGAGCAATCGATAGGCCACACCTTCACATCTGTGGGAACTCGCATACTCAAGACGGTAACTAGCTTCTTTGGATTGGGGGCGAACAACATCATGGAGAATTTCTCTGCCAACCTCCTGAAGAACACGGCAACAAGGATCCTAGGGCTGGTAAGGGATGAGGCAGTTGAGCCTGATGCAGCCCAGAGTTACCACACCCTTGAGTCTGTGGGAGACGATGTGCTGAAGGCGGCAGCTGACGTCCTGGAGTTGGGTGCAGACCACATCCTGGAGTTGGCATCTGCCAACCTTCTGGAGGAGGCAGTGGCCCATGCCCTGAAGGTGATGGCAGATGATAAGGCAGTCACAGTCGAGCTTGTGTTAGAAAAAACTATGGTGACCAACAGTAAGCACATGGAGGGCCACAGGCCTAAGTCTGTGGGAGATGATGTCCTGGAGGCAGTAGCCTCCTTTCTGAAGTTGGGGGCGCACCACATCTTGGAGTTGGCATCTGCCAACCTACTGGAGGAGGCGGTGGCCCATACCCTGATGGAGGATAAGGCAGTCACAGTCAAGCCTGTGTCATATGAACATGTGATGATCCACAATAGGCACACGGAGGGACAAACCCTCAAGCCTGTGGGAGATGATAACCTAAAGGCTGTAGCCGTCTTCCTGAAGTTGGGGGCGCACCGTATCCTGGAGTTGGCATCTGCCAACCTCCTGGAGGACATGGTGACCCATGTCCTAATGGCTATGGCAGGGGATGAGGCAGTTTCAGTCAAACCGGTGACAGACCCCAACAAACCTGCGAGGGACGAGCCTGTGGTGGCCAATGAGACTGCCGTGGAGGTTGGCCACAGTAATCATGGCATCAAGCACACGATGGGCCGCATCATGAAGTCAGTGGGCCACTTCCTGGGGATGGGGGTACGTAACCTCATGGTACAAGGATCAGCCGGCCTGCTGATGGGGATGGCAACCCGTGCCCTGATGGGAATAGTAGGGGACCAGCCTACCGGAGTCTCCAATGTGACGGACCATCCTACCGCAGTCTCCAATGTGACAGATCCTCCTACAGCAGTCTACAATGTGACGGCAGCAGTAGTCCCCAAAGTGTGAAGAGAAATTGTAGCTGTTCTTCTATCCCATGAAACAAACTATTAAAATGTATAACTGTCCAATGTAGGTAGTCATGTTATAGCTCACTTTGTATTTTAAGATGTTATGCATGTATCATACCTGTTTAAAAAAAAAAAAAAAATTGTCTTTCAACTTGTGTCTGAGATTGCTTCAAATGCATGGAGGGTGTCAAATTTGAATATAGATTTCATTACTTGCTGGCTGCAGTAGTTAATCTTATACCAGAATAGCTTCAAGCTTGTGTAGTTGCAGTAAGTGGGATGAACTTCAAATGTTCAGATTAAGGGTGACAAAATGACACAACATATTGGATTAATCTGTCAAGTTAATTATACAAGATGGGCTTTTGACTATAAAATGGGATTGACAAGGCATGTGTCAGACATGATTAGATCCATGTTTGATTTGTTGCAGAGAACAATCCTTACATGGAGGTAGTATTGCATCCTACCTCATTATACGATTCCACAACAAAGTGCTTTAAAAGCTGTTTCTTTTCATTGTAATAGAACTTTAAATATGATTAAAAGTACAGGAAATTTGGAAGCAAGTGTTCATTCCATTGTCTGTGAAATTAAAATGGTAGAGAAATAAAACTGGGGGGTGGGGGATTACTGCGCACTGGCAGGTTTCTTTAAGAATCCCAGACTTTCACCTGTCTTAATGTGAAACCGATATAGATTACCTGAAGCAGTATGATCCCATAGACGTAGCACAGTTAATAGGTTGTAGCAAGTTAACTCAAGGTTATGGATGGATTTTCCTTAAATTTTGATGATTCCACAAGGAACAAGTGATAAGTTTGGTGGTGATCAGTGGGGAGGAGGGAACTGATCTGCTTTAGCGGAGTCTGCGCTCTGAGTGCTTTCCTATTGTATTTAAAGGTGTCATTCCATGTTTATTTCATTAATATTGCTGTGTTCTCCATTGTCCTTGAGTACATTGTGTTGGTTCTATTTAAAAAGAGTGTCCTGGATTGATTTGTTTCCAGCTCTTTCCAGCACGGTAGAAAAATTACTTGAGAACAACACAGTTTACCGGTACTTTTTCATACATGTACATGGCACGGTGATGAGGCCTCTCTGATTGGCTCAGAACGTGTCAAGGAACATTCCCCCTCCCCTCTGGCTATGTGTGTGTTTACCATTACCAGAGTAGCATCCAGCTAGGTTTCGTATCATTGCTTGTTCTGGAAACGTGGGGAAAAAAATTGGCTGAACCAGGCAGGTAGAGCAGAGGGGAGTCAGAGCTGAATGGGGAAGACCGGAAGGGCAGAGGGGGCAGTTCCAGGATGCTGGTTCTGCTGTCAAGCCCGACCGTGGTGTCGTGGGCCAATTGACGAAACACCGGGAAAGCGGGGGGTGCCCACTTGAAAACCCAAGGAAGTCCGAAGGTTAGAACCATTCAGTTCTGCCCAGCCAAGGGCCTGAAGGGAGCGACTGTTGGTGCCAGCCACATGATAGAAAGAGCAGGAGGAAGTCCTGCCAAGGGTGGTGGCAGCGATACTTATCGTGTTAAAGACAGGCTTAATTTCCACAGAAAGCACATGAACCAGTTTGATCCGCCATTTTTTTTCCAAGTTTGTGCAGCACCTACTGTGGCGCTGTCTTCTCTTGTAGATGCTAATGCTACTTCAGATTCACTGCAATAGGGGAAGGGCTTAACCCCACGTGGGTAACGCTAAAGTCCATCTGACGTCAGATGGACTTTCCTGGGTTCTTCGTTCCTTTCATTTTCTGTGAATGCGGTATGCAGCCAGTGGAGGTGACAAACCACTTTCAAAGGCAGCATGTGTCTGTAACTCAGGGTGACCCATCAGATTCCAAAAAGAGCGTGGAAAAGTGATTTTCAGTGTAATGACACCTTCAAATTGGTGATTTCTTTTTGCCTTTGGTTCACCTTTGTTTTATTCTTACTTATGCGCAAAATGCAGTTTATCATTTTAATCTTACACTCATGATTTTATATAGATCAGCATGGCTCTGTACATGCCTTTATATATATATATATATATATATATATATATATATATATATATATATATATATATATATATATATATATATATATATATATATATATATATATATATATATATATATATATATATATATATATATAGGACCATGCTGGAAATAAGCCCCGTGCTTTTGCATGCCATCCTTTGGATTGCCTCTTGTAAGGTTCCAGAATAAAATCAATCATATATATATATATATATATATATATATATATATATATATATATATATATATATATATATATATATATATACACTCAACATAAATATAAACGCAACACTTTTGTTTTTGCTCCCATTTTTCACAAGATGTACTTAAAGATCTAAAAATCCTTCCAGATACACAATATTACCATTTCTCTCAAACATTGTTCACAAATCTGTCTAAATGTGTGATAGTGAGCACTTGTGCTTTGCTGAGATAATCCATCCCACCTCACAGGTGTGCCACATCAAGATGCTGATCTGACATCATGATTAGTGCACAGGTGTGCCTTATACTGCCCACAATAAAAGGCCACCCTGAAATGTGCAGTTTTGTCTCACAGCAAAATGCCACAGATGTCACAAGCATTGAGGGAGCGTGCAATTGGCATGCTGACAGCAGGAATGTCAACCAGATCTGTTGCTCGTGCATTGAATGTTCATTTCTCCACCATAAGCCGTCTCCAAAGGTGTTTCAGGGAATATGGCAGTACATCCAACCGGCCTCACAACCACAGACCACGTGTGACCACACCAGCCCAGGGCCTCCACATCCAACAGGTTCACCTCCAAGATCGTCTGAGACCAGCCACTCAGACAGCTGCTGAAACAATTGGTTTGCAAAACCAAACAATTTCTGCACAAACTGTCAGAAACTGTCTCAGGCAAGCTCAACTGCATGCTCGTTGTCCTCATCGGGGTCTTAACCTGACTCCAGATCGTCGCCGTAACAGACTTGAGTGGGCAAATGCTCACATTTGATGGCGTCTGGCACGTTGGAGAGGTGTTCTCTTCACGGATGAATCTCGGTTTACATTAGTATATATATATATATATATATATATATATATATATATACATTCACATGTGTGTGTGTATAAAAAATAAAGGTATTTAATTCATGTGATATACTTCAATGTGTACTAATCTATTTTTTTTTGTATTTAATCCAATACCCATATAACATTTTACTCCACATAAGTCTAGAAGTTCCATATTTTACGCCATATTTATGTGTATTTCATTGTTGTATTTTATTAATGTTGTGCAGCACTTTGTGGCTCTGTCTGTGAAAAGTGCTATATAAATAAAATTTACTTACTTACTTACTTACATTTACCTCAATAAATGACATAAAATATGGAACTTCCACAGTTATAAACAGACCACATTCATTTAGTCCCAGTCAACAAATGCATATCAGCCACCATGAGTTGACTCAGCAGATGAAGTATGTACTATAGTGCAATAACTATAGAATTTTTCCAAATACCTAATGAAAATAGACCTTAATTTAGTTTAGTTTATTTAGTTTAGTTTATTATGCACACAATAAAATATAACAAACATATAAGCAGTAAAATTACAAAAAAGAGAAGCCAAAAACTTAATATGCTGACAAGGAGGCCTCCCTTCATCAACTTAATAAACACTCAAAATAAATCAAATGAGAAAAGTAAGTTATAAAAAGTCTAGAAAACCATATAATAAAACACAAAAACAAAAGAAATGACCATTACTAAAATCACACATGGACAAGACTAACTATAGGACAAATAATAAACAAGGAAACAAAGAACTTAGGAAAATCAGGGGTTATTTAAAATTCAAATCATAATCTCCTTCATTCATGATACATTTGAAGTGAAATCACATTGTAATACGTTTTCCTTTTCTGTGAGCTTATAGTATCTGAATTCTATGGGTTAGGGTTAGGGACTGACAGTTACAATCAATATTAAGGAAGAATCAGAATCATGTCAAGGAGAATTGGCTCCACCCTGACCTTTGGCCTAATTACACCTGAGGAGGAGCAGCTACCCCACATGGACTGACCATATAAACCTGACATGAGCTGATTGATGTTGAAGATTTGGTGAAAGAAGTGATGGAAGCTGTTTGGGTTTTGGTTCTCTATCTTCTGGCTGCTTGGAGCACCACAGGTTTGTACAGTCTTCTTTGTACTAGACCCAGTTTAGCCTCGGGTCAATTATACAGTCATTTTAAAGATTAAGACTAAAAGCTGGCTGTTTTTAACAACTGTATAATAATACAAAGCTCTTGTAAATTCCTGTATTGCTAAATTGTAATGTACCATTGCAGTTTTAATGTATTTCACTCTAAGATTAATTCTTAAGCCTGATTTCCTGTTGGTGGAACAGGAATATGGGCGAGTGATGTGCAGTAGAATAGAATCCTGTTTAGAACTGATCAGCTGAGGGAAATGGTGGGTAGAAGCACTGACCCACATTTTGTTACTAAAAATTAAGTTACATTTTGGTCCTCGCTAAATGTACTTCCTGTTCCATGCACTATATAGAAGCTCTATTGAACTACTAGAATTTAAGTAGTTGGCTCATATTAACAAATTGAGGTTAGCTTTCAAATATCAAATATAACTAACAAAATCTTGTCAAGACTAATGGCATGAGCTCTGTTCTACAAATCTACTTCTTGATTGTATGTATAAGTGGTCTAAAATGTCTTAATCCCCAGGGTTACAAATGTACAGGCTGACTTAACCAGGCCCTCTGTCTTACCTTGCAAATATTATCTTCTGAAAATGCTGTAGTGTATGAACTTATTACACAGGTGCTAGAAGGGTTTTTTTTTTTTTTTAAGCATGGGTTAACATGAATAAACAAATGGTGTAGTTCTGTAAAAGCACTTTAAACATTTTAACTCCTATTCAGCTGGGTAATGACATGCTGAGTCACAGGCACATTAGTAAAGTATTGTGAACAGACTTTGAGTGAATTGACTCAGTATTCAATTACTTTGGCCTCATTACAGAAAATGTGTTAAACTCAGCCTTAATTTGTGTGGAGAAGCATATTTTGAAAACTCCTGCCTCACCTCTGCAGCCCCAAGACTCTGGGAACACCCTTCCTGACCACCTGTAGGCCCCACAGAGGACGGATAGCTTTAACTTGGCTTTTAGAATTTGTATTTATTTTTTTGTCTATGTAGCATTTTGAGATTGAAATATAAAATGTGTTATTGGGAAATGACAAAACCTAAACAAAGCTGTAAATGTTTTCTCTGCAGCACACTCGGAAGTCAACATAAAAGATGACCAGGACAACTTCCTACATCACCAACTGGATGGGTCAAAAATGGTTGTAATGGACAACGGTGACAAAACTGCGGATGCTGAAACTGCAATGGTGGCCCAAAAGAAGACTGTAGATGACCATTCCAATGCCCTCAAGCCAGCAGTGGCCCCCAAGAAGACTGCATCGGACGTGGTAGTGGTGGCAAACAATGTTGTGGCGCATAATTTAGGATTGGGAGCCAGTAACATTGTGGGTCCTAATGTAGTGGTGGGGGCTAACAATGTTGTGGCTCATAATGCATCATTGACGGCCAACAACATTGTCTCAAATAATGTACTAGTGTCGGCAAACAATGTAGTATCAAACAGCTTATTAGCCCATGCCCACAATATTTTAACGCCAACAGGGGACATGCCAGTGGTGGGCCCTCAACACAACGGCAGCAAAGGCCCCCAAAGTGCAAAGGGAAATGACAGCGTTTCTTCAATCCAGAGCGTCACCCATGAAACGCGCTCTTAAAATGTCAAAACTAACTTTCTAATGTGGATCATCATGCTGTAGCTCTTGTATCTTAAAACATTTCTGTATGTATCCTACCTGTGGCTTAAAATAAACCTGTTGTATTGAACAATGTGTGCTATTGCCTTGAATATACTGACTCACTTAAGGATTGACACTGGCTTCCTTAAGATGTTTGCTGTTGCAGTAAGTGTCTCAAGGAAAAACCTTCACTTTAGGGATGACAATATTTGTTTACATTGTCTGGCTTGGTATACAATTTCTGAAATTATTCCACAATGCTGAATTGGAAAATTTAAGATGAAATTGTAGAGAGTACTGTCTGAAATGCTGGGTATGATTGGAACCATATTTGGTAAATTGCAACAGAGTCCTGGCTTGGTGACAGTATTGTGATCCAGTGCATAAACCCAGATTTCCATTGTAATGGAACTTGGAATATAAACTGTAGAAATTTATATGCTACCTAAACTGGGCGGGGGGGGGTCTTCCTGCTAGGTGGCTTTGCAAGTACCTCCGAGAATCTTGTTAGTTCCCCTTCTCTCGGCAACAATGCAATCACAGAACATGACTGAAAATATATAGACTCCTACATATTAGACTGGCTAGGGCTCACAGGGAAATTAAATGTTTTTAACTCTTTAGATCAGTGATTCCCAACTTCTTTTGGCTTCTGACAACCGAGGACATTGTATTTCTTTTTTTGCTAAAATGTTTTTGCCGGCATTGGATTGTGTAAAACGCAAACTTATGGATGAATTTTGATAAATTTTCAGGGTATAGTGGCAAGGGGAGATAAACAAATTAAATTCTGGTGGTGGTCTGCACTCCGTGCTTTTCTAGTTTTCATCATGTAGTTTCCTGTATTGTGCTAAAATTCCTGGTTCCAATGCCTGTGTAAAGTCAGGGTGACCCCAGAGAGGGAGGGTGACATCACTGACATGTAGTGTTCATAATACCACTATTGGAGGAAGACGAAACCCTGAAAATGACCATCCCATTGACCTACAGATGAATCACCCTGATGACCAACCTATTCACCCAAAGTTGTCCAGGATAGGCCATCAAATTTAATCGGCAGGAATTACTTTTCAGATTAAACCACCACCACAATCATCACTAGTCAAACTCAAATAATTCACCGTAATTGTTTGTCAGATGCAGTGGTTGTAGTCGAAACTGAAAATGTCCAAAACGAGAGCCAATTACGTAAAATTTTCAGTTGTTGGTTGAATGGGACAGAGCAGATGTTAACAACCTGGAGGGGTGGGGTGGCAAATGACCTTTCTAATGTCATTGGTCAGAAATAGAGCTGAAGATGGACCAGTGCAAGTTAAATAATGAACAATTGAAACCCAAGCACAGCATTTGCAGTTTATGTTGACCACAGAGAAATGTTTTGAAATGCGTAATTTCATTTTAAAAAGAAATGTATGACTCCTTTAAAATAGTAGTTATTGGGGGGTTTGAATAGCCACTGAATATTTACTTTGTGTGTGAGCCAGTGTTAAATATAAGAAAATGATGTACAATTAAGGCCAAGAATACAATGCCAATTCCTTTCTGATGGATACTGTCATATTTAATTTTCAGTTTCCATCATGTGTGTTTTCATCAAGATTGGATTTAAAAAACAATCAGATATTATCCCCCCATCACTTTTATTCAATTCTAACTGGACTGGCCAGACATCTGTCAGGTGTCCTCACTTTTAACATTTTGTCCTTAGGGTGAAATGTAAAAAGTCAGGATGCTTGACAGACGTCCAGACAGACCGGTTTTATAGCCAAACAAAATCTGAACGAATGGTCACTCAAGTATAAATTAATCTTCTTGTCTATGTCTCATTGTACAAGTGCTTAAAACATTTTACTGTATCTAAGTCCAGAAATTCCACTTGAGATAAATGACATAATGTTGAAGTCTCACAATTACATAATAAACAAAGATTCTAAACTCATTTAGTGACTGTCAACAATTGCATATCAATCGTCAATACTGTCAGTTGAGGCAGCAGATGAAGTATATACTTTAGTGGCAGATTAAGTGTCTGTGAATGTTAATGAGTTTAATAAAGTGCATGTGTGCAGTAAATATAGAATTCTTCCAAATATCTCTTGACAATAGAACTTAATTAAAATCAACCCCCTTCATCCATGACAATTTTGAGGTTAAATCATACTATAATACTTTTCATTTTCTGTGAGATTGTGGTATCTGAGCTCTATATAAGTATGGGACCTACAGTTACAGTCAATATTAAGGCAGAATCAGAATCATGTCAAGGACATTCAGCTCCACCCTGACCTTTGTTCTAATTACACCTGAAGAGCGGCAGGTACCTCACATGGACTGACTATATAAACGTGACACGATGCAATGCATTATTGCTTTTGGTGAAGGAAACAATGGAAGCTCTTTGGTTTTTGTGTCTCTATCTGCTGACTGCTTTGTGCACTGCAGGTTTGTACTGTTTTATTTGTATTAGACCCAGTTCAGCCATGGGTAGATTATATGGCAAATTTAAAGATTAGGACTAAATTCTGCCTGTTTTAATCACTGTAAGACGTTAATGCAAAGCTTGTGAAACATTGCTGAATTGCTGCTTGCTATGATAGTCTTAATGTAGTTCATTGCGAGATTACTTCTTCAGCCTGTCCTGTTATGAACTGATCAGGTGAGGGGAAATGATAGGTAAAGGCACTGATCACACTGTCTTCAGGTGAATAGTTTATCATAAGTCTTTTCTACTACAGCTGTCATTTATGACAACTATAACAGTGGTAACGTTTGAGCCTCGCTAAATGTACTGTTTTATGCAGGATATAGATGTATTGAGCTACTCTGAATTTAAGTAGTGTCACTTTTGGTGGTAGTTTAGCACTGGTAATTAAGCTTGGCTTTGTCTTGCATTCCAACTGGGCATCTCTTTTAAAATGGGTTAAGCTGACCCTTAATTTTTGTGGACAAGTGTCAAGATGTGAAAACTCCTGCCCGAGGCCTTAAAACATAACTTGCACAGAAATCTTACTGGGGAAACTATAAAACTTGATTAACACAGAACTCTGAATGTATTGTCTCTGCAGCACACTTGGAAGCCAAAGAGAAGCACGGCCATGATGTCCTATATCCACTGGATGGGTCCAAAATGGTTATGAAAGGCAAAGGTGCTGAAACTGCAATGGCAGCCCACAACAAGACTGCGTCGGATGTGGCAGTGCTGGTCAACAATGTCGTGGCCAGTAATTTAGGACTGGTGGCCAGCAACATTGTGGCCCCTAACGTAGTGGTAGGGGCCAACAACGCTGTGGCTCATAATGTGTCATTGGCGGCAATCAACTTAGTGGCCCATAATGCCAGTGTGATAGCCAGCAATGTGGTGGGTCACAATGTGTTTGCCCATGCCCACAACATTGTGACACCAGGGACCTACTCGGATGTGGCACTGGACAACAAGACGGCACGGGACACGGCGGTGAACAAGAAGACTGCCCAGAATATCTCAGCAGTGGCCCCCAAAGAGAAAAAATAAAGCTGCTCTTCAATCCAGATGGTCACTCATGTAATATACTCTTAAAACATCAAAGTTAACTGTCTAATGTAGGTAATCATGCTGTAGCTATGTTTGAATATTAAAACATTTGTACATGTACCCTACCTGGTCAAAGTAATTTTTGTCAATTCTTCACATGTTTGCCATACAAAGGAATCAAAGTTGTATTTTGCTCTCCTATGCCTTTACTTGGAACAGTAAAATGCAGATGTACAACAGGACAAGAATCCTAGCAAAATTGGTGAAAATAGCTTAGGCTATAGCTTAAGGCTACTTTCCTAGTGCTGCTAAACTAGCCATGTATAACAAGGTGGAACACAATGTACAGAGTCGACTGACATGGCAGAGTATGACAAGACAAGATAACATGAGTGGAGCTGAGTGCAATTGAGGTAGTTTTAAGGAAGTGCAAATATAGATTATGGGTATACCATTGGCAGCAGGTGTGTACAATTGCCTGTGCAGAGTTGGTTTTGGGGGGGGTGAGACTTTTTTTTTATTTTATTTTTTTGTGCAGGTGGACAGTAATGGTAGCAGTAGTGCAAATGACAGGTGTAAATATTGCAGGTGTGTGCAAATAAACCTCTGGAAGTTAACAATTTATGCTAGACTGACTGCAACAGGGCTTAAAACAGTGTCTTAAGTAAAAAAAAAACAAACTATTTTTAGGGGTGTCAAAATGGGCAGTATATTTAACCCTGTGGTTCAGCATACAACTAATGGAATGTGAAACTTGACAAGGCTGACTAAAATGTGAGATGCAACTGTAAACTCTGAAATTGGACTTCTGTCTGAAATGCTATGATTTACAACCATATTTGGTAAGTTGCAAAGCAGTCATGGCTTGGAGAAAATGTGTTCTGTTTCATGGTGTGACCCACAGTACATAGATTTTTCATTGTAATAGAACCATATATGATCAAATCCTTGTCACCTGAACTCGCTTCATCCTCAGAGTTGTGGAGGTCACATCCAGCAACAATGGACGAAGGCAGGGTACACCCTGTATGAGTCGCCAGTTCATCACAGGGCTGAACATATAGACAATCACTCACATTCACATCTATGGGGAATCACCACCGTGCTGCCCATGATTAAAAGTATTAACTGTAAAATAAAAATGAAATTCTAAGCTGTTCATTCCACTGTCTGTAAAATGTAAAAAGTATAAGAACAAACTGATGCAGTGTTCAGATTGGAAGAGATTGTGCTCACACCTGTTATTTTTAGACAATTTAGCAACATGTCACGCAAAATCACACTTAATCCTGACAGTGGTCTAGCCCAAACTATAATGGAACAGACATATTGTACAAGTGCTTGAAACATTTTAGTCTACCTAACTCTAGAAGTTCCACCTGAAATACTGAGATAAATTGCATAAAATATTGAACTTTCACAATTATAAACAAATCAAACTCATGTAGACATGTCATGTAGACAACAAATGTTTATCAATCATCGATACTGTCAGCTGAATCAGCAGGTAAAGTATATATATACTTTCGAGGCAGGGTAAGTGTCTGTGAATGTTAACAAGCTTAAAAAAGGGAATTTAATGCATTTGTGCAGTAAAAATAGAATTCTTCCAAATACCCCTTGAAAATAGAACTTAATTAAAATCATAATCCCCTTCATTCATTATCATTTTGACATGATATATACTATACTATATTACTTTTTTTATTCTGTGAGCTCGTAGTATCTGAGTTCCATGTAAGTGTGGAACTAACAGCTGCAGTCAACAGTAAGGCAGAATCAGAATCATGTCGAGGACATTAAGCTCCACCCTGACCTTTGATCTAATTACACCTGAAGAGCAGCAGGTACCCCACATGGACTGACTATATAAATGTGTCACAAGGTGCATGTCATTGTTACTTGTGGTGAAGGAAACAATGGAAGCTGGTTGGATTTTGTGTCTCTTTTTGCTGACTGCTTTGAGCACTGCAGGTTTGTACTGTTTTCTTTGTCTAAGACCAGTTTAGCCATGGGTGGATTATACAGTAAACTTAACAATTAAACAATGTTTATTGTAGAATCTGTATTTTTCTTCTATGTAAAAGTGTATATTGTCTGCCAGTGATCAACTGGCCCAGAGTTTAACAGACCTGCTTCCTCCTTTTATAACATGATTATTTTCTGAAAATGATGCATTGCAGAAACTTAAATACATGGGTGCTGGATGGCTTAACTTTTAAGCATGGGATACTCTAAATATTAAGGAAACTGTTTGTCTGAATGTGTATTAAAAAACAAACTTTGGTCTTCAGATGAGGTACTGTTGCGTTGAGTGTGAGACAAATTTTTAGGTAATGGGCTTTACAACATGGATAATGGCATGTTCAGTCACAGGCACATTAACTAAGGTGAGCAGTCTTGTAGTTTACTATATTGGATCAGTTTTCCATTACTTTGGCCTCATTGCAGAAAATCAGTTGAATAACATGAGCCTTAATTTGTGTAGGTGTCACATCTCGGGCCTTAAAACGTGTGCACAGAAATATTACCTGGGGAAACTACAAAACTTGATTAACACCGAACTCTAAACTTATTGTCTCTGCAGCACACTTGGAAGCCAAAGAGAAACATGGCCATGACGATGTCCTATATCAACTGGATGGGTCCAAAATGGTTATGAAAGGCAAAGGTGCTGAAACTGCAATGGCAGCCCACAACAAGACCGCATCGGATGTGGCAGTGCTGGTTAACAATGTCGTGGCCAGGAATTTAGGACTGGTGGCCAGCAACATTGTAGCCCCTAATGTAGTGGTAGGGGCCAACAACGCTGTGGCTCATAATGTGTCATTGGTAGCACTCAACTTGGTGTCGAGGAACGTCGGCTTGTCGGCCAACAACGTGGTGGGTCACAATGTGTTTGCCCATGCCCACAATATTGTGACACCACGGACTTCCTCGGATGTGGCATGGGACACGGCACCAAACAAGGAGACTGCCCAAAACATGGAGTCGGCGAATGTCCACAAGATCTTAAAAGTAATTCCAGAGGTGGCAGCAGCAGCCCCTGATGTAAAAAGAAGTTGAAGTGGTTCTTGAATCCAGATGGTCATTAAGGGTACATTTCATAACTGTCTAATGCATGTACAGTAGTTTAATAAAATAACCCTTTTTGAACTCTACTGAAGTTTGAAGTTTTATTCTTGTACAATGAATTGCCTCTGAACTCACTTAAGCCACTTACTGCAACAGGGCTTGAAACCTTATGTTAAAAAAAAACACAACACCCTTTAAGGATGACAATTGCAGTATATTGGCTGAACATGTCTGGTACAGCATGAACTCTATGACATGTAGAATTTCTTCCACAAGATTGAATTGGAGAATTTGAGGTCTTGCCTCTGAAATGATGACTAGATCCATGGTTGGTTGCAGAGCAGTCTTTGGATTTGGGTAATTATTCCACCTGGTTTCATGGTGTGATCCACAGCAGTACATTTTTCATAGTAATGGACATTCAAATATAATCACAAATACAAGCCGTGAAATGGGATTATAATCTGGTAACTGTGTCGTAAGTGAAACTAAAATCTTAGAAAACACTGATTTTCCTGTTCACTAGCAGGTTTCCTTGAACAGTTTCACTAATCTCTGATCATGCAGTTGGATGTGGATTGCCTGAAGCATTGTTCCTAATCACCCTGTCTTTAACCCTGTTGCAGGTGCATTTTGGCACCAGAAGTAGTATTGCTCCCCCAGTCACATTTCAGACTACACAGACAGAAGAAAAATTCCAGCCTCTGAGGCAGCAGGCAGTGTCTCCTCTCAAATCTCCTATAAAGAACAATCTGCTTCAGTGTATTTTTAACTACCTTGGTAAATCTACAGATTGGGTTACAACAGCAGTTTTCTACAGCTTCCGCTGCTTTCTTGAAGTGGAAGTGAAATACTAATTTGTAGGTCAGGATAAAAGGTGAGAGCATATATATTGAATGGGTCATATTTTGCCAAACCCATTTTAATCAGTCTGTCATTTGTGTAATTGGACCCCAACAGTCCAGAAAGTTTGAATTTGTACCCTGCAGGTGCTGTAAAGCTTTCTTAATTTTTGCCAAATTTGATTTCTACAACCTGTTTTAAATGTTTCTCAGACACCATAATTGGTTGTCAGATGCAGTCAAAACTGAAAATATGTCCAAAAACTGAGCTGATTACCTAAAATGTTCAGTTGTTTAAATAGGACAGAACAGCAGTCAATAACCTGAAAGGGGTGGGGTGTAAATTGGTTCATTTGCATTAAAGGGGCCGTGCTCAAAATGACCTTTCTTGAAGCAAGAAAGGTATGGCTCCTTTGGAGCAATATTTGTTGTGGGGTTTAAATAGCCCCTGAATATTTATTTTGTATATCAGCCAGTGTCAAATAGAAATAAATGACATAAAATTAAGGCCTGGAAGAGGATGCCATTACCTTCCTAAAGGACACTGTAATATTTAATCCGAAGTTTCCTCTGTGTGTTTTTCTCCAGAGGGATTGGACTTGAAAACAAGTCAGATTTTATTCTACCTATCACTTTTATTATCTCCACCAAGGAGGTATTACATTCAGATCAGTTTGTCTGTCTGTCTGTCAGCAGGATTATGCAAAAAGTTCTGAATGGATTTTGATGAAACTTTCAGGAATAATAATAGATAATAAGGCAAGGAAGAACCCATTAGATTTTGAGCAATGAAGGTCAAAAGTCAAGGTCACACTAAAGGTCAACAGCTAAAACATATCAGTGGTAATATCTCATGATTCAGACAAGAGAGAAACGTATGTTTTTTTTTGCATTCACATTGTTTCACCTTTGGACATCAGATGGGTCAACACCTATGGCTCGATCACATCACATTTTGACACCATATCAAGCCTTGGCGGAGGTTTACTGTGGTTTGTGAACACTCCTAACTTAAACTAATTCAGTGTCACTATTCTGGAACTAAATACTGACTCAATCAACTTGGTATTTAGGATTAGAGTCTGAGTTTGTTGAAATTGAAAGATTCTTAATCTAATCTTAATCATTTTAGATCCCTAAAGTGCACAGTGTTGCTTTAAATTTTCTTCACACATTTTTTAATAGCTAATGTAAAATTGTAAAATATTGAATAGTTTAAACAATTAAAATACATCGATCAAAACTCACTGTCTTGATCATCTATGTTAATGTATGAGTGTATCAAAAATAAAGGTATTTCACTTTTTACTAATCTGTTCTGTATAAATTAATCTAGTAGCCTATGTCTCATTGTACAAGTGCTTAAAACATTTTACTCTAAGTATGTCTAAGAAGTTGCACCTTCTGAGATAAATATAAAATATTGAACTCTCAAAATTATAAAGATCAAACTCATTTAGTTCCAGTCAACAAATGCATATCACTATCAGTTGAATCAACAGGTGAAATATATACTTTAGTGGCAGGTTACATGTCTGTGAATGTTAATGAGTTTAATAGTGACCTTAGTGCATTTGTGCAGTATTTTTTTTCTAAATGCCTCTTGAAAATATAACTTAATTAAAATCATAATTCCCTTCATCCATGATCATTATAAAGTAAAATTGTATTGTAATACTTTATCTCATTTTCTGTGGATTCAGAATATCTGAGTTCCATAGGAGTGTGGGACGAACAGCTACAGAATCAGAAACACGTAAAGGAGAATTGGCTCCTCCCTGACCTTTGACCTCATTACACCTGAGGAGTTGCAGCTGCCCCTCATGATCTGACTATATATACCTGACATGAGGTGCACATCCTTATTACTTCTGGTGAATGAAGCAATGGAAGCTGTTTGGATTTTGTTTCTTTATCTGCTGACTGGTTGGGGCACCACAGGTTTGTATGATCTTTTTTGTAGTAGTCCCAGTTTAGCAATCGGTAGATTATACACTAGTGATGAGGTGTCATGAAGTGTTTCAGCACAGGTGTACTTACCTTAAAAATCCCTTCAGGCACCTTTTGAAGGATTTAACTGATACTAATTTGGTAATATAGCAATTTAAATAAATGTATTTTTTTTTAATTGTGTTCCAACACCTTCTAAATAAGGATGCCTATGGCATGCTTTTTTTTTTTCTCTACAAATTTGTATAAAAATCTTTTGCAAGATTTTGAAATTTAATCTATTGCGCTCTTGACCGAACTTTTCCAGCATGTAGAAAACACAGGCTCCAATGACACAGATGATTCTGTAACATTTAACCTGCAGAAAATGCAATGAATATTAACTTATTAAATCATTATAGATTATGTGGAAACTCTGAGAGGAACAAGGAAATTGAAATTAATGCTTTTCTCCTATCTGAAATCTAATTGGTTCCACATGGCAGAAATGTTTAATTTGGCTTGAGGATGCTTCTTAATTCTTGATTGATTTGACAGTGAACTGTAAGAGTGCAGGGATTCTCTTGAATGTGCTTCTTTATAAACAGTTTAGCGTGTTGGTTCCAAATATTTGCTGTATCTGTCACGTGACTTTCATGAAGAGATACATGGGGTTTTGCTCAATGCATATGCTGATGCATCAGTGCTGCAAGACCCATCATTACTAGACCGGATGTTTAAGGATTAAGAAAATCTGTCTGTTTTAACAACTTTAAAATGTTAATACAAAGCTCTTGTAAAGTCCTTTATTGCTACATTTTAACTTGATCCCAGGGTTCAAAATGTCCAGGCTGGGCATGAACTATCTTTTGATCAAAATGCCCAGTTTCTGACAAGACCTGCGCTTTTCTCTTCTAGCATGGTATATTCTGAAAATGTTGTCCCAACACTACTTAAGTATTAAGTGTAGGTTAATCTGGATATTGAGTAGAAATAAGTGGTTCAGTCTAAATTTGGTTTTAGATTTTAACTATGGTCTTCAGATGTACTATTGCATTTCTTTAAGTAATGGTCCTTTACAGTCTTGTTGCTTCTTTGGTCACAGGCACATTTGTCAAGTAGGGAGAAACAGACTTGTAGTTGTGTGAAAGATCTGTATTCCATAAATTTTTCCTTGTTACAGAAGATGGGTTTAATTGACTGAGCCTGATCTGTGTGGACATGTATCCCATTTGAACCCCCCCCCCCCCTGCCTTAAGGCCTCAAAACATCCCTTGCACATAAATATTTTTTAGGAAACGACAAAGGACTTGATTAACACAACTCTAACTTTATTGTCTCAGCAGCACACTTGGAAGCCAAAGTGAAAGATGACCAGGGCAACTTCCTGCATCACCAACTGGGTGGGTCAAAAATGGTTACAAAAGGTGAAGGTGCTAAAACCGCAATAGCAGCCCCTAATGCGACTGCATCGGATGCAGTGTTGTTAGTGGCTCCCAATTCAGCACTGGTGGCGGCCCACAATTTGGTAGTCCCCAGTGCAGCAGTGGTGGCAGCGGCCCACAATGTGGTGTCCCCCAATGTGGCAGTGTTGGCCCATAATGTAGTGGCCAACAGTGTGGTATTGGAGGCCACTGCCCATAATGCCCTAGCACCAGTGGCAGCCCATGCAGTCATTATCCTAAGGCCAGTGGTGCCCCACAACGAGACGGCATCGGATGTGGCAGTGAGCAACTTCACAGGCCGTAACATGATGGTGAAGGCTCATGACGTCGCAGCCCATAACGTGGTGGTGAAGGCTCATGACGTCGCAGCCGATAATGTGGTGGTGGAGGCTAACAATGTGGTAGCAACTGAGGCGGTGGCCTCCAACACGACGGCAGCAGCGACCCCCAAAGCGATAAAGAAAATGTTGGCTCTCATTCAATCCAGATGGGCACCCATGAAACGTCCCCTGAAAACAAAGTAACTGTCTAATATAGGTCATCATGCTAGAGTTCTTGTATTTTAAAATGTACCTTGTACCCTACGTGTGGCTGTGTTTGTTATTTTTTTTTTAATAAAACTGAATGCAATATTGAAGTTTGATATACTTGAAATTGTATTTTAACACTGGCGTTTCCTGTAGGCTCCAAAGTTCTGGTTATACAAACACTGTTTAAGGTTTCATGCTCTTGACTTTGCAGTGGCTTACACTTTAAATATTTAACTCTGAAGGTGAGAAAATGACCCTGCTGAAATCAGTTTACTTCAGCATACCTCAGAACTAAGATGGGCTGAAAGCAGAAAGTTAAGCAGGATGTCTTGTACCTACAGCTCATTAGACTGAAGTCTTGAATGACAGATGGGATTTGGTTGTCAGCAGAGGGCGACCTTTGCATAGAGGTGTTGTGATGAAGGCTGCATTTCATGGCCCCAGAATGTAAAAATGAGCCAAAGTACAAGCTGTGACCATGGCACAAATATGCAGGCATATTCCCAAATGGGTAGTTTATTCATACAATTAGTTGTGAAATTTAACTAGCTGCACCAAGTAAAGTACTCTATACCCACAATGTTTTCTATTAACTGCATTTTTGCATCCGTAATCTAAAACTTGTTATAAAGGACAAACGATTGCTAAAGTTTTCTATACAATTAAAATACTTGTTGGCCAAAACCCACCTTAGATGGCATGTGAGAAACCAATTTAATTTTTCAACTGAAATGGGTGAGTTTCAGGAATTTCATTTTCACTACACAAATCCATTTTACTCTCATTGTACATTGGCTTAATGAAAATTTATAAAACCTGTTCATTCTTGCCTTCAACTTGTTACATTCCAACATTTTAATATCCTCTGTTCGTAATTTGAAATAAAGTTAAATGCTCTATTTTTATATTGCATCCAAATCCAGAATATGAAGAATCTACACTTTCTGCTAAATGAATAAAAATGGACTCATTCATATCAGAATTTTTTTCGATGTACCTTCATATGGGAAACTTTAATCAAACTGGATTAACAGTTCATGTTTTATTAGTTACAAAAGATTAATACATTTGCATATAATTGTACATATACATTTTATGCCCAGTGCTCAATATTCAGTATGTGCAACAAAAAAAATCTGTTTACTAATTGTAGTCATTTGATTGTGAACAAAGAAACATGTCTGTGATGTAAAATGGTAACCTTAAATTGATATAAAACTGTTTAAGGCTTGAGAACTATGTAAGTGTAGTGGCCACAACAGATTGGATTAATTTTAAGTGCTTAATACCACTGAGGTCCCATCAGTGCGTCCACAGCTGCTGTTACTTTACACTGCCATCACGTATGAGCCACCTGCAGCATTTCCTCCACACTCAGTAGTTTTTCTCTGGGTTTTCCACTGGCTTCCCCCTTCTTCATCTCTGCATTATTGACCTTTTCCCAGTCGGAAAAGCTAACTGGTTTCACTCCTAAAAATAGTACAAATCACACACATTTGGCTGTGGTTCAGTATTTTCTGACACTGGTAACATGGATATAATATTACAGTCTTACTGTGGATTATTGAAATCTGTTTTTATTCATTAATCTCATAACTATTATGGATGCTTGGGATACTGTTCACTAGGTAGTAACGAAACAAAACTGGAATTAAGATGAATATTTTTGTTAACCCGTTGAATATGTGATGCCACTTTTATTAAGAAAACACAAAATACGAGAGTCCACCTAATGCACAGACATGACATTTTATATCAGTCTTGGACATGTTAAAGATTAGCAGTCATATTAATTTCATTGCATTAGTAGTTTTTGTACAGTGCAGGATCCTCGGCAAAAAAAAAGCCTCACTGACTTACATTGAAACCACATTTATGAAAGGTTAGGGGTTGCCTTCACATACAAAAGACTAATGCAATCAAAAAAATGTTGTTGACTTTGTAACATGTCAAAGTCTCAATTTACTCTATACACTATTACATAAAAAAGCGTCTATTTAGATTTTTCCCCAAAATAATAGTGATATCACATATACAAACTGGCATTTAAAGGGTTAAACTCCTAAAATTATTTAATTTTTAGTAGTTTTGATCTGAGCGTTAGTTTAGAAAGAACACTGATGTATGATAATTTTACGGCTGTTTTTTTGTTCATTCACATTTGGCCTAAGGATTGTCACAGGTTAGTAAATTAGAGGGATCCACAAGGGTTACTCTTCAACTAGTATAACAATGTGAACAAAATTCACTAACTTTTATGTCAAGATCTTGCAAAGTGATAGTATATTACCTCTTTTTTCAAGCAGCGCTTTGATATTTTGTGAGCCAGGTTTGGAAGTAGACACATCTAAAGACCCAGAATCCATGTCCTCTACCAGGGATCGTGCAGTGTCAAAGCTGTTGTTCATGGTGGTGGCGATTACCCCAGTGGGGCCCGTTTTCAACCAGCCACTACAATACAGTCCTGGATAAACAGAATAATTTCAGTGAGTATTTTTATATGCACTTAGAAATTCAAATTATTGCCTTACTCCGATTAAGGACTTAACTTGAGTTTCCCAAAAGTCCGTGTTTACATGCCAGTCAGAGAAAATTGAATTATCATTCCACTCGCAGACACTAGATGGTGGTACATGCCCTTTTGTGTGAGCATGCTTCTGGTTGGTGCCAGAGAAGAAGAACAATAACTGAACAGACATAGTAGAACATAGGACAACAACATCCAGAGAAGATATGGGCGATGATGCAGCAGCTCAGTATATTTCGTAGGTACTGTACACTGATATATTGCACGTGACATATATTGTCATGCCATGTCTCTGGTTATTTCCAGGAAGGGAGTGTGTCTCAGCCAGTCGTAGTCAAACTAAGGTTGGGTGGTGTTAACGTGCAGGGAGAAATTCAATCACAATTGGATTTTCTGACTTGGCTACTCCGACTCTGATTAAAGTGTTGACTTGGCTTTCAAAATTTCAATTTCAATTGGAGTAAGGCAATAATTAGAATTTGTCTAAGTTCATGTAAAAGTATCTAGTGTTTCATTTTGTTGGCGATAGTCTTAAATAAAGAGGCGCATAAGGCTCCGTACCTGAAACCTGTTGAACACGTCCCATATTGTTTGGAACAATGGCTTTGTGGGTGTCAAAGGGCACTGATGGATCTATGGGGACGCTCTTGTAACCGATGCTGGTAATGACCAGACCACATTTCACATCCTCCACTTTGCCGGTGAGCACCGCCCGAGCTCCCTCACCTGAACCCTGGTTACACAAAAGCAAAGTTAACCAAGGAGTTGCTCATGGGTACATTCAGTGTCATGTATCATGTGCGTCTACCTCCAGCCTGTTGATCGCCAGTCGGATGCCAACCGCTCTCTTGGAGTCCGGGTCGGCCAGAATCTCGACAGGGCTCCGAAAGAACCGGAAGCCCCAGGAGCGAGAGGCCTTGTTTCGTCTCTCCTGCTCCTTCTCTCCGGGGGTGTCCAGGGCCGTCTTCAGCATCAGCTCTGTCAGACGCTTCCTGGGCCTTGGTATATCTGACAGAGCACAGTGACTGACATTTACAACAAACCTACATTACCAGTCCAAACTTTGGACTCACCTCCTCATTTAAATGACACGGTGGACTGCAGATAACCTACAAATGATCAGCATCATTAGCCACTCCTTCAAGACATTTTAAGGTGACTATATCATGAAGCTCAAGAGAATACCAAGAATGTGCAAACAATTAATAAAAGCAAAATGTGTCTAATTTTTAAGAATCTAAAATATAAAAACACACTTTGAGTTGGGTCACACTTTTTTGAGCTACATAATTTCATTAGTTCATTCATAGATTTGATGTTTTCAGTGAGAATATGCAATGTAGTCACACTTTTTTCGACTGGTAGTGTATGGAAATACAAATCTTGTCCCTTATAATTGAAGTAGTTAAACTGTCTGTGATGTGGTACAAGTTTCATTACTTTTATTTGTATATATATATATATATATATAAAATCTCATAATGCACTGTTGCCCATAAAGTTGGAATAAAACACTGTAATCTTCTCATAATCATCTTTTGCACAACTTTGGCCATACAGACACAACAAACATGTCAGCTAATTTTTATTTCACTCAGTGAACTGAGTCAGAATTTTGTCTTTTGAGCACTCTGCTCTACCATTTTGCGGTTTGTTCAGTGTCTTCACAAATTTCCTGCCGCTGTAGCCACAAACCTGCTGACACTGTTCTAATATTATTATTGAAAATTAGGTTTAGCTGCAGAGAACAGTCAACATACATAATTCCTGTACACGATGTGTTGAGATGAGTCAAGGTTCTCAAAATTAGCCATGAACAGAGTCAGCATAACCTTGAACACGCTCCCAGTATGCGTCACCCAGTGTCATGTAACTTGACGGATGCAAAAGAGGTCAAAACTCAATAGGCTGCAAAGACATAATGTCCTTCCTAATTCTTACACCAAGAAAAAAAGCATTTTGTAGTAGCTCTATCTCTTCATAGTTTCCATTTACCTCACTGTCAAAGGCCCATGGGTCTCAATAGAATACTTTGCTGTGGTTAACCACAACATTTTTTTTCCGCCCTTGTAAGCATCTGTGCTGTATAAACGATGTGTTTTTTCTGAACATGTACTTTCAAAACAGTACATTTATCTCATATAACTTGATGTGCGGAACTGAAGTGGCAGCAAATAGGAAATGTGACCTTTGCAGAAACAAAAAAAACTCACAATAAAACATAAAATACAGTCATCTCATACCTTTAAGAGCTTCTGCAACGCCGTTGAAATCAGCTGCCACCATCTCTGGTCTAGTATCTGGCAGGTTCACCATCTCTCTCACCTCCTGTAGAAGAGGACAGTATAGAAAGAGGACAGTATAGAAAGATGACATACATTAGAACTGCACTTCATGTTGGAGGAATAAACAGTAACAGCTAGGTGATCAGACTGGCTTTAGCTTAAGGGTTACTTGTTATTGTTGAGGAAAGTGACTCCAAAACATGTCTTAGCTAACAAACTACTACAGGATCATGACAAATGACTGCAATAAAGAAAAAAAACTCTGCAACCTTCAAACTAATAGTTTAACATTTGTTCCCATTGCCACTGCTTTTAAAAGACCAGCGAACTGTACTCTTGTCTAGTTTTCAATCGAAATGTATTTATATCCTATTGATCTTTAACTGTTTAATCATGTACCTCCTAAATAAACCATACACTATTTATTTAACATTAAACAATAAAGGTATAGAAGAACATTCAGAATGCAAAACAAAAAAGAAGTCAATATATTCTTCTGCCACCATATAGTATAAAATTACTTAGTTGTGTGGTTACATTTGTTTTAATGTTATATAAATGTTGTGCTATTTTAACTTCCCGATTTGTATTTTATGCTATCATAAGATACATGTGAGTTCATCTGTGAAAAGTGCTGTAGAAATAAAGTTTAGTTAAATGTTTGTTGATTAACCCAGGGATTCCCCAACCAGTGTGCCGTGAGAAATCATCACGTGTGCCGTGAAAAATGACGCAATTTAATTTCACCTTACTGGTACTGTAAGTGAGCAGCATAATTAAAGATACATACAACAGGGCACACCACTGATCCACTCAGACCTGTTGACCTGTGGTTGTCTTTCTTAAATTCCTGCAAGAGTGTCAGCTTTGTGTTTTACTAAACTAACTGAATGAGTCAATCAAGACTAGATTTGCATTATATTTTAAGAAATATACTTTGTGAGATTTTTCTTTGGTCGTGTGCCTTGTGAGGTTGCTAATGTAAAATATGTGCCGTGGCTTAAAAAGGTTGGCAACCACTGGATTCTTTCTTTTTTCTTTGCACATGAAAAAAAAATACAGAAGGTAAAATATAATACAAATGAACAGAATATCAAATAAATAACTTACACAGAAAGGATGTGCTGGAGGGGAACAAAAGCCTAAGGGCTTATTCGTGTCCCCCTCCATTATGATTAAAAGCTTAATTAATAATAATAATAATAATAATGATGATGAATAAAGGTAAGTAAATAACATATGAAAAATAACAATATGTACACTTCATTTCCTCAACAAAATTAAGTGGTAATTTTACTTAAAGAACAAAAAATAAAAAAATAAATTCAACAATCAAATTTGGTGAAGTAGCTCATTTAGATCTGTCTAGATAATGACAGTAGGTGGTCTGTATACTATATGGGACTAGGATGACTGATGAAATATGTATTCAGTGTACTCTTAAACATCAGAAATGAAGGTATTGATTGCATACTTAAATGAAGATTGTTCCTTATTGTGACACATATGTATTTTACTGAAGACTGTGCTAATGAAGTGCGGAAAAGAGGAATATAGAGTTGATTTCTTTGCCTGGTGTTAACTGATTCATTGAGATAAAGACAAGTTTACAGGCTTGTAATGGCTGTAATCATTATGTATTTACAGATGGATGTACACATGTAAAAGTGTCCAAGTGTCTATCTCTGGTACTGTCAGTTAGTCTGTAACATCTATCCAGCCTCGATATAGAACTGTGGTTAGCTCTAAGGTGGCTTTCTTTAATGGTCTGTGTGCATCAGAGCATGTGAATGGAGCTGAGCACACAAAATATGGTCAGAGCGCAGAGCGGTTTTCAATTCAAATGCCAGAGTGACATTTTTGTTTTGGTCCTGTCAAATAATATCAACAACCAACCCAGCTTGCTTGACAGCATGACTCCAAAACAACAGAAATGGGTTAGTGTGTGAAAAACAGGATGCTCGCTGCAGTCCATATCATGACCATGTCAACAAAATGTACAAAGGATGAAGAGGTTCTTGGGTTTATCTCTGATCGAAGAGGAGATAAATCTGAGAAGAGTTTGTGATTCTTTGCAACATTTCAGTCAGAAATGAGCATACTTGGAACAAAAAAAAAATCATGAAAAAGTACCAGGAAATAGTGTATGGGCTAAAAAGCAGAGTCAATAGTAGATCTTTAAACTAATATATCTGCTATTATAGTATCTTCTTACATACAGTCACGTGCGGACGTTTGTGTGGGGAATTCTATGTGCTTCATTGTAAAAATGTTTGGGGTGGTGTGGTGCAAGTAAAGCAACCTGAAAAACAACTCATTCTGTTTTGAGAGCTATTATAACAGTTTCATAGTAAAATGGAAAGTTTTGTTTTTTTTTTTCCATTCAACACACCTTTATTGTGCACGCAATTTGGATGGGACCTCTTCGACCTATAATTAATACGTTACGAATCTGGCTGTGTTCCAGAGCCTCCAGGGTAGGTTGGGTGATGTCAGTCTTCTGTAGACAGAAAAACCCCCCACAAAATTCAATTTTCAGCCTTCAGTCGATGTTTTGACATGCAAAGCCTCAATCACTGGAAACCTCTAAGTAGCTATTAGATGTTATCAGAGATTGAAGTACTGACATTGATGGATGTATTTTTTGTTTCATGATTGTTAATATGCAATTGTTGACACTGTAAAACGTGTCATGGTGCCTGAAAGTGCAGAGGTGAATTTTTACCATTAATTCTAGATGTTGTATTGTGATCCCTCAGTGAAGTTAAAATAAAAATAAATTAAAAAAACATAAATGAAAGGTCCAACATATTAATTACAGAATAATGGAGTGAGTTTCATCCATTGACAATACTACGATTATGTTTTATATTACAGAATATTACCACAGATAAAACCACAGTAAATAGTGCAGTCAGTTTCATAAGTGTGATGCATTTAAGTCAGCAGATGGTGATGCTTGCACCTTATTATAGTACCTTTATTTCTGAATTGCTGTTGTGAACTTTGTACAGGAAGTGCGCTTTTCTTTTTTCTGTCACTCTTAGCTCCTACTTGTTATCAGACTGCAAAACCAGTTCTTCGACTTTTACTTACAAAACAAATACGTCACTACACACTGGAGTAATTATCATCATGCTGAATGAATATGGACTTAGCTGTTAAATTGTTGTCATCATTTAATCAGGTAACCGACTGACATGCCAAAGTAAATGCTCAACTCGGGATGTTGATTTATATCAGATATATAAATCTATTTTCACAGCTAATTCAAGTTAAATTGTTATGAACTTGGCAGATGTAAGTATCACAGTCTAGATACTGATTACATGAAGTTTCTGTTTTTATAATATATTTAAAAAAAAAAAAAAGGATGAAGAAGACAGTTGATCATTCCAACAAGTACAATCGACAAAGGAAACTTTAATTCTTTTAGGGTTTCTGAGGGCATTTTATATCATTTTAAATGATTCTTTTATTGATTTTTTCCCCCCATTTTCATTCAATCTCAGTGAAGGACAGAAAGAGTTTGAACCAGATTGTTACAGTCTCAAAGATGATTGGAGTTCAGCTGATGGACTTGAGCTCTCTGTGGTAGAAACACCAGGGGAATTCTGAATAACCCTCGACACATTTTCTTCCCCAACTTTTCTCTCATGCTCTCTAAGCAGCACTACTATGCACCCCCTGGGATAGCGGTCTGCAACCCTGGTCCTGGAGAGCCATTATCCTCCACGTCTTAGATGTTTTTCCCTTTTTCAGTAAACCTGACAGTCATTATCAGTCTTTTATAGAGCTTAATGATAGGCTGATCATCTGAATCAGGTGTGTCATCTAAAACATGCAGGACAGTGGCTTTCTGGGACTAGGGTTGCAGACACCTGCCCTAGGAAAACAAACCGGTACTGTCTGTCTGTGAGTTTTTGTTTGTCAGCACCTTTGCACAACAACTACTGGACCAATTTCCATGAACTAAAAAAAAAAAAAAAGTGCAATATGGTTAAAAAGAGATCTCATTAAATTTGGGGGAATGTGGCTCAAAGGTCAAAGTCACCCAAAATGTGTTTTCGCAATGGTAAGAGATGGGGCAAATTAGGTCAAATGTTTGCAAGGGGCGGGGTTTCTTGTATGAGTTGTTGTCTCATCTGTCAGACAGCTAAATGGTGTGAAGTGACAAGATCATTTGATTTGCTACTTATTGTATTGCTTTTCTTCTGTCGCATCTTAGTTACTTCACTGTCAAATGTATTTATGTTTGGTTACTCTTCTATTAGGACTGACAGGTGAATGTGTAGGTGGCTGAAATATGCTGCGATAAATGTTTTTGAATTTGCTTGTTTGGATGTTCAATAAGGCGAGGCAAATCTGAACTGAATTGCCTTTCAGGGATGAAGAAAGTAGTCTGAATCTAAACTGTTATTTACTTTACAGCAGTTTTACAGTCTTACATTTATATATGTAATGAATGTGTTATGAAAATCATGATTGTAATGTACTTTAGAGGAAAGCCCAGGAAGAATAGCAACTGGGGTTCCAGTGGCTAATGGGGACCTTAATAAATAAACAAATAAACCACCTTTATTCAGGTAAATGGTTGGTTTTTAAGTTCAAAATCAAATCCTTCATCTATTTAAATTGGATGAGCACAATGGCCTTGTGCTCACAGACTCACAGCTGTGATGTCTTGCTATCAACAAAAGGGAGGAATTAAATAGATCATAAAATCAGAATTTAAATCCATTGAGAATTGAGGGAAGAGAAGCGATTTTAGTGCCATACTGGAAAAATATACAAAGTTGTAAATTAATTGTTTACAATTTAAAATTTTGACAAACAACGTTATACATTTTGTGCCTAATGCTTAGATCTATCTAATGAACCAATCAGAGAATTGAGGGAGGAGAAGCGATTTTAGTGAATTGTGGACGACGCCGACAGATGGATGATGGATGAAGCACGATAGCAATAGCTCATCGTCACTTCGTCCGGATGAGCTAAAAAAAAAAATCATCCACATGCATTTCTAAGTGTCTATATTAAGATATTATCTGGATATATGTCAAGTATGTACATCAATAACAATTAAAATTTCAAGGTAACAACAGCTTCTATAAACCAAAGTTGTAGTCTTTAATGTAACCTCTTTATGCTCTTCACATATCTGATTTCTTAAAACAATATGATATTTCTTGCATTAAATTTTTGTGTTGTTTTCTACCAGGTTTCAGTATGTCAGATATTTCTGTGTTGCTTTTTGTCATGGGGTCAGAGGTTACAATCACTCATAACATTTTTTCCTCACAACACGTCTGCCATGGAAGTGTGTGTGTGGTTTTTTTTACCTTTAAAAGGTCTACAGGAGACAGTAAAATGCGCGCTATGTCCAAGGCAACATTACCCTGTCCGAGAATGACAGCTGTCTCACAACTCAGGTCTGGGTTCAACTGAAAATAAAGATAACACAGAGAAATGGACATGTGACAGGAAATAGACTGTAAAAATGTGTGAAAATGAAGACAGATCTGATTAGGTGCGAAGAAATGGTTGTCTGATGCGTGAGAGTAAAACATACCTCCTGACAGCTTGGTAAACCATTGTACCAACCTACGAAATGTTGGGCTGAGTATACACCCGCTAGTTGTTCACCTGGTACTCCCATAGTTCTGTTCCCCTCAGCGCCATAACTCTTCAGTTAAATGCACAAATCAGTGTATCAGTGGAAATGGAAATGTACAGATTGTTTCAAGACTTTTTCATTTTCAAGTTCTTACCAGTACGACAGCATGGTAGGCTTGCTGTAGCTCCTCAATGCTCACATCCTTCCCTACGTTTACATTGCCATAGAAATTGCAACATGATTGTTTGGCCGTCTGTGTGAATGTATTGATGACGTTCTGAGTTGGGGGGAAAAAAAAAGAAAGATAAATTATAAAAATGCCCATTTTAGGTCAAGCTTATTTCCTGAAACTTGTTTATTGTGTCCTGTCCATAGTTTTAGTGAAGAAGAAGAAAAAAAAGCTTTTCCAATGTAATGGCTGACACTAAGAAAAACACAGATATAACAGCAAACACTGAGTTTTGCACTCACAGTACACAGTTATAATACTGACAATGCAATTTCAATCTGAAAGGATAAACAATGCTGCCTTTTGGAAGGTTAATTATAAGAAACATTTATATTAGTGGACATTAGCTAGCTTTAAAAGAAAATCAAACATTGTTGGTTATTTTCCAATGTGCCAAATATGCTTGGTTAATTTGCACTCTACTCATGCCACCACCCCACAGAAAACACATACACACCCTTTCACATTGTGGGAAAATTAATTAACAGTCTATACTTGCCTTGAGTGATGAGTTTGCTCTTCACTTGACAGTTGATTGTTATTTTGATTGCGTGTTTGCGAATAAATCTTTCAACGTGAATATTGTGTGATGTTAGAAATGATTGTACGCCTACATACAAACACACATGCTCAGAAGTTCCCACCAGCAGCAAGCTTTCCAATGTTAACATCAAACACAACTTACTATACTGTACTGAATAATTAAACACTTTTAATCCTCAAAGACTTCAACAGCCTCAGAGAAACAAAAGCATCTACTGATCTAAAATGTCTAGTAACTATTGAACCAGTAATCCTATCCTATATATATATATATATATATATATATATATATATATATATATATATATATATATATATATATATATATATATATATATATATATATATATATATATATATATATATATATATATATATATATATATATATGGTGTTTCCACCCCACCTGTGTCTGTACTGGATGTTCAGAGGCTCCATAATGAACATAGAAAACACTGTCATATTCACCAATAAAATCCATCTAGTTTGACCAAAAAAGTTTGTTTTTAATGTTCAGTGCATGACATGTGTTTGTAAAAATGTCACTTTTTCTTTCAGTTTTGTGTTTGGATATAAGAATTAGTCTGAACCCTAATTATATGATCAGTAAATTACAATTTCACAGAAAAATGACACACATATTGTTATAAATGACGATGGATTACTTAGGAAAGTTTAAATATACATAAAATTAATTTGGAAGTCACCATAAAAATCAGGAATATTGCAGTTATTTCTCTCTTTTTAACACCTCTAATACATCTTTTTAGGATTCAAGACCTTGACTTCTGGATGATCTGGGGCCACTCCAAACCTGACCAGACCGAAGGGAACAGGAAGTCGCTCATAAATGTCTACTTCAACATCCTGACGAGCCTGGAGTGAAGAAAAAAAAAAAAGACAAAATGTGTGAACAACTCTTAGGACTATATAGACAAAGCAAAAGTAAAACACAGCTGTCATGTGTTTTACTTATGTTAAAATTTCCAAAACAATAATAGACAGCACACTATTGAACTTGTTGTTCTTAGATGGTTAAAGGTGACACAACAGGTTTTGTGAGCTTGGGAAAAAGTGAAAAAATATGTATTTGTGAAATGAAAGAATGAAACAAGGAAATTCAGTTAGCTTAATCTGATAACGCCCACTTGTTGGTTTCGATATGTGTTGTCAAAAATGTTGCTAGATCTCAACAACAGACAATATTTTTTCCGTGGCAAAGCAATAAGGGTACGACAACAACTAACCTCATGCCTCAGTTGTTTGATAAACCAAAAGGGTTATTATTACCTCCTACATGGAGGTATTAAATTTGGATGAAAATTTCAGAAATTATAGATAATGGTTCAAGGAAGAACCCATTAGATTTTGAACAATGAAGGTCAAAGGTCAAGCTCAACAGCTAAAACACATAAGTAGTAATATCTCAGGATTCAGACAAGATAGAATCTGGCTTTTTTTTTTTTCATTTACATCGTCTCACCTTTGGACATCAGATGGGTCAACACCTATGGCTCCATCACATAACGATTTGATGTCATATGACGCCATATCATGCCTTGGTGGAGGTCTGCTGTCTCTGACTGCGTTGTTTCATTTGTAGTCTGTTCGTTTCATGTCTGCACATGTTCAGTCCAGTAATCAGACATTTAATATGAGTTTACTCAAGTTAGTATTAATATTATATTGTATTACATATATATTATCCTTTTAATCAGTTTTTCTTTGTTTTCAACATATTGGTGGTCTAGAAGGATCCTATCTGGTTTAGCTAAAGATGTGGCTAGAGAATGATGTTAAATGCTGGTAACAGCTGTAACTGTGAAAGCACCGTCATGCTCTGCAACAGTAATTCGCTTGGAAAATTCATGTAGCTTGACAAATGGCATTGGTTAGGGATTTATTATGTTTGGTTAATGATATATTTTACTAATGGGTCACTTTATATTCAGTTTACTCTATATGCTATTGTTAAAATAGTTTTAATGCTGAGAGAATCTAGTTGTTGTTACACAACACTGATATTATGTAGGTCAGCTGTGGTAAAGATACATGTTCTGTTTAGTTTAATTTTATTAACGCATCTGTCACCAAATTTCCAGAAATAAATGAAATTATATAATTAGAAGGTATGAAGGTTTAACTCGTGCAATCTAAGCACAGGTTTTTCTGCATTATCTTCACATTTTACACTATCTGCCCAACTTTCTTCTCCAGGACCTTTGCATAGGCCTTCACAGAAAGGTTGTGGAGTTGGATCCCCTTGTAGTTGTAAACCAAGACAACCCCACAACATCCAGACCTTGTACCAGACCTCATCACCACACCATCAACATACACACATATTCCTCCATCATTAGCATAAACATACCTTGATTAAATGCTGTGCCGTGTAGAATCCTGCAGGACCACTCCCCACTATACAAATTTTGGGATTACAAGAGGAAAAAAAAGCCTTTCCACTTCCACCTACAATCACACCTGCAGAGTGAAAAGAGATTGAAAATGTATGAGACCACTGCAATTTCCTGTTAAATCAGTATGTCTGCATGTATGACAGCCTTTCCATTCCTGTCTGTTGAATACCAACACAAGCATACCTTATTTTACTGAGAAAAAAAACTACTGTGGCCATCACTGTCTTCTTCTAATAGGATCAATTGGGTGGCAAAAACAGTGATATTAGTACCACAAACATAGGGTTATACTCAGTGCTACTACTCACAATGATATATGAATGTGTATGACAATGTGTGAGTGAGTGAGTGAGTGAGTGAGTGAGTGAGTGAGTAATGGATCCACTGTATGAGCTTTTATCATGTGTTCATAGAAAAATGCCATATAAATCCAATCTATTAGTATGAGTAGCAGTAGTACTAGTTCGTAGTAGTATTAATTGGAATCCAAAAATAACTACTGAAAACTACTGAACTTTTAATCTGATAATGTTCCCAAAATCTAAAAAGGTTTTTCTATCAGGACAATGCTCCTGGACCCCACGAGATCAATTAATAAAAGTGTGGATGACAGACCACCAGATGAAGACCCTTTCATGACCAGACCTGAACTCACTTTGAAAATTTCTGGACGATGGACACAAAGCCATCGACCATTGTTGAGCTTTTTGAATTTCTCTGCTAGGAACTGTATAAAGTCACCCAACAGCAATGGAGGAGAGCCAAGACATATGAAAGGTAGCATTTAAAATCAGTGTTATCCCTCCAAATATTGATTCCCGAACATTTCCCAAACTACAACATTAGTATTGTGTTGTTTAAAATTTAATATGAACTTCCTTTCTTTGCGTTATTTGACATATGAATCTCAAAGTCAACATAATTTTATTTAGAACTTTATTTACACCCTTACACCATTTTTTGCATCAGCTTCAAGACAGTAAAATACAGCAAAACAAAAACAACACAGACACAGAGGGCACCAACAGATTCAAATGGACATGAACCCAACTCAGATTTAGATGAAGATAACAATTAAATAAATAAATAAAACATCAAGCAGATGAAAATACCAGTACATAAGAAAATATCAGTCTTAAAAAAGCATCATAAAAGTGCACAACTTCAATAAAATAAAAGCTTAAGAAGTGCAGAGAGACTTATTAAAAAACACCTGATGGTCATTATCAGTCTTCTGCAGAGTTTGATGATAGGCTGATCCCTCTTCCAACACACCTGATTCAAATGATAATCCTCTGAACAAGCTCTGCAGAAGCTTAATAATGACTGTCTGGTGTGTTACGAGAGAGACACATGTAAACAAGCAGGATAGATTTTCTTGAGTGGTCTCCCATTTATTTTTCCCTCAGAGCTGCATGTTACAGACCACAGAAAAACCATCTCCCATGAGTACTTCAGGGACTGCTGTTCATCACAGTGTCACTTCTCTCCGAGTTGATTACATTAATATTAGGGCTAATTATCATTTATCGGATTACTCATTTAAAGATTTTGACTTTTCTCTCGCCTATATTTACTGTTACTAAACTGAGTGTGACGAGAGTTTTTTTTTAAGGATTTAGTTTCTCGCAGCCTCACCTTTATGAACTCGATTTATCCAAGTGGTTTTACCGGAACTCCACAACTTCAATCCTTTAAACATCACTTTATAGCCCGTCATCGTTTGTCCTGAATCCAATAACCTCTTTGACTTTAAACGGATCTTAAAACGTCGTACCCAAACGTGTTGTTTCTCTAATGTCTGAGAACTAGCTCCACATCACAGCTTCGGCTTTGAGCGTCACGTTGAAAAGTCCAAGGTGAAAAGATGGTTTATCTACACACTGTGGGTTAGTGACAGCTAGCAAGTTAGTGTGCTTTTTAAGCGTGTTCCCGTTGTATTTTACATTTACATTTTAATGAAATAGTATAGTATGGTTTTCAGAATCAAAACAGACGTTGTACCGTGTGTGTCACCCTGAATGTACTCCGGGTAAAAGCGACACTTGGATTTGAAGGTTCCACCTGAACTACGTAATAACAAAAGCCCCATGACTCTGTATTCTGCAGAATGAGTCTTGTTTATTTCTATAAATGTGTAGTTTTAATAAATGGTACATGTAATATTTGTGTAGTACTGTTAATTATATATAGATATCTATTTTTTAAATTATTTAATAATTAGTCTAATTCTGTTTGTCTAACTCAGGGGTCTGCAACTCAGGTCCCAGAGAGCCACTATCCAGCATGTTTTAGATGTTTCCCTCTTCCAGCACACCTGACGGTCATGAGACTTCTGTTGAGCTTAATGATAGGTTGATCATTTGAATCAAGCGTGTTGGAAGAAAGATGCATAACATGCAGGACAGGCATGGGCAAACTATTTCACAAAGGGCCGGTGTGGCTGCAGGTTTTTGTTCCAACCAAACAACGGTTCACAGTTTGACCAACTAACCCTATGAAGATTGAGATCAGTTGATTAATTGAATCAAGTCCAGTGTGCTGCTGCTTGGTTGGAACAAAAACCTGCAGCCACACCGGCCCTTCAAGACTGGTTTGCCCTTGCCTGCTCGCGGACCAGAGTTGCAGACTCCTGGCTTAACTGGTTGTTTTTATTTAGTATTTATTTTATTGTGTACTGACATGATTCTGGCCTGTAGTATACATGTGGTGGACTGACTGAATCACAGAAATAAAGTAATTTGAATCTGAATCTTCTGTCAAATCTTAAGGATGAGGTTGTAATTTATTTACAGTTTCAGGACTGTTGATAGTCACACACATGCACTAAATATAAAAATATTTGGCTGCATGACTAAAATATACATTGATCTCAAACAATGTTGACCCCCCCCCCCCCCTCTCTCTCTCTGTGGTGTTAAACAATGAGAACAAATGCAGACAAAAAAAAAATTACAGTTTCATTCTCTGTGAACATCTCCAGGAAAAAACTGGACAAAGTTAGGATCTAATACACACTATGTCAAGCAGAAAACAGTATTTTCTCCAAAGCCTGAACATAAATTAAATGTTCACACAAATGAAAACATAGCAATTATTTTATACAGTAAGGGGTGTACAGAACGTGATGGGTCAAGCTTACATATGTTACATTGCATACATTGAAAAAACATGCAAACTGTGCAGAAACTGTTTTCATGCATCACACCTATACACATACATCAGCCAGGATGTGGTAGATTTGTCACTTTTCTGCAAACTAAAGACAAATTTATCTATGAAGGAAATGGAAAGCACGCACAGAAAGAGATGAGACACCTTTGCTGTCTTGGAGCTGGTGTCTCAAAGGGTGAAATCTGTCCATGTGATCTGGATTCTGCAGCCAGTAGTTTGTTGCACAACTAGCTGTTTTGCAGTTAACAAATGTCCCTGAAGTCTGTTGCATTTCCTGATGCTGTTAAGTAGGAATATGGCTGAGAACTTTGCTGGAGAAAGATATGTTGTGGCCTTTCGGGTCTTTCAGGTGTGAACTTTTTTTTAAACTGTAGGGGACATAAACAAAACATTAATGTCAAAACAATTATTTGTTTTTTACTGAATTATGAATTACCTTCTTGGAATAATACTTACCTTTTTGCGGATCAAAACCAGTGATCCAATGAAGAGAAAGAGAACAAAAGGTACTGCTGTCAAACTTAAGGTAATCAAAATTATGTCTAAGATGTCTTCATTGCATTGCTTGTCAGGATTCCTCTCTGTGAAGCAAAGAAGCAGGGGGGAAAATGTTACTAATGTAAGCGTAAGATATGTATGTTTATTAATATTCTTTCTGACAAATGGCTGAAGGTTTTCACCTTTTACGATGATGATGGTGCCATTGCTAGAGTATGTTTGCAAGTTATAGTTTGGTGTATTCATGCAATTCCAGCTGCAGTAATACAAGTCAGTGTCATCCAGCCTCAGCAGAGACAGCGTGAAGGTGAACTCCAAGCCCTCCCTGCTCTTCATGTGCTGAAGTCGGCCTTCAAATTTAGCAGCTTTCGTCACCTTTTTCACTTCTCTTTCCATCAAGGACAAATACATGACGTCTGTTGCTTTAAGGTTTGAATGGAAACGCCTTTGCAGTGTCAGTCCTATTGGATTTTTTATAGTTGTGGAGCATGTGATGTCGACAGAGGAGTTGACCCCTGTTATCGTGATGGCTGAGGGGTTTTGAGAGACTGTGAGGGACATATGGATGAACAGATTAGTTGCAAAATATATATTACATGATATCAGTAGCAAAACAGGTTTTAAGTAGAACTCACTCACTGTAAGATATCTCATTGAAGCCATGGTCGTAATTCCTGATAAAATATTACTCATAACATTTTACTATCCTTATCTTTGTCTCTTACCAATTAAATAGATTTATCTGTTTACTAAGATTGATATGTTAGTTTGACAATAGTGTAACATAATACTTTCCCCAGGGCACGACTCTATCTTATTGTAATGTAATCCACTACAAATAAATAACCTGCATTCATGTACTTAAAAAAAAGGGTTCTATGCATGAAGATTTGCATTTACATTGTGTTCATTACATATTGTTTTTGAAGCCAGAGTGATATGGATGCTAATGGATGAGTAAATACTCAAAACATAAGGAAGTGAAAGGAGTAAACTTCATCAAACACTGGAAGAACAAAGACATGTGACAGTCTTGCTCAAGTTACACCACAAAAAAAAAAAATTACAGCTGTGGGAGTTGTTAAACACAACATGAACAATAATAAAAGTATAGAATGACTAGAAGTAGACCAACAATTTATAATATTGTACTTGTCTCAATTTCAAGTAGTGGTAAAAAAGTCAATAATCTACAAAAATTCAATACATTTATATTACTGAAACTCATACATTAAAGATTCACTATGCAATGTTACTACATATTTACGTCAATGTTTGTGCTTGATGATCTTTTATTATTTTACGACTGCAATTTTTATCCTAATAACTGCCTCAACTGCCTCCACATTTATAACCACCCGCACATTGATCTATGTGGATCTTATTTTAAATGTCCATTGAAATTTGAAATATATATTTATGTATTTTTTGTTTAATTTTTCTCTACCTGTTTGATATCATGAATTGTGTATCTTAAGATGCATAGTACGCGGGCATTAATAAGCTTTGCTTCTGCCTGAGCCTTTTTCAGTCAAATTCTGTATTGTTCTCTTTTTTTGCTACTTAGAAGTGAATATATGACTGAAATAAACCAAACTAAATATAATAAATAAAAAAATCATCAAGGAAAACTTCAAAAAATAGTATAATTGAGAAGCATAAAGGGTTTAAGTAGCTTGTTTGTAAGTTGTAAGTTTGTGCAAAACTGTCAGTAGGAAAAGTAGCTCAAGCTGCCAGAGAAAATGCACTTAACCAATAAAAATAGTTTTAGTAGAAGTTTAATGGAGCATTAAATTACATTTCCATAGAACACAGCATATAATTATGGCAAAATAAGAGGAGCAATTCATAAAACAGCATTAAAAATAAATTACAAATAGACAACAATTTTGGTTTCTCCCTTTTCCAGTTTTGTATAAAAAAAACAAAAACAAAATAGTTTCTTACACAATGTTTGTGTTTCAGTGCATTGAAAACCCTTCTACCAGATATATTTAGCCTCTAAATATGGGTGAATTACAGATTATCCCATATCTTGTTAAATATTATATAGCCCAAAAGTAAAGTCGACACAGCATTGTTCTTCTTGTGTCTGTTTGTCCTCTGCAGAGGACAAAACAGGATGAAGCTCTAAACAAACAGGAACGGATGACTCAGACTTCTCGATAAAGACAGTTTCAGTTTTTATAAGATATAGCTTTAAAACCCCTCTATCTTTCTGTCATACACTGACCTGTCCAGGTGTGGAGGATCACCTCTGCGGGCATCAAGAGTAAACCCAACACACAGCACCAGCACGCTTTCATCGTGATGCTGAGCTTCAGTACAACAGACTGATGAACACAGGTAGCCTCACTCGTACACTATCTGTCACACCAATTCTTAAAAGGAAATGTGGTGTACAAAGGAAATGCAACTCTAGCTTATGTGCTAGTATGTACGTGGTGCATCAGATCAAAAGTGTTGTATTTAACAGGTTCACACAGCATAATACAGCATGAACTATAGAATGACCCAATATGTTCACAGTTTATTCAGAATATTCACAGCATATACTATATATATATGTGTGTGTGTGTGTGTGTGTGTGTGTGTGTGTCATAACAATTATCTCTGCTTGTTTAACACTGGGAAGCACAATATCATATTACAAAGATGCAAAAGGTAGCAAAAACAAAGGTAGCAAAAAAAATCAACATCACAGTCTGACTATAATCAATAATAAAAACAAGACCCTGATATACAGAAGCATATTCACATTTTTACACAATATTAAAGACTACATTCAGACAGCAGGTCTTAATGCACAATTTGGGGTTTTACATGAAATCCATTTTCCATCAGCTTTGAAATGAAGTGACCTGCATATATATATATATATATATATATATATATATATATATATATATATATATATATATATAAAAGAAGTCATATGTGACCATGCAGGCACAAACTGTGTTTACAGAAGTAAATATATTTTTACTCTGGATCTTCCTCCTGGGGTGCAGAATTGTGATGTTTATCACATTTAAATCCAACATGGCCATTCAGACTTAAGTCACATTGCAAAATATCAGATACGTATTGGACTTTGGACCACATATGAAATTGGCCTGGGTTGGATTTGGGGGAAAAAAAAGGATTTGCGTTGTTCAAATGGTATTTAAGAGATTGGATACAGGTCACAAATGGGCAAAAAAATAAATAAATTGGGCAACATTTACCTGCAATCTGAACACAGCTATAGGTTCTAAAATGTTACTGGATAAACGTTTCTTCCTCACAACTCTTTGGTCTTTCTTTATTATTACACACTCGCTGCACCACCACTAACAGACAAATAAGAATGGCGATACCAAAGACACTACTAACAGCAACAGCTGTCACATGGAACTTGTCAGGTGACGTAGTAGTAGGCGGTTGTGTCACCTTCAACTCGTCTGTACGTGGTCTTTCTACAAAGTAAAAATAGAGTTAATATGTGGATTAAACGTCACTTATCTATACCTGAATAAGACATAATTTGGATAACAATTACATATTTTAAGATGTAAAAGGATACTCACCGTCCAGTCGTACCGTAACAGTGAGGTTCTCCTGGTTACCACAACTTGAAAGTATGTCAACTTTTAAATCTTGAACTTTGGTAACATATTTGCGATACAGAAATAATTGAGTTCCATTCATGGTGTACTTTTCACACAGTTTACATGTGCACCTGTTAATGATACACTTATCTTGTATTCCAGGTAGGAATATGTTGCATTGCATTGTGATGTATGCCCCAGCTACAACATTTTCTGTTTCATAACAGAGCACTGACATTTCTGAAAAGTAAAAAAAAAAAAAATTGTATTATTCAAATTATATTTTCATTTAGCACTTGTGATTCTTGTATAAGCATTTGAAACATACCTTTAGGCATTGTAGCCCTGATGTGAAGGATAATAAGAATGAAGAGCAGAGTCTGACGTGGAAGAAACATTTTGAACGTTCTTCTTTTGTCAATGAACAAAGGGAACGACTCCAAAACTGAAAAGCAATAATAACATATATTAGGTACATAACCAAAAAGAGTTGTATTTGCGAAGTGTCTATGAGTATTGAGAAAAGCATCATACAAGACTGACTTATTCCTATTATTTATCACATTCAGTTATTTTCAATGTTAGAATATTTGGATTATTTATATTTTTTCTGACAAGTCTTAGATCCTTCATATTCAGTCAGAGGATGCTGTCGTAGACCTGCAGTATCTTGGACCTTGTCTCCCACTCTCTCCATGATGTGTGTGTGTGTGTGTTGTTGGGTGGGGGGCAGCTAAATGGACAAGTGCTTTAAGTAACATAGTGTGTATTGATCGATCATAACATTCTGACAACTGACTAGAAAAACGGTAGCAATTTTGATTACTGTATCACAATGAGACTAGTCAGCGGGTGGGATATCCAAGACAAATATAGACCTTGAAGTTCATGTGTTAGAAACAGAAAACAATAGTAATCTGAGCAAATCTAACAAAGCAGAAAGTATGTTCAAATCACTGGGTTAGAGCATGTTCAGATATTGTGTTTCATTCACAGTGCAAAGTGAGTAGTCCCTACTAAAAATGCCTGAAGAACAATTACAGGATCTCAACTAATCAAGCATCTATGGAAGATGAACATTATTACTAACTGTCTAATATTGTGTAATGGGTTGAACGTGATGCAGTTTTAAATCTTAATCCTACCTTATGTAACGTAATTTTTTAATTTTTTAATTATAAATTTTACTTTTTTAAATTTAATTTTATCTTCACTATGCACTTGTACTGTATATGTGTATGGCGCCTCGTGTCTGTGTGAGGTCTCCCTGAAACTTTCTGTGCAGAAATGAAATGCATGATTGGATGAACTGCTGAACTGAATTGCCCCTAGAGGGACTAATAAAGTTGTTTGAATTGAATTGAATTTGAATTGAATTGAACCCCCTTTTTTCACAGCTCTAACTTGAAGCAAAGACTCCACCAGACTTCTGAAGGTGTGGTATGGTATCTGGATTAAGACTTTAACAGCAGGTCCCTGAAGTCCTGGAAGTATTGAGGTGGACCTCCATAGATTGGATATATTTGTCCGACACCTCCCACAGGTGATCACCTGGTCTGTTCTGCCCTTTCTGAGTTTTGGTTTGTACTAATGTTGGGATTCTACTTAGAAATCTGACTTCAATTCTCTATTCCCTGCGTTTGTTACATTGCTTATTACCTTGACCATAAAATCAACCTGAAATAGGATTTAAGGATAACAATGAATATTTAATGAACATTGGCACTTATTGTATTATTATTGTTATTATTATTATTATTATTATTATTATTATTATTATTATTATTATTATTATTATTATTATTATTATTATTTTTGTAATTCTATTAATTTTATTTTTTTAACATCCGGTTGTTAAAGGCTGAATAATGCTCATAAAGGCTCAGGCACTTTCACTTACACAGATTATATGTGCACGGTGTATAAAGGTTGACCTCAATAAAACACAAAGATGATATAAAAGGGTGTCTGGAACACATGGAGTGTCACAATCTATTTTCTAATGTTCTTAAAGGATTTATATTTAACATGTAAGAATGTGATTTGCAGTTTTGTCTTTGATGAAGCCACACATATCACATTTGTGGGGTTAAAGTTTCAGATAAAAGTATAATCAGCTAAACAACCACAGAGTAACAAAGCTCTACTTACTAGGTAAAGTTGTAGATAAACTGTAGTGTGGTCCAGCTCCACCGAGCGGTAATACAGTACTTTAACAGTTTAGTAACTGACTTGTCAAAGCAATGTGCATTGAGATTCATGTAAAATCTCAATTGTTTCATTATATGTGAACTGGACCTGTATGACAATTTTTTTTTCTTTTTCTAAATTTTTTCAAAGTCATGCATTTAAAAAGGCATGACTTTGTGTATAATAAGCTAGAAAATCACCAAACTTTTGCTTTTGTTCTGTAATCAGATAACACAGGTTAAATTCCCTTAGATTAATCAGACCATTAGTATCCTTTCCATTCAAAATAAGTGTGCAATATTTGCATTTTTGTTTTACAATAAAGTAAAAATAAAAATCTTACCATACAGAGTGTCTTTACCGGCTTGTGGAAGATCAAGGAATAATCCGAACAGTGTGCAAAGGTGTGTTATATAAACACGTTGCCACACCTGGGGGTTTTCCTAATGTTAAAATGGGATGGCACAGACTGTGAAAATGAAAGTTTAGGATTTCCGATAAATGCTCTAAGTTGTGAAAAGATAAAAAGATAGAGAGTGAAATAAAGTAAAATACAAAATTATTTAAAGCCATTCTTTCACAATAAAAAAAGCTTTTCTGTTGCTATAACTGTAACTGTAAGAAAGTAAATACATTTTATTCATATAGGATTTTTCACAGATAAAAATCACAAAGTGTTTTACAGTTTAGATTTAAATGATGAGAAATTTTTAAAATAAAAGAAATAAAATGTGATACATACACCAGGATAAAAAAAAAAAACAGTGGTATGGAAAAACACACAATAACACAAGTCCATAAAATATCAACCTACACTTAACCATCTGCTTAAAAACAGTACAGTACAAAGTAGAGTAGTCATGTGTATGTTTGTTCATGAAACTAAAAGCACTGCCGTTTTGTTTTGTCAGCAGACAGATATTTGGGCACATTAGATTTCACTTCTGTTTAAAACAAACATTAAATGCAAAACATTATTCTGTAATTACTTTTACAGCTTCACAATTCACTGATTAGAGTAGAAAAACACACTAACCAACTCCAGTTCTTTTAGAAGTCAATTTATGCTGAAGTGCTGGTGGTTCTAACTGTTAGTTTTTGTTTGGACATCACTGGAGCCGCACTGTTTTTATCTTAACTAAGTCCATGAATCGTGACCATAGTGGTCAAAGTCTGATTCTCACTTCACACTGAAACAGGATGAACTCAGCACAAAAACAGCATTGCTTCACCCATGAATATTCTGTTATATATTTTATTTCCATGTGCAGTTAAATTTAAACAAATGTGTAGTATGTAATATCCACTCTGCTGTCAAAGGTGTTAAATAATCTGTAACGTTAATGTTCAACATGACTTAATGTACATCATGTAGTCGGTTTTCAGTGTATTCAAAGACAGTCTTTGTGACCTAATCTCAATTTCAGACTGGGAAAAAAAAAGCATAAAAGGGGGAAAAAAAAAGTTAACTCAAATTCACTAGTCTCAGTATACTTTATCAATATCACGCCATACCTGCAGACATTTGCAAAGACTTAAAATTGTCACCACTTTTAAATGTTTTGAAAGAGAAACTTAAGAGGTAACTGCTATTGGATTTTACTGAATATGAATTTTCTTTGATTTTATGACAGTTGGTGACTTGTCCATGACCATGTTAGGATAGAGCTAAGATTAGATTTGTGGAAAAACATTTTTTATCATTATTTATGATTAATATTATTACTTTTTGTATGAGGGACTGTTGATCAATGTGTTTATCATGTACACCCATTCCATGTGGAAAATGTGCATGCTTGGAAAAAGGACGGGTATTTGTCTTAAACTTGTTGTTACATGTGTTATTTACAGTTTGTCCCCAGGGACCTCTCAAAAAGTGTTTCAGTTTCCCAGAGTGTCCTGGTTCACATAATGTAAATACTAAATGTAATGATTTTACACTTAATTCTTTTCCTAGATATGTGAATTAATTAATGAATGAATGAATGAATCAGATATGATGTGCATACACAGTAAATTTTGCAGTGTTAAATCAACACTTAGAGAGTTTATTTAACTTCTTCTAGAGTGTATTTGGTCCCATTGTCTGCAAATTAACTCTCTAAGTGTTGATTTAACACTGCAAAATTTACTGTGTAGCCGCAAAGCAGTTGGTGACCAAAAGCATTTACTGATTTATATTTAATTATCATCTACTATTAATTCGATACATCAAAATCAGTCTTGTAAAATCCAATTTCTCAGCTTTTCATAGTTATTAGATATGACCCAATTTTATGTTGAGAGGTATGGGGCATTTGGCTGCCCAATCTGCAGCATTGAAAAAAACAAACAACAACTTGGCATTGTAGAAAACATTGCATTGTCATTGTAAAATGTTGAATGAAAAGATAAAATACAGACACTGAAAAAACACAGTATTTTAGGAAGGTATTTTGTATTATAATGTATTTCACAATGTCAATCTTTGGATTTTTTTTTACAATGTTTGTTTGCTTCTTTTTTTTTGGTTTGTTTTTTGTTTGTTTGTTTCTTTCACGCTTCTCAGGTTTTGAGTTTCAGTTTAAATTTTTTCAGTTTCAATTCACTGGCACTGTGTTAACTTGAGGGGGCGGCAGAAGATGGAACATTGGAAAATACATTATAATACAAAAATACCCTCCCTACTGTGTTTTTTCAGTGTCTTTCCATTCAACATTTTACAATGCCAATACCTGTTACAATGCCAATGCAACATTTTCTACAAGTTGTTTTTTTTCAATGCCACAAGTTAATGGCAGTGAAACCCCCCATAGAGAGGCTCCATAGAAAACATTGAAACACCATATTTTTCTACAACCTTTATTCACCAATAAAACCCATGTAGTTTGACAAATGATAATTGTCAGAAAAACTTGATTTATATTGAGTTGTTAATCAAATATTCTGCAGAGAAAGTCAAATAACATTTCTTCAGCTTTCTCTGTTGTGAGATCATCACCTTTAAATTTATTCTGAACTTCTAGATAATCAGTAAATTAAATAGTGGAAAATACCTGATTTTCACTGAAAAATACAGAATATAGAGGACTCTATTATAATAAGTGGTGATAGGTCACTGAGGAAAAAGATAAATGTAGAGACAACTATTTTGATAGTAATTTCCAAATTAATTATGTGTTTAATGGATTTACATAATATGAATTGTACTGCAAGATTTGTTCTTTGTGAAACATTCTGAGTAAAAATGTTCAGTTATAGAGTGTAGATCTTTTAAGCTTGTGCGTGAAAACTAAAAAACAAAGTACTGAATTTGCAATAGAGTGTAATTTCACTTGCTTGTAGCAACATTTCTTGTTTTTTTTTGTTTTGTTTTTTTGCAGTTGAATGCTTTCCATGGCCCTCTTCTAACTCTAAAGGAGCTCCTTTCATCTTAAATGTTGTATGTCTCATTTTCAACTGTCAACATTGTCTGTAATTTTCTGCATTCGTACCTTTTTACTGGAGGGGTGAAAACTAACCTGTTTATTGTTGTCATATTAGAGTGTAGTGCAGTACATATGCATGCAAGATATGTCAAAGAAAACAAAATTATCAGAAGTATCTTTCACTTTGACAATGAAATTAAACATACCTTGACATAACATGAATCAGATTTAGATTAGATTGAATTTGTTTTTGCTGAGTATGCCACTTGTAAAGACATTACAGAATGAGTGCTGTAAGAGAGAGAGAACATACATCAATACATCCAAACTTGAACAGAATATTCACATCTGGGTTTGACATTAGAGTCTAAGGGTGTTGATGAGTTGCCACCAAACTGAGCTCCAGTTGTACTAAAATGTATGTTACATGTCTTCTCAGTGGTCTAATGTCCTGTGCCATAAACAGGTCACACTTGCCACAGTATTTCCTATCACAAACTTGCTTACCCAGACTGTGGCTGATTTGTCATTGATAAGTTACTGCAGGTGATTTACAGAAGCAACATTACCCTCTTGTGGTCAATGAGTAGAACTAATTCACTTACTCTGGTCTTCAGCAGATTCCAGTGAGATCTGATTCAAGCAGAATCTCTTAAGCAGCTTCTCTATAGTTTAAAAACTATACTGCTTGTAATTACTCGGGTTACAATTACAAAAATTGTCAACAATTTTCAAATTTATTCACTATTTCCATGCATCGACTGATTACTCCACGTTAATAGAGATTTTTTATGCGCATTTTATGGAGAAAATTACCCTGACACATTGTAATGGTAACTTTATATTATACAACAGTTATCACAACTGCGGCAAAAAAATACTTATTTTCTTCTTCTTCTTCTGTTAATTTTGATTGGCGGCTGGCATCCAACTTTAAAGATGCATTGCCGCCACCTACTGGACTGGAGTGTGTAATCTCAATATGGTGTGGCAAACAACAAAACAAATCTACATTCTGTCCATTAATTCAGAATTCTTCAGCTACTTCATGAGTTCAATCCTAGTGATCTGCATTCCTTATTCCCTCATGATGCTCTGTATAACTGCATCACGTTCAACCCATTGTATTCTGTGCTGTTTTCTGCAGTGATAAAGTGTGTGTTCTATATCCTCTTTTACTTGACATTCATTACAAAGTCCATCTGTTTTCCCCAATATGTGCATTGTGTATTTTATACCAGTGTGTCCTAATATTAATCTTGTGAATATTACTTCTTCCCTTCTTCTACTGATGTTATTCTTTTCATACTAACCTGGTGTTGTACACGAAAATATTCTCTTCCCTTTAAATTCGACTCTTGCCATTTATTCATGATTGTTGCTTTGATAAAATATTTAGTTTCCCCTTTCCCTCTAGTGGTACACGAATTCCAATATACTAAAGCTTCCTTGGCAGATTTAGCTGCGGTTTTGTTACCCTTGAGGCGTTATGGGCTGGTACCCAGAAGAATTGGACAATATTGGATGTTTCACAATGTGAATCCATCCATTATTATTATTATTATTATTATTATTATTATTATTATTATTATTATTATTATTATTATTATTATTATTATTATTATTATTATTATTATTATTATTATTGTTATTATTGTTATTATTATTATTATTATTATTATTATTATTATTATTATTATTATTATTATTATTATTATTATTATTATTGTTATTATTGTTATTATTATTATTATTATTATTATTATTATTATTATTATTATTATTATTATTATTATTGTTATTATTATTATTATTATTATTATTATTATTATTATTATTATTATTATTATTATTATTATTATTATTATTATTATTATTTTAATGACTTGTTAAAAATATACCTGCTGCAGCAATAGAGGTGTACAGGAAACTTTAAATAAAAAAACAGTATTGAATGAGTCAGTACTATAATCAGGTTCAGACGAATATAATAAATTAAGAAAACTATATTCCACCCTCGTGGTGCTTAGATTAGCCAAAACACTCCACATAAAAAAAATTAAAGCACACCACCAAGTTAAGTCACATAGGGAGCTTAATCTCCGCCCCTTCCAGGAGGCTCATGGGGCCTCAGATTGCTAAAATTATATCTGGTTTGTCATGTGTCCTGAATCACACACTTGTTGTACCTCATAATAAATTATAGTTATTGATGTGTGTTTCAAGTGCTTCTGTTAACTCAACGGCTGATTCATTTGCGAGTAAAACCCATTAATAATTTGGACTACACGCCTGGCATTTGACGTCACCAAATCCATTACTTTAATATGTGAATTAAAATAATGTTTCTCTCCTACCTCTGTTCAATATTCCAACATGACATGACACTTTCTTTCCATTCCTTCCTCCCCCCTTTAACTATTAATGACATTTGCAATGCAATGTAAATACTGTAAATAAACTTCTATTCTATTCTATTCTATTCTATTCTATTCTATTCTATTCTATTCTATTCTATTCTATTCTATTCTATTCTATTCTATTCTATTCTATTCGAGGACATAATATGTGTGTGAGGGTACATTCCACTGCTGTAGAAAAAACCTTCTCTCTAGTCAGACCACGTCCAGCCAATGGTCAGCTCGACCAATCAGAGACAGGGAACACTACAGCTTCATTTACATGGTGCCATTATAAGAAAAGCGGTACCGGCCTGATGATATCATCGAGAAGGACAGAAATCTGACCATGCCCGAACCTGCAAAGCCTGCGCCCAAAAAGGGCTCGAAGAAAGCCGTGACAAAAGCCACCGGCAAAGGTGGCAAGAAGAGGAGAAAGTCCAGGAAGGAGAGTTATGCCATTTACGTGTACAAGGTGTTGAAACAGGTGCACCCTGACACCGGTATTTCCTCTAAAGCCATGAGCATCATGAACTCCTTCGTCAATGACATCTTTGAACGCATCGCCGCAGAGGCTTCTCGTCTGGCTCATTACAATAAGAGGTCTACCATCAGCTCCAGGGAGATCCAGACTGCTGTCCGCCTCCTGCTGCCCGGTGAACTGGCCAAGCACGCCGTGTCTGAGGGAACCAAGGCTGTCACCAAGTACACCAGCTCCAAGTAAATTGGACTAAGTCACCTAAATAAAAACCAACGGCTCTTCTAAGAGCCACCCACTCCGTCTAAAGATCACTTCCTCTACCTGTGATGTTAGTTGGACGGTCATACATGAATCTCATTAAAATCCTACAGTAGTTTTAGACTAGGTTCTGACTAGATATTGCATTGCTTATAAATGCCATTTCTCATTGTACAGTTTGGAATATAGATTAAAGAATGGGTTCTTTGTAATAATGTCCTGTAGTTTGGGCCAAAATGGTAACTTGCTATTTGACAAGTAGAAAGCTGAAGGCCCTTTTCCCCACATTTAAAAAGCTTTGAAGCACTAAAATTGACCCCCCCCCCTTTTATTTCTCCATTTTATTTTCAGCCAAATTTACGAAAATACTTTAAAATCACTAACTTAAATCTGAGATTGGACATGTATTCCTGTAGTTTGCTTGGCTCTAGTGTCCATTTTGGAATGGCATACTTGACTGGAGTGTTGCAAGTAAATTGACACCACATTTGTCTCGATGACAGCTGAGAAGAGGAAGAGGAGCCACATTTATCATATTTCACTTTTCTGGAAAAGTACCTTTTGTGTATGTGGCGTTGCTGCTTCACTTCAGACTGGTTTATATATTTAGAAAGATGAGTGGAGGTGCATTAACATGGGAACTGTGTATATGTGTGTCTGTTATTAAAATGTCATATATGTCCCAGGACTGGGAAGTAAGACTAATAAGAGAGGATTGAATTAAAATTGGTATTTAAACAGATGTAATAGATTTTAAGTTATGTTGCCATAAATGTGTTCACTTTGTAATTAAATTTGCACAGTTTAACACAATTCTACTCGGTTCTACCTGTTCAAACTTGAGAATTTATTTTGAAATTAGGAATTAACATTCGTTTTGCAGGCCCTGCTGAAAAATAATGTAGTGTAAATAAAGCTTAATGAATTGTAGGAGTTACAAAATATTGGCAATTATGGTTGTGAAACATGCAATTAATTCTGCCTTAAATGTAACTTGTAGGAATCTGGTTTATGGTATGACATAAAAAGGTACCAAATGGTAACGGATATAACCATGTGGCATACACTAACAAATCACAGCTAATGAGCAGTGGAGTCAAAACATTTACCCAGTCTAAAAATCACTAAACATCTATGAATTTAAGGCATCTTCAGAATGTTACTGTTACATATATAGTACAGTATAGTGGAATTAACAGGAAACTTTCACTACACTGGAGCCTGTTTTCATACCAACATTATTTTTACTCTTAATAGTATATATTTTCTAAAACAGAATAGAATACACTTGCAGAATTTAACATGAAACTAAATAAAAATAAAACACTGGCAGATGAGCTTTTAAATCAACTTCAATATTTATCATGCTTCATATTCTGAGGCCTATAATTTTGAGACGAAGAGTTGATGTTACAAGTTCATAACTTTTTTTTTATTATTATGCTACAGCTGAGATTGTGTTTTGTAATTTGTAATATTTGTTGTAGGTCTAAATGAATATGTAGATACTCAGAGTGTGATATTTATAACAGTGAAATACCTTAGCTGTGGTCTTTATGTACTACTGTATTTGTAGTGTGTTTAATATCAGAATATATGTATTGTTGTTGTACCAAGTACAAATAAATTGAGGTAGAACTTGGGTTCAGTGGAAAGAATGAAAACACAGTAGTAAAACACCACAAAGTATATTTTTTAATGAAAATTATAATCAAATAAATAGTGTAATAGTATAAGAAATAGACAGGCAAAGATAGTGTTAGAATAATGTGAGGGACTGTAAACATGTTGCATAATGTGACAGTTACATTAAATGTTGCAGCATTAAGTGAATCAGTATGATTCATTTTAATTCCAGTTGTGCATTTATTTTACAATTTTAATTTTTGCAATTCTTTTATTTAATATATTTACTTTCTGGTGAGCCATTAGAAATCTTTAGTTTTCTCTTATAAACTGAAGAGATGGAGCATTCCAAACTGTGGCACTTTAAGATATGGAGTCTTTAAAAAAACAAGTGAAGACTGTTTAAAAAAGGCTTTAAGTTAAGGGTAGATTTTAGCATTTAGTTTGTTATGCTTGTGTTTATTGCTGTATTTTAATTATTGTAATGTACTGCTCTGAAATCTTTCTGCCAAAATTGCTAGATAAATAAACTTAAGTCATTTTACATCAGTGAGTTTGACTTCTGATATACTTAAATGAGGCAAATTCAGTCACAATATATCCTTATATTAAAATTGGTGACAGCATTTACATGACTGCAATTATTTATGTGGTGAGTTTTGTTCTTTTATCCTGATAAAAAACTCACACTCCACATAAATATTAATTGAATATCAGTGCTTATATTCATAACATGGAAATCCAGAGGAGAATTGTGGATTAGGTGTACTTTGTTACCTTCATATTTATTTGTCTATTATATTACAATACTTTGTGGTTTTTAAACAAATAAAAAAATACAATAACTAGAGAATTAATGTTCATGTTTAATTTTCATTAGATAAAATACAATTGGGAACAATATGACTTGGTCTTTTAAGATTAAAATGACAATTATTTAACTTTAATACAGACTTGGAAGTCAAAAATGTTTTTAGAAATTCATTCAATAAGATTCACAACATTTGTACGCTTCTCTTATCTTGACTTCTAATACTCCATCAAATACAAAGAGAAATACAAATCATAATACCAAGAGCTCTGTCATAAAAAAAACCCCAGATAAATTAGTGTTCTATTTTTCAAATCAGATCAATTATGTCAAGAGATAGACTAAAGAATTGAAAATAATCTTGTATTGGTTTAGAATTCTGGGTAGTGAATTTATTATCTGAGCCATTAATAGTCAGTCATTAGTGTGTTTGGTGTCAGCAGCAAAGATATAATTTAAGATAAACGATCATAAATATACACATTTTTGAACTTTAACACTCTAAACAAACATGTTGGGCAACTGTATTTTAATTTTCATTGTATTTTTAATGATTCTATATTAAATTTAGACAAGAAATAAGTGTGAAAACCCACCCATGGATGCAGTCCAACATGGTGAATATGTGATGTTTAGAGACAGTTTAAAGTGAACCCAGAGCCCATCAGAACTCTACGTGACTTCGGGACGAAGAGACACAAGTCCACTACGAAACCATCCAGTGTCTGCCTTTAAAACTGATTTTGGGTTTGTTTTTAAGGCTTTTATCAGTGAAGAGAAAACACAAGTGTCTGAGTATCCTGACTGCACAAAGGACACAATGACTAAGTTGAGTCTCCACGGTTCTCATGATGTGTTTAAGTGCACCCCGTGTTCTCATTATCAACATCAGTCCAGTTAGACACTGTACCGTAAAGAAAACCTTAAAACTATGGCAGAAGAAGCTCCAGCTCCCGCCGCTCCGGCCAAAGCCACAAAGAAGAAGGTGGTCAAAAAGGCAAAGGCCGGACCCAGCGTCCGTGACCTCATCACAAAAACAGTGGCCGCTTCTAAGGAGCGGAGCGGTGTCTCTCTGGCGGCTCTGAAGAAAGCTCTGGCCGGAGCAGGATACGATGTGGAGAAGAACAAGTCCCGCATTAAGATGGCTCTCATAAGCATGGTGGCAAATGGAGTTCTGACCCAGACCAAGGGAACGGGGGCTTCAGGCTCATTTAAGATGAGCAAGAAGGCGGAACCCAAGGCTAAGGCTTCTGTGAAGAAAGCAGCTCCTAAAGCCAAGAAGGCAGCAGCAAAGAAACCTGTTAAGAAGTCCCCGAAAAAGGCAGTGAAAAAACCCGCAGCCAAAAAGTCTCCTAAGAAGGCGGCGAAGAAACCAGCAGCTAAGAAGGTAGTAAAGAGTCCCAAGAAGGCCGCTAAGAGTCCTAAGAAGGCTGCGAAGAAGCCCGCAGCTAAAAAGACCCCTGCAAAGAAGGCAGCAGCCAAACCTAAAGCTAAGAAGACAGCAGCTAAGAAGAAGTAAAGTGACTCCTCTGTCACCTGGACAAACTGACAAGGCTCTTTTAAGAGCCACCCACTGCTGCACTAAGACTAAACTTCCAAGTTGCTTTTACAGTTACAAATGATTTAGATGAAATGATGTAGCAGTACATGGTCCTGCACAAATTGTAAACAATCAAATCAAGTTTGACATTTTGCTTTACATACAAAATGAAAGATTTCCTCCAACATTCATGCATTCACCCACAAACTTTAAAATCCTAAAATTAATTGAAATGTCAAAATTCATTTAAAAAATACTACTAAAGTGCAAGCATATCAACAGTTCAACATTCTGACAGCTTGTGGAATTAAGTTATTAATTCGTCTGGTAGTTCCACATTTAATGCTCCAGAACTGTTTCCTGATGCAGTTGGAAGTCTTTATGGAGAGGATATGTTCAGTTCCCTGCTCCTGCAGCAGCTCTGGAAGACTTCTTAGACAGAGGGGAGAGAAATACCAATGGCCCTCTTGGCTCCTGTAACCACCCTCTGCAGAGTTTTTCTGTTTAACATACTGCAGCTGGAATACTGACACTGAACCACACTTCTGTAAAAAGTCCTGAGGATGCTGGTGGGGAGTGAGGCCTGTTTTAACTTCCTTAGAAAGTGCAGTCTCTGCTGGGACTGTTTGACAATGCTGAGGTGTTCTTATTCCAGCTCAGGTTCTTATTATAATAAATTATACTTTAAGAACCCCAACAATGAAAACTAAATTAAATGCAACCAATGATAAAATTAACTAAACTTAAAATTCACTTTAAAAAATATTTTGAAAGTATACACACCCATGTCTGTTCTTCAGCCCACCCCTTGAAACTATGCGTTCAAAAATACATGAACACACATGCTGTCTGGAGCGGTTACGAAGGTTCACGAGAATTCAATGTCAATTAGCTAAGACATTGTGTTTCGTCAATATCTTTAACTTTCTCACTGACGGAGTGAATACGATACCCATAACTGATTAGTATGCTGAAATATTATATAATTATAATGGTATCATCTTACCTATCGAGTGGAAATATAGCCACCTTAGCATCAGTTTCAAGCCCCTTTTTCCTTTTTCAGCTGACGCCAGCACTGGAAAGCCGTACCGATTACCACCCTTGCCCTGTTCCGTTCTTCGGTCAACTTCTTCATGGCCATAACTTTTTAAAGTACAGTTTTTACTTTGGCTTTGCTGCCAGTTCTTTTCCACCATAGCTGTTTCTGTGAATGTGCAGAAGGAGGGCGGGGGGATTGATATTTGATGGACGTATCAGCGCTCAATAAGTGTAAAGATGATCAGTACACTGATTGGCCAGAGTTTTCCTCCAGTTATACCCTCTAGACTGGACTAAAACATGTCAGGGTTTTTTTTGCAGACATTCTATTTCAGTATGGGATGGTGAAGAAGAGGTTTTCAAGCAATATGGTTAAAAATAGATCTCCTACCCCACCTTTAAGATTGTTGAAATACTTGTTTCTTTTCTCAACCTGAACTAGATTTATAATTTAGTGAATCTGGTCTGGGGTACAACCAGGTAACTATTCAACATTACATTTCAGGGATCTTAAAGCAAAACCCAGGACCTACTGTTTTGACATGTTTATAGTTATTTCTAGTTGGGGGAAAATAAAATCTGTTTCTAGGGTAGTTAATAAAATATAAACCAAGCCATTTTAATTACAGAGGTGATAATTATAAGTTGGTTCTTTGCTAAATCCATCTCAGACATATCTGGGGTGGAGCATACTTCATTGGGTTGGTCGATCGAGGCTGATCTGCCTTGGCGGAGTCCGCACTATCTTGATTGCGGCAGAGAAACTCCCTGAATCAAATAGTCAGATGGTCCAGTTGCCTGATTGGTCAATCCCAGTTTAGTCCCGCCTCCATGTACACCAAACTGGTATAAAGGATGGATTAATCAATTATTAATAATGACATCCATCCTTTACTGTGGAATTCCAGCCTAAGTCTGGACAGAAGAAAAATCTTTGTTCTTGTCATCGTCACTGAGCACAATAAGAAATTACACTTTTTTTTTTTACTTATTTATCCATGTTCTCTATTATTATTATTATTATTATTATTATTATTATTATTATTAACACATTCACTGCCAGGTAAATGAGTATATATGTATGTATATATATATATATATATATATATATATATATATATATATATATATATATATATATATATATATATATATATATGTGTGTGTGTGTGTGTGTGTGTGTGTATAAATAAAACAAGAGGAGACGATCGCCACTCTCTGTAGGACTGTGTCCAGGGCAGACGATGCAGTGGAAAGTCATTTGTCCAATCAGCAGCAGAGCTTCAAGCGCGTGGGTTGGGTCTCTTTTCTGGGCGGTGCTGAGTTCTGTATTCAATCAGAGGCGGGAAGACTGAAGGCACGTGACCAGGCGGACCACTCTTTAAAAGGGAGACATTCTGCTGTAGCTCGTCACAGAACTTTTCCTCTGAGAGAAAAAGCACAGTCAACAATGGCAAGAACTAAGCAGACCGCTCGTAAATCCACTGGTGGCAAAGCCCCCAGGAAGCAGCTGGCCACTAAGGCTGCCCGTAAGAGCGCTCCGGCCACCGGTGGTGTGAAGAAACCTCACCGTTACAGGCCCGGTACCGTGGCTCTGCGTGAGATTCGTCGTTACCAGAAATCCACTGAGCTGCTGATCCGCAAACTGCCCTTCCAGCGTCTGGTCCGTGAAATCGCTCAGGATTTCAAGACCGATCTGCGCTTCCAGAGCTCTGCCGTCATGGCTCTGCAGGAGGCCAGTGAGGCTTACCTGGTGGGTCTGTTCGAGGACACCAACCTGTGCGCCATCCACGCCAAGAGGGTCACCATCATGCCCAAAGACATTCAGCTGGCCAGGCGCATCCGTGGAGAGAGAGCTTAAGCACTGATCCACTAAACACAACGGCTCTTTTAAGAGCCACCACATGTTCACTAAAGAGTGTCTCCTTATTGTGCAGTTTGGCGTGTTGGACTTATTTTCTAGAATGAACTACATATGAATTAACAGCGTTTAGCTTTAAACGTTCACTTCCACTCGATCGCTCGTAGACCCTGTGTTAAAATTGGAAGTACACGACTCGTTAGAACTCACAACAAGGGCACCTTTTAACACAACTTACACACTAAACTTTGTATTTCAGCATGTCCCATTTTCGTTAAAAATATTAAATTATGTACAGGTCTATAAAAGCGCATTTTAATTGCTTAGGCAACACTTAAAAGTTCACTTTATACACTTATCAAATTCATACTTGTAATACAGAGAAGCTGAGCTAATTGTACTAAAATTGTTTTTAGTGATTGCAATTCCAGCTTTTTTTTTCTTTCTACAACCAGTTGAAGGGGGTTTAAAATGGTCGATACCGTTTCTTCTGTTCTGACCTGCACTTCTTTGTAAAATAATCTGACATGTTACTGATAAAGTCAATCTAACAGTCTAATTACCACCAGCTGAATTGTAAACCGTAAGCACCAATAGCAGATTTTACGGATTTTTAAATGTTGCTGTATTTACCAAGGTGCTGTGTTATAAGTTTTAAAAAAATGTAAACCGCAGACTAATTTAGTCAGTCAAATAAATGTCCACAATCATAATAAATAAAACTACCACTGACTCTCAGAGGATGCAAATAACCTCTACCTTTTCCACATTGTTAAATTTCAGAACACAATGTTCTGTAATAGAAGAATAAGCAACGTTGTCTTAATAGAGAACTTAAAATTTACCAGGCCCAGCCCCTGTTTTTTGCCCACAACACTGTTAACTACGGGAGTCCAGCAACAGCCCCTAGTCCCTCCCCTGTCCTCTTTTACGTTCTCAACGGAAAGGTCAACCTCTTTACTGTCTTCTTTTACGTCCTCAGTCAGTGAATAAGTACGTGGCACTCCCTTCGCTACAAGCATAGTGAAGTAAATAACTGAACTGTAAACATGAGCGGAAGAGGCAAAGGAGGAAAAGGACTCGGTAAAGGAGGCGCCAAGCGTCACCGTAAAGTTCTCCGTGATAACATCCAGGGCATCACCAAGCCCGCTATTCGCCGTCTGGCTCGCCGTGGTGGAGTCAAGCGTATCTCCGGTCTGATCTATGAGGAGACCCGTGGTGTTCTCAAGGTTTTCCTGGAGAACGTGATCCGTGATGCCGTCACCTACACTGAACACGCCAAGAGGAAGACTGTGACCGCCATGGATGTGGTTTATGCTCTGAAGAGACAGGGTCGCACTCTGTACGGTTTCGGAGGTTAAACTGCTCCTGATAAAACTATTACAACAAAGGTCCTTTTCAGGGCCACCTACTACTGATAAAGGGCTTAGTCCGGAACTCTTCTATAATTTTACAAAGAACATACATGCATCATTACTATACACACAAACTTTTTTTATTCAATAAGACAATTGCATGCTGACAGTCAGGAAAGGTAACTGATAGAACTTAGACTTAGACAGACTTTATTGATCCCTTTGGGATGGCACCCTTGGGGAAATTAGATTTCCAGCAGCTTGTACAAGAAATAAATAAAATAAAAACAGAATTACAATAGAAAATAAAATAAAGAGGTGAGAGTACAGTAAACAGTGTAATTATTGCACCGTATTAATTATTGCACTTCCTACATATATGTTATCTCCTATCTCCTGCCCCCAGTGAAGTGCTGTTATAAAATGTAACGAGGAACAACATAAAACTAAAATATAGGAATACGAGTCAAAAACCTATTTAGAAGTTCAGTGCTGTGTACAAATTTTAAAGAGTTGCAAAGAGGAAATTTCTACAATAAAACTATTAAAGATGGGGTTGTTTTGCATGAGGAACTTTTGAAAGACGTAAATCAGTAGGGTTTTCATAGTAAAAGGAAATATATTTAGAAAGGTGAAAACTGTTCTGTCAAAACATAGGGTGGAACACGATATAAAACAGTATTAGGTAACACGTCTAGGAATAGAGACACAGGAAAGCGGGGAGGTGTGTTCAGGGCCCATTGTGTAACTGTAGCATCACACGGCTTTTATCGTCATGTTCCAAAATAAAAGTTAGGCAATTGTCATACCGGCACAGCAATGCTGTCGTTATATTACACATTATTGGACATCCTCTGGAAATGTGTCTACGTCTAACATGAAGGTGTGGGAAAAAAAACACTGGACAGCACCCGTGGTTCGATCCCGCGGAGGGATAGAGACGTTCGAATTCTGAGAGAGAATTGATGGTCGAAGTAACCACTGAGCTACACCAGTGCATTAAACACATCACCAAAATTACTTTAAAACGGTTCTTTCATGATGACGTTCTGAATAGATGACCTAAATATACACTTTTCTGTCAAAACACAGAGTGGAAAAAGATAATAAATAAATAAATATATAACATTAAGTCTGAGAATAGAGACAGGAAAGCGGGGAGGTGTGTTCAGGGCCCATTGTGTAACTGTAGCATCACACGGTTTTCCTCGTCATGTTCCAAAATAAAAGTTAGGCAATTGTCATACCGGCACAGCAATGCTGTCGTTATATTACACATTATTGCACATCCTCTGGAAATGTGTCTACGTCTAACATGAAGGTGTGGGGAAAAAAACACTGGACAGCACCCGTGGTTCGATCCCGTGAAGGGATAGAGACGTTCGAATTCTGAGAGAGAATTGGTGGTCGAAGTAACCACTGAGCTACACCAGTGGATTAAACCCATCACCAAAATTACTTTAAAACGGTTCCTCCATGAATAGATTACCAAAAATATACACCGTTCTGCCAAAAACACAGGGTGGAAGAAGATATAAAACAATATAAGGTAACAACTATAGGGATGGAGACACAGGAAAGCGACGTGGTGTGTTCAGGGCCCATTGTGTAACTGTAGCATCACACGGCTTTCCTCGTCACCTTCCAAAATAAAAGGTAGACAATTTTCATGACGGTACAGCAATGCTGTCATTATATTACACATTATTGGACATCCTCTGATAAATGTATCCACGTATAACATCAATGTGTGAAAAAAAGCACTGGACAGCACCCGTGGTTCGATCCCGTGGAGGGATAGAGACGTTCGAATTCTGAGAGAGAATTGATGGTCGAAGTAACCACTGAGCTACACCAGTGCATTAAACACATCACCAATATTACTATAAAACGATTCTTCCCTGATCACGTTCTGAATAGATGACCAAGAATATACACTGTTCTGTCAAAACATAGGGTGGAACACGATATAAAACAGTATTAGGTAACACGTCTAGGAATAGAGACACAGGAAAGCGAAGTGGTGTGTTCAGGGCCCATTGTGTAACTGTCGCATCACACGGCTTTCCTCGTCACCTTCCAAAATAAAAGGTAGACAATTTTCATGACGGTACAGCAATGCTGTCATTATATTACACATTATTGGACATCCTCTGATAAATGTTTCCACGTATAACATCAAGGTGTGGGGGAAAAAAAACACTGGACAGCACCCGTGGTTCGATCCCGTGGAGGGATAGAGACGTTCGAATTCTGAGAGAGAATTGATGGTCGAAGTAACCACTGAGCTACACCAGTGCATTAAACACATCACCAAAATTACTTTAAAACGGTTCTTTCCTGATGACGTTCTGAATAGATGACCTAAATATACACTTTTCTGTCAAAACACAGAGTGGAAAAAGATAATAAATAAATAAATAAATGAAAAAAATATATATAACATTAAGTCTGAGAATAGAGACAGGAAAGCGGGGAGGTGTGTTCAGGGCCCATTGTGTAACTGTAGCATCACACGGTTTTCCTCGTCATGTTCCAAAATAAAAGTTAGGCAATTGTCATACCGGCACAGCAATGCTCTCGTTATATTACACATTATTGGACATCCTCTGGAAATGTGTCTACGTCTAACATGAAGGTGTGGGAAAAAAAAAACACTGGACAGCACCCGTGGTTCGATCCCGTGGAGGGATAGAGACGTTCGAATTCTGAGAGAGAATTGATGGTCGAAGTAACCACTGAGCTACACCAGTGCATTAAACTCATCACCAAAATTACTTTAAAACGGTTCCTTCCTGATGACGTTCTGAATAGATGACCTAAATATACACTTTTCTGTCAAAACACAGAGTGGAAAAAGATAATAAATAAATGAAAAAATATATATAACATTAAGTCTGAGAATAGAGACAGGAAAGCGGGGAGGTGTGTTCAGGGCCCATTGTGTAACTGTAGCATCACACGGTTTTCCTCGTCATGTTCCAAAATAAAAGGTAGACAATTTTCATGACGGTACAGCAATGCTGTCATTATATTACACATTATTGGACATCCTCTGATAAATGTATCCACGTATAACATCAATGTGTGAAAAAAAGCACTGGACAGCACCCGTGGTTCGATCCCGCGGAGGGATAGAGACGTTCGAATTCTGAGAGAGAATTGATGGTCGAAGTAACCACTGAGCTACACCAGTGCATGGAACACATCACCAAAATTACTTTAAAACGGTTCCTCCACGAATATATTACCAAAAATATACACCGTTCTGTCAAAACATAGGGTGGAACACGATATAAAACAGTATAAGGCAACACGTCTAGGAATAGAGACACAGGAAAGCGAAGTGGTGTGTTCAGGGCCCATTGTGTAACTGTCGCATCACACGGCTTTCCTCGTCACGTTCCAAAATAAAAGGTAGACAATTTTCATGATGGTACAGCAATGCTGTCATTATATTATACATTATTGGACATCCTCTGATAAATGTTTCCACGTATAACATCAAGGTGTGGGGGAAAAAAAACACTGGACAGCACCCGTGGTTCGATCCCGTGGAGGGATAGAGACGTTCGAATTCTGAGAGAGAAATGATGGTCGAAGTAACCACTGAGCTACACCAGTGCATTAAACACATCACCAAAATTACTTTAAAACGGTTCTTTCCTGATGACGTTCTGAATAGATGACCTAAATATACACTTTTCTGTCAAAACACAGAGTGGAAAAAGATAATAAATAAATGAAAAATATATATATATATAACATTAAGTCTGAGAATAGAGACAGGAAAGCGGGGAGGTGTGTTCAGGGCCCATTGTGTAACTGTAGCATCACACGGTTTTCCTCGTCATGTTCCAAAATAAAAGTTAGGCAATTGTCATACCGGCACAGCAATGCTGTCGTTATATTACACATTATTGGACATCCTCTGGAAATGTGTCTACGTCTAACATGAAGGTGTGGGAAAAAAACACTGGACAGCACCCGTGGTTCGACCCCGCGGAGGGATAGAGACATTCGAATTCTGAGAGAGAATTGATGGTCGAAGTAACCACTGAGCTACACCAGTGCATTGAACATATCACCAAAATTACTTTAAAACGGTTCCTCCACGAATATATTACCAAAAATATACACCGTTCTGTCAAAACATAGGGTGGAACACGATATAAAACAGTATAAGGCAACACGTCTAGGAATAGAGACACAGGAAAGCGAAGTGGTGTGTTCAGGGCCCATTGTGTAACTGTAGCATCACACGGTTTTCCTCGTCATGTTCCAAAATAAAAGTTAGGCAATTGTCATACCGGCACAGCAATGCTGTCGTTATATTACACATTATTGCACATCCTCTGGAAATGTGTCTACGTCTAACATCAAGGTGTGAAAAAAAGCACTGGACAGCACCCGTGGTTCGATCCCGGGGAGGGATAGAGACGTTCGAATTCTGAGAGAGAATTGATGGTCGAAGTAACCACTGAGTTACACCAGTGCAATGAACACATATTAGCTATTATTGAACATCCTCTGATAAATGTATCCACGTATAACATCAAGGTGTGAAAAAAGCACTGGACAGCAGAGAGAATTGGTGGTCGAAGTAACCACTGAGCTACACCAGTGCATTGAACACATTACCAAAATTACTTTAAAACGGTTCCTCCACGAATAGATGACCAAAAATATACACCGTTCTGTCAAAACATTGGGTGGAACATGATATAAAACAGTATAAGGTAACACGTCTAGGAATAGAGACACAGGAAAGCGGGGAGGTGTGTTCAGGGCCCACTGTGTAACTGTAGCATCACACGCCTTTCCTCATCAGTTCCAATATAAAAAGCAGGCACTTATCATACCGGCACAGCAAAACTGTCGTTATATTACACATTGGACACCCTCTGACAAACAAATTATTGGATAAATGACCCAAAATGCACACTGTTCTACCAAAAACATGGGTTGGGACAATAGGTATATAAAATACTGGAACACTAGTCAGAATATAAACGATGAAGTGCATTAAGGGTCTGTTATTGTGTGCCCACTGAATTTCTGTTTTTGTATTTAAAAACACCCATAGCATGATCATGTTCCAAAATAAAATCTACCGATTATGCAATTGTTTTTTTGTAGATTAAAAATATATTATAAGTGCAGGTGTATAGGAATGTAACTTGTAGGTTGTCTACAGGCATGACATATTTTAATATAACAGTTTGTTAATCAATAGTGAATGTGAGTGTGTGATTGTCTCTGTCTTTTCAGGTTTGCACTGATCAATGAGTGGTATCATTTTTTTAAATTTCAATATTTTTATCAAGCTATCAATAAATTGAGGGGTGTGCAGTGGTTAGCACTCGTGCCTCACAGCAAGAAGGACCCTGGTTCGAATCCCACACCAGACCTTTCTGTGTGGAGTTTGCATGTCCTCCCCGTGTCCGCGTGGGTTTTCGCCGGGCACTCCGGTTTCCTCCCACCATCCAAACACATGTAATGATAGGTTAATTGGTTAATCTAAATTGTCCGTAGGTGTGAATGTAAGAGTGCGATGAACTGGCGTCTCATACAGGGTGTACCCCGCCTTCGCCCATTGTAGCTTGATTAGGCAGTGACCCCCGCGACCCGAGTGAGGATAAAGCGGGTTCAGATAATGAATCTTCCACAATGTATGTGATGGATTGTCTGATTGGACATGTGACGTTTATTAACAGTTGAAATATGACCTGTTCATTACCCGTTTTGCTATTGTAGCATAACACCGTGATTTATTGCAACACGCTAATATGTAGGGGTAACCAAATGGCTAGTAGAATTTATTCTACTTCACATAAGTATGTTTTTTATTTGTAGTGTATGGTCCTGAAAAGGACCTTTGTTGTCGTAGTTTTATCAGGAGCAATTTATTAAAATAAACCAGTAAGGTATGAAATGTACTGCACTTTTGTAGTATATTGTACAATTTATGAGTATAGTTCAGGACTAAGCTCTTTATCAGTCATGGATGGCCCTGAAAAGGACCTTTGTTTTCGTAGTTTTAACAGGAGCAGTTTAACCTCCAAACCCGTACAGAGTGCGACCCTGTCTCTTCAGAGCATAAACCACATCCATGGCGGTCACAGTCTTCCTCTTGGCGTGTTCAGTGTAGGTGACGGCATCACGGATCACGTTCTCCAGGAAAACCTTGAGAACACCACGGGTCTCCTCATAGATCAGACCGGAGATACGCTTGACTCCACCACGGCGAGCCAGACGGCGGATAGCGGGCTTGGTGATGCCCTGGATGTTATCACGGAGAACTTTACGGTGACGCTTGGCGCCTCCTTTACCGAGTCCTTTTCCTCCTTTGCCTCTTCCGCTCATGTTTACAGATCAGTTATTTACTTCACTATGCTTGTAGCGAAGGGAGTGCCACGTACTTATTCACTGACTGAGGACGTAAAAGAAGACAAGGGAAGAGGTTGGCCTTTCCTCTGAGGACGTAAAAGAGGACAGGGGAGGAGTTTGTTTCTGTTCTGTGTGTGTGTGTATGCATTGTGACGAGGACACTAGTTCAGGCACACGTCTCAACATTTCCTTCAGAAAAACGACGATTAAAATTAACAAACTGTGTTTGTTTGTGTATGTATGCTGACGGGTATGAGTTTGTGTAAACACGTATGTATTTGTTATTGTCTGTGTTATGATAAACAGATATGTCATTGTTATTTATTCATGACTGTCAACACGAAGGAAATGTATGTGGTTGTAAATCTGATATCGAACTTAAGGAGGGAGCAGGGGTAGATAAGCTTTTGCTTCCTTCTAGTCTTTCGCAAACTGTGTTTATTGAGTTAATAATCCACCACACGTATATATTTCCTGCCTCTTGTGTCAGCCAGCACTGGTCCATTTCAGGTTTTAAATGCATTAATAGACCATGTAAATTCATCAAGGCTTTTTGACTTCCCCAGGAACCTCTATTTAAACCAAATAAGAAAAAAGTTCTTTCATTAAATATGAAATGTTGTGGTCAAAAATATGCCACTTATGTTAGGGTTGGTTTGGACCAAGTTATAAAAATAAGATTATGAATTAATAATTACATCCTCTCCCATGTAATGATTTAATTTTCTTTTTGCCTTATGTTATGACCCTATATATTATGTAATATATACATACACATAGACTATATATATATATATAGTGTGTGTGTGTGTGTGTGTAGATGCCTGTTAGTAAAGTTAGTGCCCCTGTAGATCCACTGTGATCTGTAAGGTTTAAATAATGAGGCACAATAATGTTAACATTGCATTTATATTTATTAATAAATTGTAGGTTGTTCATGGATGTAAAGCTTATTCACATGTAAGATAAAGGATATTTTGCAAATATAAATATTTTCATTCTACAGTATATGTTTAGTTTTGGCACCTGGCAGCTGTGGCTCAGAAGCTTGTCCAGTAACTGGAGAGTTGGAGGTTTGAATCCTGCACAGCCCTTGTCATGTACCATTATGTCCAAGGGCAAAACACTTCACCCACCTCCCCCTTCTTCAGTGTACTAGCATATGTTGTTTGGTGTGCATTAGCAGCCATGCTTCCTTCAGCTGTAGCAACAAATATAGCCTACCATCATTATGTGAAATTGAATGAATAATTGATCAGTAATGTAAAGTATTGTGGGTGCTTTTAAAAGTGCTATATAAAGCCAATCGATTATAACAATATGTAAAGACTCAAACAAATAATAAGAATAAAGGCTAAACATCTACCTGTAGGAGCTCTAACCTGCCTGGGTTACATCCTGATATACTGTGTTGTTGTCAGGGATGTGAACTAGGAATAAAAAAAAAAGCCATAGAAAGGCAAGAATATGTGTTTATGGTAATAGGCTAATATGGACTGAACATATTTCTTCTTCTTTGCATATGTACTGACATACAATCCTCATGATCACAAAAAGCCCATTAAGAGATGGGTTTCAGCTCTGTCCATTTAAAATCCATCATAACACTAATTGGATGTGGTTAAAATAAAGGAAACAGCAAAAATAAATAAATAAAACCCACAACCGAACAATTAAAACTAGTGCCATCATACAATTTACAAACTCTTTACACTGGCAATCATCTGGAAAACAAGTACCTCAATTAGGAATGTGCAGAGTACATTTACCAGAAGTGTTTATAATCAGTGAGGCAGTGTTATCTGCATTTGTGATTTTAAGTGGAAAAATTATTGCATTATTACATTCATTCCTACTGTTAACTTTTTCTTACACTTACGTATGGGTCATTTATTGTAATACACTAATTACATTTATGAATAATTGCATAAAATATGAATATCAGAGTTGGAAAAAAATATTTTCATGCTATCATTGCATGTAAATGAATTAGCTAGTAACCTCTCTTTCAGAACTAACATAACATAATCACAGAACCTGATTATTAAGCTTTGTTTACTCTGAACTATTTTGTAAATGTGGCAGAGAGTAGAGCAATATGGTGGACATTTTTTCTGGCTTCGTCTAGAAAAATATCATAGGTTTTGTGTTCTTAAAGGCCAGTACTTAGCATTACCTCTGCACTATGGGCTCCATAGCCCCGCTCCTTATGTCCAGTTATGATCGACTCTGGCTCCAAAAAGCCTACATTGGTTGGATGAGATTATTGTAATCACTCTGTGTGTGTGTGTCCATAGAGACATATAATGCTATAACTCAATGAACACTTGTCATATGACATGGGCATGGCATATACATATAGCTAATGCACATCAGATGCAATGATCCATTTGAGTAAAGGTCAAACGTCAAGGTCACAATTAACTAAAAGGTCAAAATCACATTATGGGTTATAACTCAAGAATGGTTATCACCTAGGACGGATAGTTTTTAAGATCTCTGAAGGTCAAAGGTGGCATATCGCAAAATTAACTTCTGTAACACAGTTTGTGTGTTTCAAGCATAGACATATCACACTATAACTTAATCAATACTGAATATATTATCATAATATTACACACATATATATATATACATATAACAAACTTATCAATATTATAAAAGGTCAAAGGTCAAGGTCGCATTTAGCAGAAAGGTGAAAATCACATTATTAACTCTTATTCAACAATGGGCTGTCATAGAAACTTGAGATTGGTACAAAATAGGGGCGAGATTAGACATTCTCTGAATACTTGTTATTCTTTTTTTTTTTTTGCTTGAGTGTGGGCATGTATGTAATTGTCTCTGCCCACAGAAGAACTGATCACTCACTTGACCCAACCCTCTCCCAATAAAAGAGTCAGTCTTAATGTTCCCACTGTGGATTCTCAGGACTGACTGAGTAATGATGTTTGCCAGTTTCCTCTTCCTGCTCTTCCTCACAGGTAGGTAATGTTATTACTGATTTTTTTGATAGTTAAAAAATTATTTGCCAAATTTCTATGGAATATTTTTGTATTGATTATGGACCATGATCTTTTCCAAGTTTGGCTCATTTTAGTTTATTGCATGGCTATTTAATGAATAATAATAAAAAATAAACTAAAAAATAATGTTATAGTAGTAGTGATGTTGATATGTTTGTATGTATTGTATGTATGTCAATGTAGTGAGTCTCAGGGACCAAAAAGTGGCAATTTGAGTTGGTTTCTGGGAAATTCAATGGGTCCTCAATTTCAATTATATATTTCTTTCCATTTCTTATATTCTATTTCCTAAATTGTAGCATTAAACCCCTTTGATGGTGGTATGGTATGATATAATTGTAATCAAGACATATTCATATTTATGAAATTAAACAAAATTCCAAATCTGAAATGTTTATTGTAAAACTATCATTTACACATAAACATTCTAACTTACGGATCACACTCGATCTACAGATACACTAAATATTTAGTAATACGTGGAATATTATTTCAATTGCACTTATTTATTTTATTTATTGAAATTATACTTTGTTTTACTGTCACTAAATGAAAAAAAAAATACATTTACAAAGACAATTTTGGATTTTTTTAAATAGGTATTTATAGATTATTATGAGACTGAATGGCTGTGAATGTGGACCATGAACTAAAATTATTTATATATTAGTGTAATTTTTGCATTTCATAAATTAATCCAAAGGGGCGGATTGGACCCTTAGGTGGACTGGATTTGTTGCACGTTTATACAGTCATACAGTCTCATAAAGGTGCAGATTATGAAAAAATTGTGAATTGCTGGAAGTCAATCAGTTTATTAAGTCCAGTGCTGTGGACTCTGTCCTCACATTGACACTTATTGTCTGTAATGGACTCTTGAGACTATCCCAAATATCTGAATACATCTGTGGTACATCTGTTATGTTTCTGTGATGATGAGAGTCAGATTTCAGTGAAAAGCATTTGTATGGTAGAGACCTGAACTGTTAAAGAGTGTTCCTCTATATTTTACTGAAGGTTGGACATCTGCTAACTACATAAACCAGGATGTCTTAAATTACCTGAACCTGACGTCAAACAATGACCTGTTCACCATGTCCCGGCCTGTTAGAAACCACTCACAGGCTTTAGAAGTTGAGCTCGACATAATGCTTTATGCCATTCTAGATGTGGTAAGTAGTTAAAACTCTGTATGGCAAGGTATTATATCATTTTGCTTTCATACTAAAATGTAAATGCATTATAAATGAGGTTCTTTTTACTGTCAATTAATTGGACACTTATGGAATTGTACTATGATTGACTTATTTTAATATCAATGATGTCCTGTAATGATGTCAGTACAGATGCAAGAAAAAAATCTTATGAAAGGGATTATATGTAATATAAATATTCCAAACTTACAATAAAACAAGCATACCAGAACACACATAGGACCAAATCCACCTGTGAAATTAACCCTATGTATCACTCGTATATAGCAAAATTATTTCGCAAAAGTATAAAGCAAAATTTTGACTTTTAGATTAGATTAGCCACAATAAAACTCTAAATCATCTGTGTTTTCTGTACAGTAGCTGCACTAAAAGTCTATTTGGAGTTGTCCATACAAAGGCCAAATGGTCACAATTTAAAGCTATGCAATACAGTGTGGCATTTTTACACTTTTCTTTTGTCACCTTAAAATGCTCCTAATAAGTTTGTCGACCTCAAATGTAAAAGGCATTTTAATATTAACATGTAATTTGACATATATCCATTTGTGGCATTATTTTCCCTAAGTTTTCCTCACACTGTTTTTGGTTTCATTTTTAGCGGGAGATTGAACAAAAATTTGTCCCTTACGTCTGGATTTTTATGGTAAGTGTGTTCTGAAGAATACCATGAATGAATATTAATATTGTCTATTAGAGCCTGACCGATATGGGATTTTTGGGGCCAATACTGATTTTGGGGTCTAAAAAAAAGCCGATATCCAATATGTTGGCTAATATATGAAATAAGAACATTGATGTACACAGGATATAATAATCTTATATTAGTTAATTTTGGATATTTGGATTAACAATTGCATAAATCTTTGTTTGTTCTGCAAAGATAATTAACACAACTTCCAAACCCTATATAATATTCTAATATTAGACTAGTATGTTACCTGTGGAACCACTAGTTGTAGATGTGGTAGTTTTTGTGCTAGGGAGAACAGACTGAGTAGTGACGTAAATCCTTCTTTAAAATGTCAGCAACACCTCCCTTTAATGAGTCCAACTATAAACCAAGCTATGGAATCACAAAAATAAATCAAGCAAAAATATTACTGCCCAGAAAATTATATTTTCCCTCATAAATTTGCATGTGTGGCTACAATTTGCCATGTGGACTAAGGACTAAACTGAGCATGTGTAGAGTGAATTAGGTGACACCAAAGTTGTCACACATGTGCACCAGAACAGCGAGTGACAGAATCTCTGCACCAAACAAAAGTTAATAAATGGGCTACTTATTGGCTGGTGTTGATTAATCGACAATACCCTATAATCAGTCTGATTATATCAGTCATATATAATCGGTCAGGCTCTATTGTCCATTTAATTCCCATTTTTTTAATTGCATTATTTTTGCTCTTTGTAGACCTGGAAAAATGATTATATTTCCTGGAATCCTGAAGACTTTGGAGGGATTGAAAATATTACTATTCCTACTGAAACTCTTTGGAAACCGGATATAACTATTGAGGAGATGTAAGTGTAAATATTATGTATATGTTGATGTCATCATGCACGTTCAAATTTGTACCATTTTTAGCCAACATTTATTTCGAAAAATTATGATGATGACGATGATGATAACGATGATGATGATGATGATGATGATGATGATGATGATGATGATGATGATGATGATGATGATGATGATGATGATGATGATGATGATTTTTATTTTTATTTTTATTTTTATTTTTATTTTTATTTTTATTTTTATTTTTATTTTTATTTTTATTTTTATTTTTATTTTTATTTTTATTTTTTATTTTTTTATTTTTTTTTTTTAATTTTTTTAAAAAAAATTTTAAGAATAAGAAAGAAAATATGTGCAGAAGTCTTTGTGTAGTGTTTTTATTGTGTACTTGTGTGTCTATAATGCAGGATAGAGAAAAACAAGGGTGCTCCGACTCCATATCTCTTAATTAATAGCACAGGTATAGTCACCCTTAAAAAGGATCAGGTCATGGTCACCAACTGCAGGATGCACGTTTACAATTTTCCCTTCGACACACAACATTGCACCCTTTCATTCAAGTCAGTCATCCACTCTGGTGAGACTTCCTTTCATCGTTTCCTGTTTAACTTATTTGTTTTAAGTCTGCCTCAGTTTAACTTGTATCATTCATTCCTGTTCCATATAATTGTGGTTTTAAATATCATTCCTATTCTTATCTCCATCAGACAGAAAAATACAACTCCGCCTTGTTTCTAATTCCTCTGAGGTCACAGAGGATTCCCGTGAGGTGTTGCGAACCCAGTACGAGTGGCGGTTCCTCAATGTGACAGTCAAGAAAAAATCTGTCAACAAGTATGGTCTGCATCAAGATATAATCATTTATACTGTAAGTATTACGGCAATGAAGAGAGAGGAGAAAAAAACTCATATTGGAGCATTCAGTTTTGCTTTCTATTCTCTATTTTATAGTGTGAGCCACTGTGATTAAAGTTTTGAAGTTTTTCATTTTACTATTGGAAACTTGAACTTTTGTAAAGAAAAACAAAAAAAACTATTATTTTGGACAAGAGAAAATAGTTTGGGACATGCAACTTATGATGGTTGCACTGATACTAATGCTTCACTCAGTAAACATGTAAACCTAAAAGATTTAAATCACATTATTTTTGTTATAATTTCCTAAACCCATCTGCTGAAAAGTTCTTTATCAGGAAAAAAAATGTTTTAATCAATAAACAGAAGCTACAAAAGTCTGTCTCTGACTCTGAGTTATTAAAAATGTCTTCCTAGATACAAAGCTAAACTGACTTGATTACACCCTGTTAGCATAATATAGCTACATTAGCTAATATTGCTATTCATTTTTATTGGGTCATATCATGGCTTTTAAGTTTTCAAGGTTGCTTAGAGTGAGACTGCAGTGGGTTGGGGGCTGCTGAGGCCACTGAGGTGGTGGGGGCTAATTTTTTTTATCACTAAAACTTGGCAAAACTGCCTTTTTCAGACTTTACAACTATAGAATAGAATAGATTCTGTTTTCTGATTGGTCTTGCTAACTCAAGACAGCTGTAAAAATTCACAGTAGTCTACAATTGACTAGTTCATAGTAAGTTAAGTAAGTACGTTAACGATTTACCAGCATCACAACCACTCCTGGTCACTTTGGGGTCCTAAGCAGATTTTTATTTGTTTAATATTAACATTAAAAAAATGTGAAGAAAGAGAAACAACAGACTGATCAGAGAGACAGACTGACAAAGGAGCTGAAACATGAAGACTAGGATTAGGACAATAGTTATAGACAGAAGACAAAAGGATGAGAGGAGGAAAAGAGTGGAAAAAGGTCAAATTCTGAATTTATCATTTATACATGTGTATTACAACTAACAGTTCAAAAATTACACAAGACATTTAGTGACATAATATTGTTAATCATTTAAATTACTCACATTATTTATAAAAGGCCTATTTTTTCCCATTACAAAATAGTGAACATTTGCCATTTTTATTATTTCAAGGTTAATATGATAGTTTTTTACTGGTTTGACCCACTTTAGATTGAATTGACCTAAAATTATTTTAACATCCCTGACTGTTAGTATTTTCAGTGTCATTTTTGCATTTCACAAATTCATCCCAGGGGCCAGACTAGATCCTTTGGTAGGCCAGTTTTGCATGTTTAACACCTGTGGACTAGAACATACTTGAGCTTCAGCCACCTCTCAAATGCAGGTCATGACCCAAATACAACATATTTGTTATCATCTGTTAAGATGTAGGAAATGCAACCACTTTACTTTTAAACATCCTTCTACAGATCTACATGAAGAGGAGGTCTATGCTGTATGTCATCAATTTCTTAGTGCCCATCCTATTCTTCTTGTGTCTGGACTTGTCCTCCTTCCTGATATCAGACAAAGGGAGTGACAAGCTGAGTTTCAAGATCACGGTGCTTCTCGCTGTCACCGTGATGCAACTTCTTCTCAATGACATCCTCCCTTCAGCATCAAACTGGATCCCACTAATAGGTAAAGAACATTTTTTGTGCTGTCAAGTCATAAAAAGCAACACCTCTACTTATTTAATCTATTTTTTCTGCTCCTCACAGCCATCTACTGCGTTGGGATTTTTGGGTTTATGTTACTCAGCCTTGTTGAGACAATTGTGGTGATGCATTTGATTAAGAAAGACTCTGATGGAGACCAAAGTCGGGGTGAGGACTGTGGTGATAAATCTAACTACAAACATAACAAAAGTAATAGTTAATGAGGTTTATATGTGGTGATGGTTACATCTTTTCAGTGTAGACAGAAGTTCAGTTTATTTTTTTATTTCTAACATTTACAACAGTTATTTGTCTCATGTATTATTTCAGAGATGAGAAAATGGTGCCAGTGTTTGCCCAACATGTCTTCTGATGAAACTCCTGCTGACCTGTTGCATGAAGACGGAAAGGTGTGGCTGCAATTTTACAAATATATAAATTGATTATTTTTTGCTGCAAACCCCCCCCCCCCCCCCCCAGTAATATCCTACTGAGACCCAGTTAAGTAAAATTTTCGGATTTTTTTTACATTAAATAATTGTCTTGACTGGAAAGTGCATTATTTTTTCCTTTTTTTATTATATTTATTCATTTAGTTATTTAAGGAATATCATTGACAATGGGGAACTTTTTTTTAAGGAAAATGGTCAAACCTTTGTCCCCTTCAGAGGATAAAAAAGTACATGGAGGTTATCTAATTCATAAAGTTTTGTGGCATATCCCAAAAATTTTTTTCTCTCTTCTGAATTTTCCATTTTTCACAGTAAAGCATGTATTTTTATGCAGAAAACTGAGGTAAAAGTGACTTTTACAGCAAAAATATAAATCAGTGAATGTAAAAAAGTGTCCCCATCCACTGTCATTTATCAAACTTTATGGGTTTGCTGGTGAATCATAGCTGTAGAAGATGATGTGTTTCCAAGGTAACTACAGAGCCTCTGGACATCCAAATGTGTTATATCTGATGACCGTGAAAAGATGACTAACTATATTTTATACCAGTTATTTACATGTATGGATAAAATTAATAGTTCTACAGTTGGCTGACGTTCTTTATAAGTATAATCAACGAATTAACCATAGTCATTTAAATCATTTTTGCAGATGACCTTCAGTAAATCCACAGACGACACCATGGAGGAAGTTTCAACTGAACTGAAAGAAATTGAAAAAACACTGTCTGTGATCTTCAGCCGCAATGACGGACAGAGGAAGCCTGGGTACTGGACCCAAAAAGCAGAAAGAATCAACAAAATTTTCTTCATATTCTATATCACATCACTCATGATGTTTATTGCTTGCCTGTTTTTCTTTTGGACATCATAAACAGCTGGAAACTAGACATTCAATAAGTTTTGATTTTACTGCAAAAAAGACACTTTTTTGTTTGTTTTTTTACACTAAGAAGCAGAAATGTAAACAAATTTGTCTACTTCATTTATGCCATAGAACAAAATCTATGTATATTGAAGCATGCAAAGAAACATGTCTATGTCGAATGTTAACACTGTGTATCATAATCATATCCTAATATGCAGGGTGTTATTATCCTTATATCAAAGGGTTTTTGTGGCAGCAGAATAAAGACAAATTCTGTGTAAGATTGAGTACACTATGCATTATTTTATATATAGAAATTAATCCTTGAGGCAGTGAATCTGCCGTGAACATTTTTGTACTTGAATTATTCTAATTCTTCAAAGAATTGTTTCACTTCAAGAAAATATATTGTAATACTTATTTCCTTCTGTGATCACAAAGTATCAGTTTCATATAAGTGTGGGACTAACAGCACCAGTCAACAGTAAAACAGAATGAGAATCATGTAAAGGAGATTTTGGCTCCACCCTGACCTTTCACCTAATTACACCTGTGCAACAGCAGCTACCCCACATGGACTGATTATATATAAACTTGGCATGAAATACACACCAATATTATTTTTAGTGAAAGAAGCAATGGGAGCTGTTTGGATTTTGGTTCTCCATTTGATGGCAGCTTGGCACATCACAGGTTTTTAAGAATCTTCTTTATACTAGACCCAGTGTAGCCATGGGTAAACTATACAGAAAGCATAAAAATTAAATGTTAATGTGAAGATTTTGTAAATCCCTGTATTGCTAAATCATTACTTGCATTACTATTTTAATGTCCTTCACTGTGAGATTAATTGTTAAATGAGGTGTGTCTTCCTGTGCAGCAACATGGTCAAGTGGTGTTCAGCATAGAAAAATCCTGTTGAGAAGTAATCAGCTGAGGGAAATGTTGGGTAAAAGCACTGACCCAATCATTTCAGGTGAGTAGTTTTGTTACTAAAACTTCTTCTGCAGCGCTGTCTTACTCTACTCTCAAAGTAAAGCCTACAAGTTGAGCCTAGCTAAATGTACTTCCTGTTCATTTGATCCAGTAGTTAGTCGCTCTGAGCTGCTCTAACTTAACGGGTGACATTTTGTAGCTGCCAGACTTTTTTTTTTTTTTTTTTTTTTTCTTATCTAGGTGGTTTGCACTTGAAGTCTGGACTATTTGCCTTCCTGGTCAAGATGTTTTACCTAGCATGCCCTCTTCTACCATCTTAAACGATTCATTACATAAATGCACTGCTCAGGGGGTAGATGTTGGGACTTAAACATAGGTTAATGAAACAATAACAATAAACCAGTCTTGTCTAAATGAACTTCTTTTTAAGCATTGAGCTGTGGTCTTCAGATGAAATACTATTTGAGTCTTAAAACCAATATTTGGGTAATTGCCTTCAAGGATGTCCTCTAAAAATGTACATGTGACTGAACATGCCATTATCCATATTGTAAAGTAGGGTGAACAGGTGGGTAGTTGAGTGAATTTGATCAGTTTTCCATTACTTTGGCCTTGACACAGAATATGGCTTTAATTTGTGTGGACATGTGTCCTATTAAGACATGTGCCTTGAGGCCTCAACATGACTTGCACAGAAATATTGCCTAGAAAACTACAAATAACACAAGACTATAAATTTGTCTCTGCAGCACACTTGGAAGCTAATGAAGTGAAAGCTGGTCATAACGGTCTACATCATCAACTGGATGAGTCAGAAATGGCTATGAAGGGCAAAAATGTTGACAAAATGACTGGTGCTGAAGTTGAAATGGACCCCCACAGCAGGACGATGGATGACAATCCCAGTGCCCAAAAGCCAGCGGTGACTGCTTCCAGGAAGACGATGGCATCCGATGTGTCTGTGGTGGCCCACAATGTGAGGACCCACAATCTGGTTGTGGCTGCCAATGCCCACAGTGCCCTTAATCCTCTGTTGGCCCATGCCCACCTTGTCCTAAATCCAGTGGGAGCCAATAATGTGGTGGCCCATGCTCATGTTATCCTAAAGCCAGTGGTGGCTCAAAATGAGTCGGCATCAGATGAGGCAGTGGCAGACCACAATGTAGCGCTGGCGGCCCACAATGTTACAGCCAACGAGGTGGCAGTGGCGGCCCACAATGTTACGGCCCACAAGGTGTCTTTGGCGGCACACAGTGTTGCGGCCCACAAGGTGTCTTTAGCGGCTCGCAATGTTGCGGCCCACAAGGTGTCTTTGACGGCCCACAATGTTACAGCCCACAAGGTGTCATTGGCAGCTGACAATGTGGTAGCACACAAGATGACACTGCATGCCCACAGTATCCTAACACCAGCAGCAGCAGTGACTCCAAAATAACATACAAAGAGAAATTGTAGCTGTTCAATCCAAATGGTCACCCATGAAAAATGCTCTTAAAATGTCAAAGTAACTGTCTAATGTAGCTCACGTTGCATCTTAACACATTTATGCGTGTACCCTACCTGTGGCTTTTTAAATAAATCCTTGACATTTCTTGAATTAACATATTTGAGAACTTAAACTTGTATTGAAATTGCATTAATAAAAAAATGACTTCCACTTTCTACTGTAGTGGGCAAAAAGACTTTCTTTCTTTTGGATGCTTGAATTTGACTTGAACTAGATTAAAACATAAGCCACATTTATTAGGTATAAAATATTAATGTTCATGTGTATAGATGTATTTTGTCCATTATATGTACAAAATAAACTAAAAATTGGTTTATTAATTGCATTGCATTTATGTTTGTTTTTTGTGAACAAAAACAGGGCTGTAATGTAGTGATGAAAATGTTAAGTTCACAAAACTCATATTTTGGTAGATATTAAATTTGGAATACAATTCATGTTGCTGTACCCGAAATGCTTTGGTGGTGACTGCTGGACAAATTTGGTACAGCATGTATAAAAACTACATCTGGGATCCATTGACTACAGGTCAATGCAGTAGTTTTTTAATTTATTCTAAAGACTTCACATTTTGACAAGACTGTCCCTTAATAGTGTTCACAAATGTGTAAAGTAAATATACACTGGGTATAAATGCACGGGGGGTAAATCTGCTACAAACCAGCCTAAACTGGTTGCTGGTATAAGCAGGTTTTTTTATTTTTACCAGCTCTTTTTGCTGGTTATATATATATATATATATATATATATATATTTCCTTTTTATTAATATACTATATGTTGAATGTTGCAGCGTTACACCGAGACAAATTCCTAGTTGTATACTACATGTGTACTATACGAACAATGGCAATAAAACTTTCTGATTCTGGTTAGGCCACCACTTGGTTTTTCTGGTGTGACCATCTTAAAACTACAACTCTAAATTGTGGCCTCCCATAACTTAAATATACTAAGTTCAACCAATTACTTTAACCATGTTCACACTGACTGCATTTAGATTACCATCCCATCATAATGTAGTGGTCATGTGACCCCAATAAGAAACTTCCGAAATCCTTGGTGGATGGACTCCAGTGCCAATATTTCGCTCCCTGACAAAAATGCACATATACTCAAGACATTTGGTTCATTACAAAATGTTGCATTCTGAAAATGGTGCTTTCCACAATTTCAGAAAAGTACAAAAACAATGAATGTATTCAAAATATAAGTTTAATTGGGTGGCCGTGACAAAGACCATGTTGAAAATATCAAAAACCTTACACATACACTCCATGTTCATGAAACGTAGGCAACTTGTTTTCCTTTTTTAATTTAATATTTTAAGTCTTTTTTGGGTACAAACATTTATTCCATTAAATTGTCTTCAAACTAATTGCATTTATGTATACATTTACTTAATGAAACACAGATGTGCATACCTCTTTTATTAAATTTGACACTATGCCTCTAAATGGACAGTTCTAGCCATGTCTCATTTCAAGGTGACAAAGCTGAATGTCAAAAACAAAACAAATCCATATAGAAACATTGAAAGAAAAGCTTGTATGCTTTCCCGAATTTCTCAGTCTAAATATCAAATTAAATTGTTTCAAACAAGAGTGCTTAATTTAAAACATCAATTTGTCCACTAAACATCTGTCACCTTTGTTACTAAGAAACTCAAAACCATGTGACCTCTGGCAGCCATTTCAAACGGTCTCTTCTCACTTTCGTCACATTTATGACAAACTTCTGATGAAGCACAAGCTTTTTTCAACAAATGGTTTCAGGAGTATCACCATCAGTGACTTAGAGGGACCACACCGCAGGCCTCCTGTTTCAGTCTCATTTTAGTGGGTAGTTCAGTCAATGGACTGGCCACAGATTCATTAGAAAGTAAAATGTTTAGATGACTTATGCGACTCAAGTGCTTTGCATTTCCTTTCATATATGCATCACCAATAGCATTTGGGTAAGGTTAAACTGTTAAAGTATGCCAAGTTGCGGTTCATGTCTACATTTTCTGTAAAGTTCTGGAGTAGTGGTTCTAGAGGTTTTTTAAACCTACATTTCTCTTTAAAGTTTGGGTTATACAAGTGGTCATTAAAATAAAATCTTAAAGGTACAGGATGAACTACACTTGGTAGTAAGTTGTACAATTTATACGTATAGTTCAGGATTAAGCTCTTTATCAGTAGTGAGTGGCCCTGAAAAGGACCTTTGTTTTTGTAGTTTCGTAGTTTGCAGTTTAACCTCCAAAACCGTACAGAGTGCGACCCTGTCTCTTCAGAGCATAAACCACATCCATGGCGGTCACAGTCTTCCTCTTGGCGTGTTCAGTGTACGTGACGGCATCACGGATCACGTTCTCCAGGAAAACCTTGAGGACACCACGGGTCTCCTCATAGATGAGGCCAGAGATACGCTTGACTCCACCACGGCGAGCCAGACGGCGGATAGCGGGCTTGGTGATGCCCTGGATGTTATCACGGAGAACTTTACGGTGACGCTTGGCGCCTCCTTTACCGAGTCCTTTTCCTCCTTTGCCTCTTCCGCTCATGTTTACAGTTCAGTTATTTACTTCACTATGCTTCAAGCGCAGTGAGTGCCACGTACTTATTCACTGACTGAGGACGTAAAAGAAGACAGGGGAGGAGTTTGCCCTGTGTCGTCACGAGGTCACGAGGACAATAACAGGTACCAGTGTAAAGACTTCAAACTTCACTTCCCCTGAAGTTTGCCTGGGCCCAATTCCATGTGACCCCCCCGCGATTCACATTACCCCCCCCCATTAGTTCAGACGTATTATTCATTCATTCATATATATATATATATATATATATATATATATATATGTGTGTGTGTGTCAAACATCTCACCGTCACAAGTAGAGCAGTGAGTTAGTGGAAAAGGTCATACAATTTATTTTAATTATTTTTAATTTACCCCGGGGGTAACCTGGAAGTGGTTTCAAGGCTGGGAGACTAAACCTTTTGTCATTAAAAGAGAAAGAGAGAGAGACAGAGAAAGAGAAAGAGAGACAGAGAAATCAAGAGAGAGAGAGAAAGTATTTCATGTAGGTGTACGTGTTTGCATATGTATGTAGATAGGTACGTGTTAGGCCATCACTCACCTGACCACCTTCTTCAGGTGGTCACCTGAGGATGCTCTACATCCTGACATGCAACCTTACTTCCTGGTTTGGCAGCTGCACAGAGCAGTAGAGACCTCAGCTGAACAAGGTGATAAAATCAGCTGGCGGGGTTATAGTTGCCCCCCTTCCTTCGCTGCTGGACACATACAGAGAGCACTGCATCTGCAGGGATGTCCTGAAAGACAATCACCTCCATTCTCACAGCCTTTTCTGTGTACTGCCATCAGGAAAAAGACTCAGGAGCATCCACTGCAAAACTAGCAGATTTTTAAACCGCTTCTTTCCCCAGGCAGTGAGAGCATAACATATGCCTTTTTAATGTATTATTCTTTTAACTCATCTTATCTTTTTTTAGCTGGTTCAATGTCATGATTTATTTATTGCCTGTTTTTTGCAATGCTTTTTTAACCTAGGAGTACTTTTGTATCTTGCACTGAGAAATGGTAAATGAATTTAACAAAAAATTGAATTGAATTTACTGTTCAAGTAAACACATTTATCATGAGCTCAAAATCTTTTACTTCACTCTACAACACACCTGTCCTCATTCATTTGCTATAGGTATAATGGAAGTAAAAGGCTTTCAGAACTCATATGTCTTATTTTTCAGACATATAGTGGAGTAAATCATAGGAACCACATGCTAAAACTGGCCTTCCAATTTCCGGTTGACTCACAGGATGAAAAATTGATTTGCAAAGTCTAAAAAAAAAAATCAGTGAATTGTCCCATCTAAAAAAGTGACATTATGTTAAAAACTAAAACCAATAATGGCACAAAAACACATTTTCATTGTCTGTGTTTCAGTATCAACCTTGAAGTATAAAAATCATCCATAGTAATTTAATGGACAATGGATCTTCTATTATTAATCAGTCTAAATGCATGCACAACATACTTACTCTTCTTCATGCATGTCCTGTTTGCTGCATCTTTACGTTGCTCATCCTTTCTACATCCTCTAAACAACCTCTGGCCACTATGGGAGTAACCATTATCTGCAACTGCCTTTTACACTAATGAGATTTCTTTTGAAGAAAAAAAAAATTAAAAAGGATTGGTCACTTAGCCTGCCTGGCTCTGTTCCATTATAAAGCAGTGTTTGTTTGTTTGGTGTTTCCTGTACTTATAGCACACAGAGATCATTTACGTCGCTCAGTCTTGGAGTGTAACAGGTGTTGTACTCATGATGTTTACTGCTGTCATATCTCTACTTTTCTTCATAGGTGAGTCCAACTGAAAACACCTTTCTGTTTCTATTATTCTGTCATGTAAGCGCAAAATTTTGTTACGATTCTCATCAGCGTGAGTTAATGCAAGGAATTCAAGGGTGGATATTAATGATTAACAGTAAAATTAACAAAAAAAAACAGTGGAAACTTGCTTGCTAAATACTGAATACTGTCACTCACATTCTTTAATATGCATGAAATGAATGAAGATTGTGGTATTTCATGAAAAAAGGTTTACGTTACATTTCAAGCAATGTCTTGAACATGTTGCTAGCAAGTCATCCCTGTACAATGTCTCCTTATTTTTTAGATAACATGTTTTTTGAGTCAAATTTAGTTTAGTTTTTTTTTTTTTTTTTTGGGGGGGGGGTTGCATAATTAATCACAAAAATTGGATAAACACAAAAAATATAATTGCATGATATTAATATGAATAGAGTTGGTCTACAGATGATGAATCTCATACAAATGTAAGAAAACAAGCTGACCTCATTCACAAAGTGATGACAGAAATGCTCTCTATCCCTGTATGTATCTCATAAATAGGCTTTCAGTGACCACACTTACAAGGTATTGAGATATGTCTAACCTGGTGTTTGTCAAGCAGCTGTAATAATTGCAAAGGATGTTTGTATGACCACAGAAATGAATGTTGCCATAATGTTTTTTTTGTTTTGTTTTTTTTTTTATATAAAACTCAGTTCAGTCACTTTTCAGTTACTCCTTCTGATTATTAAATGTGCATATGTCTCAATATTTTCTCTGGAGATGGGGCATCCACAGAGAGGAAATGCAGTTACCAGGAAGTGTTAAATCATCTTAACTTGAATAAATCCAATGAGCTGTACTTCATGACCCGACCTGTGAAAGACTACACACAGCCCACATTGGTTTTTCTGGAAGTCCTGATCTATGCCATTTTAAACGTGGTAAGAAATTATTACTGTCTTTAATATAAATGCCTTATTTTCTTGGACAGATTATAGTTCTGTACCACAGATTGATCATGGTGTCATAATGGGATGTAGTAATGGATTTGAAGAACAGGGTCATTTTGTCAAATGCCTGAGGGGACTGGGCTAACTCATGGTCCCCCTTAAAAAATCCTGGAAGTTCCTATAGTGGAAACACACCTAATGCGGAGGGGTGGAGGGAGGGAGGGTGTCCAGTGCACCTCACTGCTCAGAATTTCTGGGAAGAGCCCTGAGTTTATTAATTAAGTTATTGGTACTGCATGTCAAGAATGATAAGTAATTTATAAATGGCTGTTTCACATGATAAAAAAAAAACACCCTCTAACACAATCTTTTCAAATACATATTTTGTCTCGATGTCCTACTGTGCTCACCAACAACTGTATCATTATTTTTTATCAGTCATTACAGACACTGAGTGCGTTTTCTAAACCGTTCGCATCACGTTCACTTGTTATGGTGAACTGTTTGTGTTGTCTCAATAGTTTTCTTTTCTATATTTTTGGTTGTAGGTTGAGATAGACCAGACATTCATTCCTTATGTTTGGACTGTTAAGGTGAGCTCTGTCAAACATGTCAAATGTCTTTGTCATTATTATTTATTATTCAGTTTTCTGACTTTTAACCTTTTAATGTTTTGCTCTGCAGAGGTGGAAGAATGAATACATTTCTTGGAGGCCAGATACATTTTGTGGAATTACTAAAGTTTCTATTCCTACTGAAGTTTTGTGGAAGCCCGATCTTATCATTGAAGAGATGTCGGTGCTATCGTGTAGCATGGATAATATTATTCCTACATATTGACAAAATGGTGTAGAAATTGCCATTATGTCTGTATTTAAAATGCATCTTTTTTGTCATTTAGGAGAAAGAGGGACAAAACACCAATTATTCCATATCTCTACATCAATTTTCAAGGATATGTTGAAATCCATGAAGACCCGGTTCTGATCAGCACCTGCCGGATACGTGTTTACAAATTCCCATTTGACACACAGAGCTGCAACCTCACATTTAAGTCTGCCATTCACACTGGTGAGAACTGGTGCTAATAACATTAATAACAGTATGTTACATGATAAAATGGATTATACCTGATCCATAAAGACAGTTAGTTGTGACCATTTTTCTAGTCAAAGCTAATAATTTGGCTTAAAACAAGACAAAATAAAGCTTGTAAAGTAACATTTTTAAGTTGATTGAAAAATGCATGTGAAAAAAGAAGAAACTAAACCTATTTATTTCATTGTGTCATTCTTTTTTTTCCACATCAGTGAACGATATAAGAATCCAGGCAAAAGACAACTCATCAGAAGCCACAAAATGGTCTCGAGAAATTATGCCGATTCAATACGAGTGGCTGTTAATAAATATAAAAGTTACAACCCACTACAGCACCAACCTTGATCAGGACATCATTATCTACACTGTATGTATTTATCATTTGGCTGGTTTAAATACTGCTTAAAGACTGTATAAATGTTGGTAGAATACAGATATTTTACTTTTGATGTGCAATATTTTTAATTAATACTTTATTTTTGCTAGTCTACAAATGTTAATCCACGCATTTGTGTCATCTTGTCTGGATTATTGTAACACGTTTTTTTTAACTGCCTCAGCAAATCATCTTTGGATCACCTATAAGTGATCCAAAATGCTGCTGCCAGGCTGTTGACCAGGTCTGTCCCATGTCACCCCTATTTTAACTGCTCTCCACTGGCTACCCACAAAATTTAGAATCCAGTATAAAGTTCTTGTAGTTTCGTACAGAGGTCCTCATGGTCAGGCACCAGCCTACATCTCAGACATGCTGTGGCCTTTTGTCACCAGCATGTCTCTGACATCCTCTGATCAGGGTCTGCTGGTGATTCCTCGTTCCAGGTTAAAATCCAAAGGAGACTGCACCTTTGAGGTTGTGGCACCTACTCTGTGGAACTCTCTACCACTAAATTAAAGATCTGTGGACACTGTGGACATTTTTAAAAAGCAGTTAAAGACCCATCTGTTTAAACTGGCCTTTGTTTGAATTGTTTTTGTCATTGTCTGTTTGTATGTTGTTTTCTGCTTTTACTGTATGTTTTATGCATTTTATGCTGTTTTATATGTTTTTACTTCTATTCCTTTTGTAAAGCACCTTGTGACTTTTATGTTCTTGAAAGGTGCTATATAAATAAAGTTTATTATTATTATTTATTATTAGTCCTACAAAGAGTTTACTGCTAATTTGTTTAGTTAGTGTAAAGGTTTAATGTTGACCGTTTCTTGCTTTTTTTTTATTGAACTAAGATCAAACTGAAATGACTTGTTCTATAGTTGTTTTAGATGTTTGTTTTTAGACATACTGTAGATCTAGAGAAGAATCAACTGCATTAAACACTGTTCCACAGATAAATATGAAGAGAAGGCCTCTTCTGTACATCGCCAATTTCTTGCTGCCTGTTCTGTTCTTCTTGGGTCTGGACTTGGCCTCCTTCTTTATCTCAAACAATGGGGAGGGAAAAGTGTCTTTCAAAGTCACAGTGTTGCTCGCTGTCACAGTATTGCAGTTTCTTCTGAATGAAATTCTACCAGCATCATCAGACAGGATCCCGCTTATAGGTATGTGTTTACAGGTAGAAGAGTTTTGCTTTAAGTCTGGACAATATTGATCAAATACGTATTTAATCATTTGCTTTTTTTAATGCCACCTGCAGCGATCTATTGCATTGGGATATTTTCTCTGATGCTACTCAGCCTACTGGAGACAATTGTGGTCATGTGTCTGATGAAAAAAGACAATGTTTACCAGGATAACACAGCAGATCATGTGGCATGTTTGAAAGAAGATACCACAGATAAATGGAACCACACTGATAACATTTTTGACAGAGGTGAGCTTCATACAAAACATTATATTAAATAATGACTGTGCTGAATAAATGGTGAATTCAAAGATTCATGTCAGCTGATTCCAAATTTAAAATCTGAATTTCCACTGTGAGAATTGGTTCCCATTTCAAACCACAAAATTTGGGGAGGAGAGTATTTAAGAGTGGTGTGATCATGACAATTAAACCTGCAGGAGGCGCTGCTGAAATGACAGAGCAGGCAGGGGAAAAGGGACAATTTCATCTACTCATCTTAGTTTAGAATTCCTTAGAAAGGCCTTATCAATGTGCATTGACCATAAAACAGTTCACATTTCATCCGAGTTCTTCCTGGTGGTATTATTGCAGCATACTAACAACATCAACAAATCATAAGAACACATACCAATATTTTTGTTTGTTTGTTTTTTGTTTAACATAGTCATGAGGAGTTGTACCGATATCAGCTAATACTTCTAATATAGTAATTGTTGTGGGTGCCTGGATCTGATAATAATCTACACAATAATTCTCTGGTCACTTTTCACTGTCAACTTCTTTGTGTCAATAGTATCATTAAATGGTAAATGGACTGTTCTTATATAGCACATTCTATACCAAGCACTTTACAATCCCTCACATTCACCCATTCACACACCAGTGGACAGCTGCTGACCCCACTGGGAGCAATTTAGTGTCTTGCCCAAGGACACTTCGGCACGCTGACGACCAGAGGCGGGACACAAACCGCCAACCCCTCCATTACTGGACGACCCGCTCTACCAACTGAGCCACAGCCGTCCATACCTTACAACAACTACCTTTTGTTTGTTTAGAAATGGAGTAAGCTAACGTCTACAAAAACTACCCCTCAACACAAAGTTCATATAGTTACACAAATATGTGTAAATATTACATATAGAACCTTCACTGAGTTTATATTGCTGTTTCTTCTTTGTTCCATATGTCCTGGCAGGAAAGGTTTATGGTCCATCTATCTATGACGTGTCCTCTGCTGACATCCCCTCACTGTTGGATCGACAGGTTCGAACTGAGATGCACTTAAAATCTCATTTCAAACTTTTAATCAATAATTGCATTAATGCTGGTCAACGGAATTACTTTCACAGGATGATGGAAGGAAACTGACTGAAGAGTACCGTGCCTTGGAAAGGCTGTCGGACGAGCTGAAGAAGGTAGAGAAGGCATTTTCATTGCTTCTTACTGGACACATAGAAGAGAAACCACGCTACTGGACCAGACTGGCTGAAAAATTCAACAGACTTTTCTTCATTTTTTATGTCATGCTGATCACTGTGTTTTTAACTTTTATTTTTTCACAATGGTTTAATACATAGATAATTATTACTTTATTATCAAAACATGACATGTCACACAAGTATTATAATTTGAACATTGGAAAAATGAAATACCATGTCCATTACCTGATTTATTCACTGTAGAGTGAATAACATTTCCAAAAAGGTTCTAACTCATGTATCACTCTTCCTCTAGGTATTAATAATAAGCAATGTATAATCTTGTCATTTGTATCATAATCACTGGTAATAAATGCTAAGGCTTATTTGTTTATATGAAGTCTGTGTTGGAGTGTTGTAATGTGTGCTGAACATATGTTGATGTCAGCTGATTTACACACCAGTCAGCCATAACATCATGACCACTGATTGATATTAATATTGATAATCTCATCACAATGGAGTCCATCAGTGACATAATTGATAAGATGTGAGTAACTGTAACAAGGGAGAAACAGTGGTCAGTCACTGTGTCAGAGCATCTCTAGATTTTGTTGTGTATTTTCAGAGTAACATGGCTAATACACATCAACACCTGCCAAAAGTGAAACTAAAGACAAATTGGATCCATCATGTATAAAAACATGTCATTATTATCACCTATCTATTGTTATGTAGATTACACATTTTCCACAAAAACAGCTCTGACCTGAGATTTGGACTTCACCAGACCTCTGAAGGTGTGTTGTGGTATCTGGACCAAGACATTATCAGCAGATCTCTGAAGCCCTGGAAGTAGTGAGATGAACCTCCGGGGATTGGATTTGTTTGTCCAACACCTCCCACAGATGCTCAGTTGGCCTGAGAATGAGATGTTCTTCCTTTGTCTAAACACTGCAGACCAACAACACCCACCTAGACCTCCATTGGTAGAGATAGTCTGACCACGTCATCACTATTACAATATGTCAAAGTCATTCAGCTACTTATGTTGCTCATTTTGATGCTTCCAACACAACCTCTTCCAGGACTAAATGTTCATTTGCTGCCTAATATATCCAATGAGAGACCAACCAATTAATTGGAATCAGGCTTATTACAGGGTCTCACCAATCAATCGACATCGGTCAATATGTCGCCGATTTATTCGCTTTTTTTGCTGTGGAGATTCTGACCCAAGCACATGAAATCACAAACATCTACAGATATCAGCCAATATATCAGATATTGGCCAATATCAAATATCGGCCCATATATCAGCTTTTTTTAGCCTCCAATATTGGCATCAGCCTCAAATATCCCATATTATTCAGGCTCTATATTTAACCAATTGATTGGTGCTGTTGTAATGAAATACTATTATTACCACTAGTTAGTACTTCCAGCGTAAGATGACAATCTGCAGAGTAGGACAATGGTGTTACTGTAGGATTAAGGCTAAACTCACTCTTCAATTCGTGTGCTGTTTTCAGGTATGTAGGACAATAAAAACAAGCGGTGCCAGGCACAACAAATTCCACCCCCATTGCACAGATTTTACTTGACATTCCTATCTCCTATAATATTGAAAACACATTTTTAGTGACTGTGACCTTTGACCTACCTTCACCAAAATTGAATGGGATACATTCTGGACCTTTCCTGAAAATATCATGCAAATTGATCCAGTAGTTTTTGTGTAAAGTTGCAGACAAAAAACTAAATTTTTGTTAGATATTGAATTAACAATTATCTCTAAACTATCAACTCTCACCACAATGTAAGTCCACAGACATGCACAAATCTTTAATGGAAAGGTGGCAGAAAGTGTTTATGATAAAAAAAAAAGAAAGAAAAAAAAAGTCAAGCGTGTAACATTACGTTATGTTTTCAAATGTTGATGTGAAATTTGCTTGTTTGTGCTTGCATTACACTAAACTTTTCTTTTTTTCTAGAAATGTTTGATGCGCCAGATGAACTAACTGCGTCCAGTTGATTTTTTTGATCCTGAAGTGACCAAACACAATTTTGTTTAATGTATCCTTGTTATATGCCAAATGACAATAAAGACTGTTCTATTCTCGTCTCGTCATCTGAACCTGCTTTATCCTCACTAGGGTCACGGGGGTCACTGGGGGCCTAATCCAGCTACAATGGGCAAAGGTGGGGTACACCCTGTATGAGTCTGCAGTTCATCGCAGGGCTGAACATATATAGACAAACAATCACTCTCACATTCACACCTATGGTCAATTTAGATTAACCAATTAACCTATCAGTGCATGTGTTTGGATGGTGGGAGAAAACCCACCAGGAGAAAACCCACACAGACACGGGGAGAACATGCAAATGCCACACAGAAAGTTTATTCTATTCTATTTTTATAATGATAGGCTAATGTGGATTGAACATAATTATGACTGTTTTTTTATCAATGTAAATGTACTGACATTTGATCCTCATAGTCAAAGAAAGCATGAGATGTGTTAAGAGAGGCAATCAGGTACTTTTAAAAAATAAAATAAAATAATGCCGGTACTTTTTTACAACTCTGTCTATTTAAAATCCATCAGTATAATACCACAAATTGGATGTGGTTAACATAAAGGAAGCAGCTAATAACACAACTTAATAATTGAAATTGGTTTCTGGAATGCATCTTTACAAACTCTTTAGAATTGAAACCATATCGAAACCATATCTCATTTAGGAATGTGCAGAGTACATTTACCAGAAGGGTTTATAATCACTGAGGCAGGATTAAAGTGGAAAAAAAACATGACATTGTTAAATTCACTTTTACTATTACCTACTTCTGTATGGGTCATTAACATTTCACTGTCACACACTTTAAATTTACTTTATGAATAATTGCATAAAAATATCAACAGCAGGGTTTGAAAGAAAATTATTTTAATGCTATCATTGCATGTAAATTAATTAGCTCGTAACCTCTTCTAAAGCTAACATAAGATAATTTCATAACGTCATTATTAAGTTTTGTTCATGCTCTATTGCACTATTGTGTACATACAGTATGTCAGAGAGTAGAGCAGCATGATGGACATTCTTTCTGACTTATTCTAGAAAAATAATACATATTTTGCCCATGGGCTTCTGTAGTTTCACTCTTTTTGTCCAAATATGGTGATGTGTGGCTCTAAAAAGCCAACATTACAACATCCAAATGTCTTAAAAAAGGCAGTTCATAAACCAAAGGGTAACATCACAGTTACATACTATTGAATATGTAAATGTCCACTAAGCTTTTTGTGCTTATTTTCATGGTAGTTATTCTGCTCTACTTACTATTTATTATATTTTATTATGAATTGTATTCTTGTCTTCTTGTACTACATCAATGTACCATCAATCGAATGGCAATAAACCTGAATCTGATCCCTCCAGTGAAAACACACTGGTTCATTACTGAAGGTTTGTTGTGGTTGTTGTCGTTGTTGTTGTTGTTGTTGTTGTTGTTGTTGTAGTTAAGGTCCTCAAGCCTTTCAAATCCTTTTTCTTTTTTTGCCCAGAGTGTGGGCGTCTCTCTGATAAGACTAAATGATTCATCACTCACTTGACCAAACCCTCTTCCAATAAAAGGACCAGTCTTAATATGCCCACTGTGGATTCTCAGCAGTGATTTCATGATGATGATTATCAATTTCCTCTTTTTCCTCTTCCTCACAGGTAAGTGATGTTATTACTGGATCTTCTAATGATTAAAAATGATTCCATAGAAATTTGCCTGAACAGCTAGAGTAACATTCATAGAGCATTATGGACCATGACCTTTTTCTATGTGTTGTGCAAAGCAGCATTATGATAGCATACATTCTCATAAACAGAGGTGGAAAGTAACTAAGTAAAAATACTTCATTACTGTACTTAAGTAGATTTTCTAGGTATCTGTACTTGAGTATTTATTTTTCTGGCAACTTTTTTACTTTTACTCCCTACATTTTTACATAAATATCTGTACTTTATACTCCTTACATTCTCAGAATAGACTCATTACTTTTTCAAATAAACAGATTTGACAGTGGGAAAATAAATGGCTAAATGGCATTATATATTAGACAATTTTGACTTTTTATCTCATAATTGGGAGTTTTTATCTCATAATTGTGACATTTTATCTCATAATTTTGACTTTTAATTTCACAATTTTAACATTTTCTCACAATTTAGACATTTTCTCTTAAAACTACGCTTTTTAAAATCTCATATTTATAACTTTTTTTTTTATCTCATGATGACTTTTTATCTCAACTGTGACTTTTTTTTTCAGTTTCTCCTAAATTTCCTGCCCATACCCACAAAACTGAGTAACTGTGACCTGATCAAACACAATTTTTACACAGTAACACACTTTTAAAGGTTTTATTTTGTATAATTTTGAAACTTTTAGATTTTTCCTGCTTATATAAGTATTATTGCGTTCATGGCACAAAAAAAAGTTTTACTTTTGTACTGTATTACGATTGAGATTTTTTACTTTTACTTCAGTAGAGGAGTTGAATCAGTACTTCTACTTTTACCAGAGTACATTTTCCACATAAGTAGCTGTACTTCTACTTAAGTACAAAATGTAAGTACTTTTACCACCTCTGCTCATAAAGGTAAATATTAAGACAAAGTTGTGAATTGCTGCAAGTGAATCATTTTATTAAGTCCTGTGCTGTGGGTTCTGTCTTCATATTTACTCTTATTGTCTTTAATTAATAGACTATTCCAAATCCTTGACTACATCTGTTATGTTTCTGTGACCATGAGAGTCAGATTTCAATTTAACATTTATTTATTTGTTAGAGCAGGGATTGGAAGCTTGAAGTGTTATAAAATTAATCTATGTATATTTTACTGAAGGTGGGGCATCTGCCAAGGCTATATACCAGGATGTGGTAAATTATCTGAACCTGACATCAAACAAAGACCTGTTCACCCTGACCCGGCCTGTTAAAGACCACACACAGGCCTTAGACGTTCATCTCGACGTGGTGATCTATGCCATTCTAGATGTGGTAAGTAGTTAAAATTATACATAGTGAGGTATTATATGCTAATATTACTTTTGTATTTCAATGTAAACATATTCTAAGTGAGGTGCTTCTTACAGTGAATTGATATACACTTTTATTTATATGGAATTGTTCTATGATGAAGCAATTTTAATATCAATGATGTCAATACGGTTGCAAGAAATAAAATAAAAAAATCCTTTGAAAGGGGTTATATGTATTAGAAATATTCCAAACCTACAATAACACAAGCATACTAGAGCATACATAGGACTATCAAAACCACCAATGAAACCAAAGCTATGTATCACTCACTAAATGAAGTTTAGTTTGTCGGTTCAGTGAAAAGTGACTCCCCCCATTTACTTACTATGGGCAACATATCAAATGTTTGTAGCAGCAAAACTAGTGGTTGAATTCATGCCAAACATTGCCAGTGACCCACACTAGGTGTGGAAAAGTAGGTGAAAGTTAAAAAAAAAATGTATACATTAAAGTATTCTTCTTTTCCCCTTTACTGAATTGGGCAGAATTTAGCATGTCTATAAGTATATTTAGTCACTATAAGGCGTACTGTCAATGAATGGTTTAATTTTTTTAGATTCTTTATATATAAGGTGCACTGGATTATAAAGTGCATGAAATGAAGTCAAAATTATGAGATAAAAAAGTCAAAGTTATCAGATAAAAAGTCAAAATTATAAGATAAAAAGTACAAATTCTCAGTCACTAAGCACAACCAGGATTAATCCATAAATGTGGTTTTTGGAGGAAATTAAAATCTTTTAAGTGTTACCTTATAGTCCAGAAAATACAGTAACCCTTTGTTTCCCAAATGTCATGTAATTCCACATACAAAAATTGGTATGGGCATTTTAGAAACATCCAAATATTGGTATGGACACGTCCATAGCGTCCATATGCAATTTTACGCCCATGGTTTGGAATTATCTAAACAATTGAACAATCACAAAGATAGAAAATAATTACGTCACATAATAATTGTATACATTTATGAGCAGAATAATCAAAGTCACTTGTTGCAGCAACACTCCAATTTCAGAATCAAATTCAGTCTTTTAATTTAGAACTGTGTCCAGTGATGAAAACAACAACAGATCTTCTACTTTTTATCAATTCGTCACTTCCTTTTAAATTGTTGCCCTAGCATTTCTCACCCCATCTTGTCACTTTGGGATGTTTTGGGTGAAGGATCCATGGTGTTAGTTTTCTGCACCATTGGAGACCAGCAGAGTGACTCGCTACTCCCTCTAGTGGCAACATAAATCTATAAGACTGTCAGTGTAAATGTGTTTAGTTCATATCTCTGCAATCCAAAACATAGATATATTTGGGAAAAACTTCCAAGACTCTCTGTTCTAAACATATTTTAATACTTTTAAAATTTTAAGTTAGAAATCCATAAATATATCCATATACATATTTAGATTTTTTATTTGATTTATTTGAACATAAAAAACCCCAATAATAATAATGAAAAAGAAAACATATATTAAAAAAACAACCAAGCATGTTTAAAAGGAGTGGGCATATTATATATATATATATATATATATATATATATATATATATATATATATATATATATATATATATATATATATATATATATATATATATATATATATATATAACGCCTTTAATATTAATATTAATTTTAATGTTATTTTTAATATTAATATTAATATTAATATTAATTAATATTTAATATTGTCACCAAAGTATTTCTTACAAATGTTTTGGTTTTATTTGTAGAAGGAGGTTGAACAAAAATTTATTCCTTACATCTGGATTGATATGGTAAGTGTGTTCTGAAGAATTTATTAATGTTAATATTATATTAATGTTAGTTATTAAATATTATTTAATATTAATGTTGTCTATGTAATTCATATTTTTCTATTGCATTATTTTTACTCTGTGTAGAGTTGGAAAAATGATCATATTTTCTGGAATCCTGAGGACTTTGATGGGATTGAACATATTACAGTTCCTATTGAAACTCTTTGGAAACCAGACATAATTATTGAGCAGATGTAAGTGTAAAGAAATGTAGATGTCACAAAATGACTCAAAATGGTGTTATCATGCATGGAGTTCTACCCACTAACTAACTACAAACCAACATCCTATTTTTAGCCATTTTAAAAAAGATGCAGATATCTTTGTGTTGTGTGTTTTACTGTGTATTTGTGTGTATATAATACAGGATAGAGAAAGACAAGGCTCCTCCTAGCCCATATCTCACCATTTCAAACCAAGGTATAGTTGGGCTTAATAATGATCAAGTCCTCATCACCAACTGCAGGATGCACGTTTACAATTTTCCTTTTGACCTCCAAAGTTGTACCCTTTCATTCAAGTCAGCCATCCACTCTGGTGAGACTTCCTTTCATTGTCTCCTGTTTTAACGGATTTGTTCTCTGTCTGGCTTAGTTTAATATTTATCATTCATTCCTATTCCTACATTTGTGAGTATAAACCTCAATCTTATTTTATTTTAATTTTTATCTCCGTCCTCAGACAAAGAAATACGACTCGTCCGCTCTGGCAGTTCCTCTGAGGTCACAAAACTTACTAAGAAGGTGTTGCGAACCCAGTATGAGTGGCAATTCCTTAATGTGACTATCACGAATGAAACTATCAACAATATGGGTGTGAATAAAGGTGTAATCATTTATATAGTAAGTATCACAACAATGCAGAGGAAACAAATACTTCGATTGGAGCTATTTCCCTCTTCCGATACCCTGGAAGCCATTACATTATTAGTAGGCTTCTGCAGAGGTGATGATTATTAACTCTTAAGTGTCAGCGCTGATGTGTTCTGAATGGATGTTTTTTTTTGTTTAAATATTCAGACAAATTCACCTGTTTTCCTTTTTTTTTTTAAACTGTGTTTTTACTGAGTTTTGTTCATGGGACACGTGTCAAAAAGCGACTAATTTCAAATTTCAAATACTAATTCTCTTTTTTAGTAGTTTTTTTTAACATTTTTCCATGTTATTTATACTTTTGTAAATATTTATTAGTTTTTGTTAATTTTGTTGCTTGTTTTTTTTATTTTTTCTTTAATTTTGTTCCATTTGTCCCTTACTTTCTTCATATTACTCATTATTTTGTCAGTTTATTATTCATTTCTGTTCATTTTATTGATTACTTTGGCCATTTTTGTTGATTTTGTTGCTTATTTTAATTCTTTTTACTGTGGCAATGCTAAAGTTTCAGGAGTTAAAGGATTAAACTGAATCATGTGGAAGAGGGAACTATCTAAAACATATAGGACACCGGCCCTACACAACCGGAGTTTAACACCTATGCTCAAGTGTTTTGTAGTGTGAGTCACTGTGGCTAACATTTAGACATTTTTCATTTTACTGTTGAAAACATAACCTTTTGGAATGGGGAAAAAAATTATTTGGATAAGAGAATGGGGTTGGTAACATGCAACTGATGATAGTTGCACTGATGCTAATGCTTGACACAGTAAACATGTTAACCTGAAACATTTACATCATAAAATTATTTCTTCAGAAAAATGTGTTTTATTCAATAACTAGAAATTCCAAAAGTCTGTCTCTTTCCAGAGACACAGCTCAACTTCCTTGATTATAACATCCTGTTAGAATAATATAGCTATATTAGCTAAGATTGCTATTAATGCTATAAATTAATGTCAGGTAGCCTACCAATTAGACCAGTGAGTGCAAATTAGTATTCTTGAGATTGTAATTATCCAAAAAACTGAAATGACGCCAATGATAAGAAAAGTGACAGGTCCCCACCATTTCCAAATTTGCCATTACCCCATTAACGCCTTCATCTTCTTCTCACACACGTGTTAAATATGAAAAAATGTCAGTTCTAGATTTGATCTTACATTCATGGATGCATCTTTATAAAACAAGATGTCCATAGTCAAATAGCAAATGAAATGCTTTGGAATTTAAGTCTACAAACCAATCAAAAGCACAGCAGCTACATCCACTTCCATAAATGTAGGTCATGACCCAAACACAACATACTTGTCATTACATGTTAAGATGTGAATGTGTAGGAAATGCAACCACTTTACTTTAAAATATCCATCCATAGGTCTTCATGAAGAGGAGGTCTATGCTGTATGTCATCAACTTCTTGGTTCCCGTCTTGTTCTTCCTGTGCCTGGACATGTCCTCCTTCCTGTTGTCAGACACTGGCGGTGAAAAGCTGAGTTTCAAGATCACGGTGCTCCTCGCCATCACTGTGATGCAGCTTCTTCTCAATGACATCCTGCCTGCGTCATCAAGCAAGATCCCACTTATAGGTAAAGAATAATTTTTGAGCGGTCAAGTCATAAAAAGTAACACCCCTACTTATTTACACAGTATTTATTATTTCTCCTCCTCACAGCCATCTACTGCTTCGGAATTTTTGGGTTTATGTTGCTCAGCCTTGTTGAGGCAATATTGATGAAGTATTTGATTGATAAAGACTCTGAATCCAAAGACACAGAGGTAGACAGAGACAAAAGCCTGAGTGAGGACTGTGGTAACAAAACTACCTGCAAACATAACAAAAGTAAGAGTTACTGTCTGATATTTATATGTGGTGACATTTCTATCTTTTCAGTTCAATTATTTGTCTAATGCATTATTTCAGAGGTGAGAAAATGGTGCCAGTGTTTGTTCAACGTGTCTTCTGATGAAACTCCTGCTGACCTGCTGTATGAAGACGGAGAGGTTTGGCTGCTATTTGACAAATATATATAGATTAAGTTTTGCTACAGAATAAGTAGTATTATTTAATCCATTAAGACCCACTGCTTGTTTTGTAGCAGTTCCAAAATGTTTGTTTTTTTGTCTCTCTCTAGTGAACCTTTTTTTTTTTTAAGTGATTCATCACCATGTTATCTTCTGTATTTTCCATTTTTCACAGCAAACGGAACTAAAAATTACTTTTTCAGCAAAATTATCAATAAGTGAATGTAAAAACCAAGTGTTCCCATCCACTGCTATTTATTAAACTGTGGGTTTTACTGGTGAATTAATATTGTAGAGGGTTATTTGTTTCCATGGTAACAATGGAGCGTCTGAAAATCCAAATATGCAATATCTGATGACCATGAAAATATGACAAACTGAATTTTACACCTAATAATGTATGTGTTTTGATAGAATGAATAGTTCATCAGTTATTAAACATTTCAGTTATCTTTTGGTCATGGTGGTATTATAACCTTAACATATGTTAAGTATTATCAATGAAGTAACCACAGTCATTTAAACCATTTTTACAGATGCCCGTCAGTAAATCCACAGAGGATGCCCTAGAGCAAGTTTCAACTGAACTGAAAGAAATGCAGGAAACACTGTCTGTGATCTTCACCCGCAATAATGAACAGGGGAAGCCTGGATACTGGGCCCAAAAGACAAAACATATCAACAGAGTTTTCTTCGTTTTCTATCTCACATCAGTCATCATGTTTATTTTTTTTCTGTCTGTACTTTGGAATACGGAAGTAGACTTCAATGATCCCACTGACTAGAATGTTGAATGAGTATGGATTTTTCAAACAACATACATTTTAGAGTGTTTGTTGCCTGGTTTTTGCACAAAGAAGCAAAAACGTAATTAAATTTGTCTTCTTCATCTATGCCATACAACAAAATCCATGTAGCCTGAAGTATGCAAAGAAGCATGTCTAAGGTGAATGTGACACCATGTATCATAAACACATCATAATAATTTGCATGGTATTTATAAAGAATTATTTGTCTTTTTTGTCAGACACATGGATAAATTTAATTCTTTTACCTTGACATGTTTCGGCTACACACTGTTGCCTTCCTCAGAAGAGTCAGAAGATTTTATTTTTACATTTCATTGTGATCTGTTTTATCCAGGTTTGCCAGAAACCACCAAGTTACATCACTGGATTAGGAAGACTATAGAAATCAGAAAATGGGTCCTGAGGACTATGAACAGGGATGAGGGATCCTACACCCATCCGGATGTATTTATTGTAATTTAGACATTGCAGAACAAAATTACAATGCATTTTGGCTATGATAAAAGAATACACACACACACACACATAGGATGCTGTGTTTGGGGGAAGCTTGGCAGTAGAGGGCATAATCATCCTCTTTCCTGGCAAGCCTGGATAAAACAGCTGACAATGATCACAGTACAATGAAGTGGCCTTTTTTTGGTTGTTTTTGCCTCTCAGAATGGTCTCACTATAAAATACTTTATTGCATCTCATCATTGAGCCATCACTGAAGTGACCCTTTTGAGGAAGGCTACAGGTTGTAACCAAATCATGGCAAGGTTGAATAATTCACTTTTCCTATCTATCTGAGAACAAAGGAAAATACATCTTTATACAGTAAGTTGTAGTAGACAGTATGAACCTAATCTGACTATTAAAGGTATTATAGGTATAGTATAGGATGTTTTGGCTGCAGAATAAATAAAAATTAAATAAATAATAAATAATGCATTATTAGTAGTAGTAGTAGTAGTAGCAGTAGTAGTAGTAGTATTAGGATTATTATTATTATTATTATTATTATTATTATTATTATTATTATTATTATTATTATTATTATTATTATTATTATTATTATTATTATTATTATTATTATTATTATTATTACTATTATTATTATTATTATTATTATTGCTGTTGTGTTTTTGTTCTTAACTTTTTTTCCATTTATTTTTTTTAATCATTGGAAGGATTGGAGTACCTTTGTTGTAGCTAAAAGTGTCTCCAAGTAAGTAATTTAAAAAAAAAAAATCTTGTAATCCTGAAATGAAAAAAGTGTAATATTATTACAGGACATTAACAGCTTCCATTTCACCCAAATATACAATAACAAGAGGAATGTGACTGTCACATCTAGGAGTCACTTGGAAATATTTGACATGTTTTGTGCCTCCGCACCTCCAAGTAATGTTGTTTCCCTGATAAATGTGCTTGAGGTCTTAGTATTACATAGAAAATAAGACCACCAATGTGTACAATGAATTTTTTTTACTTCTACATTATGTTCCTTTTTTGTCAGCAGAAGTGCTTACATTCTGCAAATCCACTATTGTCTGCTCCATCTAATTGCCTTTTTTTCTTTTTTTTTTACCCAAAGTATGGGCGGTCTCTCTAATAGTGTCACTCTGTATCATATGTCTGCTGACAGAATGCTGTTTTAATACTTCAAAGTGTTGGTCAGTTTCTGCTTTACTTAGAAATAGAAAACAGGGCACAGTTTTTCACAGGAGGTGGATATTCACTAATGATGTTTACCGGTTTCCTCTTACTGTTATTTCTCACAGGTAGGTGATTTTCTAACTAACTTGCAGTGTTGTTCTTCTTTTGTTTTTTGTTTTTTTGCAGAGATTATTTGTAGTTTTTGTATAGTTGAATCAGACATTTTATATTACCTGAACCTGAACATCCATTATATACAATATAATAGTGACCTGCATGGTTGTTTCTAGTTTTATTTCAAAATATTATTTCACAGTTTTTATTAGAAGTCTCTGACTTTCTATCCAGTGTGTTGAACTGGGATAGTGTTGTGTTTCTGTAAAGCCCTGTGAGACAACTTTGTTATGATTTGGGGCTTTATAAATAAAATTGAATTGAATTGAATTGAATTGAATTGAATTGAATTGAATTGAATTGAATTGAATTGAATTGAATTGAATTGAATAATGATGGGCTTATTGTGCTTTACTCTATTCATTACATAGATGTTTACTAAAGAAATCAATAAACTGCCAAAAAAAAAAGGATCAAGGATTTGTGATTTGTGGTTTGATCTCTTCTGTTAAATTAAAGTAACATCCTATACTTAGAGCAGTGTATAAATTAGCATAATCTATAACACATCTATAACACAAAGAAGCATGAAAGCAAATGAAAACAGATGAAAATGGTATAGATTATTAGGACATTGTGAACTGCTGTGACTGATTCAGCCTTTTACGTCCTATGCTGTGGGTTCTGTTCTCCCCATTAAATCTCTTTAATGGACTCTTGAGACCATCTCCACAGTCCTGACCACACAGATTGTATAATGTTTTACTGTGACCAAGTGTCAGATTTCAGTGCAGACGTTTGTTTGTTCGTGCTAAGACTGAAATCAGACAAGATTAACTAAAAGTATGTGTACATTTCTGCTGCAGACGGGGCGTTCACTCAAACAAACTGCACTTATCAGGATGTTTTGAATTACCTGAACCTGTCCACACAAAATGACCTGTTCACCATGACCCGGCCTGTTAAAGACCACACACAGGCCATAGAAGTTACCCTTGACTTAGTGCTATATGCCATTCTAGATGTGGTAAGTAATTACAACTTTACATGGTAAATATTGTTTAGCTGTGAAACTTCAACTATTTCCAGATGTGTTGTAATACTGTTTTTGGGAGAGAAACTTTCTTTTTTTTTTCTTGTAAATGATCATCATTCAGCATCTATATATTCTCAGATTGTTTCCATGTATTACCTTTATGTTGTGTTTTTTCACCATTATATTTCTTATATGTCATATCAAAATTCCTTGATACAATTAGAAGTTTTCATATTAGATGACCCAACTAGTACCCAAACACCAAAAATTTCTTTCAGTTTTAATTAAGTATTGCATATATGTTTTTGTCTTTTTCTCACATAATTATTTTTTCTTGTATTTTTAGCAAGAGACTGAGCAGAAATTTGTTCCCTACGTTTGGATTTTCATGGTGAGTTGAGTGAGTTATCACCAATCTCAAAGAATAATAAGTTTTATATAAGCCACAATGAGGGTTTTTTTTTCTCCATAGAAATGGAAAAACGACCATATTTTATGGGAACCAAATCAATTTTGTGGGATTTCAAATATTACTATTCCCACTGATGCACTATGGAAGCCAGATATAACTATTGAAGAGATGTAAGTGTGACATATAAGGTACCCAAAGTAACTTAGAATTGATAATATTTTGCAAATATATACATTTCATTTGATTTGTGTTTAGCATTTATTTGTTCTTGTGTGCTTTTGTAGTTCGCTGCTGTAAACCTGGACTAATAAAGGCATATGTTGTTTAAAGTATCTTTATTTTTCTAATTATTTCTAACATGTAAATTCTAAATATCACTGCTTTCTTCTTTCTACATCCTTGTGCAGATTTTTTTTTGCCTCATATATGTGTGTTGTGATACAGGATAGAAAAGGACAAGGCTCCTCCAAGTCCATATCTCATCATTTTCAGCACAGGTCTAGTTGCCCTTAAAAATGATCAGGTCTTGGTCAGCACCTGCAGGATGCACGTTTACAAATTTCCCTTCGACACACAAAGTTGTACCCTTTCATTGAAGTCGGTCGTCCACTCTGGTGAGATTTTCCTGTCAAATTTGAGTGTTTAAAGGCCTTCTATTTGGTGAAGTTTATATACAAGTTTTACATAGACAATACAATTTATTTGTTGCGGTTATAAAGCTTAGTTTTACTTTTATTTCCCACCTCAGACAGAGAACTACGACTCCTCCTTTCTGCTGATTCCTCTGAGATCACCGAGTATTCTCTGGAGGTGATGCGAACCCAGTACGAGTGGCTTTTCCTCAACATGACAGTCACTAATCAAACTGTCAACCAATATGGACTAGACCAAGACCTAATCATTTATACTGTAAGTATTAATATTGTCTTTTTCATTACATGTGTATGAGTCTAACTAATTACTCACGAAAATCAAGATTAAAGATGTTTATTTCAGCACATATTAATTCTTGCACAGGGTTCAGGGATCAGGTTAAAAAAAAAAAAAAAAAAAAGAGAAAATCTATAGTGTCAAATAAAAATGACACTGTGCAAGAATCGCAAAAATAAAACATAGAAATATGCTAAATTATAAATGCTGCAATTAAAGTGTGGAAAGACAAAAAGTGTTTCATTAAGGGAAACATAGACATTGTGAACAGTCTCTTAGTAACATAAAATATTGCACTTTTCGAGAAATATTTAGTGAATTTTGTGTATTGTATTGTATTGTATGAGAGGTGGAGTGAGCTACTAAGGGGTTATTGAACAGACAATTCACATTTAGTTTTTTTCTGCCAATCTCACTGTGGAAGGGAAATATTGTAGTTTTTTTTTTTTCATTAAATACATTTCTTTTCAGTTGAGGATTATTAGTATTTAGACAAAGTGATTTGAGTTTTATATCATTTGTCCAGTATCTCAAATTTGCCTAAATGGGCTTCATAATTAGTATAATCCATGTCCTTATTCTTCTCACCCTCTGTTTAACTAAGAAAATCCCCCCAAAAAATAGGAAAAAAAAATTGTCAAGACCTTATGAAGTAAGACGATCATGGTTCTAACTTGAGAATTAGATAGTAATGTTTGCTTGTTCTTTCAGTGAGTTACATATTAAAAAGCTTTGTGAAGCTATTTGAACTACACATCAGTGACAAATCAGTTCCATATGTTATTTTTTCACTGGCATTTATGTATATATGTTTGTGGGTTTGTTTGCCAGTTTGCAAGATTACTCAAAAAGTTATGGATGGATTAAGCTGGAATTATCAGGAAAAGGTGATACTGGCAGTAGGAACAAGTGATAAAACTTTGGGGATGATGAGTGGAGGGGGCGCTGATCTTCCTTTGTGGAGTCTGCACTCTCTGCATGCATAGACATACATAGAGTAGAAGAGCTGCAGTAACAGGTTCCAAACAAGATTTCATAGAATATATAATAGAATGCAAGCGCATGCAATAAAATATACATGTGGAAAACTGTGATGGAACTTTCTGAAGTGATTCTGGGTCATAAAAAAATACAAAAGATTTACAGTTCAGAAGCAGACACAGATTGGATTTTTTTTTTTTTTGGGGGGGGGGGGGGGGGTTCTGTATGTAGTGCAGTCATTGAAAGACAAGATAAAAAGTTTCAGCAGCACGTAACAGACATGAAGGTAGTGATATTACACTTGAAGAAACTATTTCACACAATGGTTATTGTCTCTTTTGATGATGCTCGTCTATCCATGTAACTACATGTTACCTGTTCACACTTGTTCAGTACACAGTCCACCTCAAAAGGCAAACATGAATTGTTTAATTTACCTACCTAGAAACATCGTTCACCACCAGAATTGACTTATTAAAACACAATCTGCAAGTTCATCCAGAAAACAAACTCTAGCAAACTTCACATAAGCACACACAAACCTTACAACAGTCTTTTTTTAACCTTGATGCCGTGACCCCAAGTGGAGTGGAATTCAAATGGGTTCACCTGACATTTCTAGTAATTGATTTATAACAAAAATAACTAATACAATGTTTGCCTTTTAATAATTTAATATATATATTTCAATATGATTAAGACACCATACACTTTTTCAAATAAAAATCAAGTTTAAATAAAATGCAGAATATAATACCTGAGAGGGTATATCTTAATTGACCTGATCATGTAGCCGTACACGCATCACTAACACTTCAAACTGCCCGAACCAAAGACAGAATGGAAAGATTTCTTCATCTGCCCGACTCTGCTAAGACATCTCCAAGAGAAAAAGGTCTTCATTTTGAATGTCTGGGGTCACCATAAACTTGTGATATTAAAACAGGGTCATGAGCCAAAACATGTTGGTAACCATTGTCTTACATACATTCAAACATCCTTCCACAGATCAAAATGAAGAGGAGGTCTATGCTTTACGTCATCAACTTCTTGCTGCCTGTCCTGTTCTTCCTGTTTCTGGACTTATCCTCTTTCCTGATCTCAGACAGAGGAGGTGAGAAGCTGAGTTTCAAGGTCACGGTGCTGCTCGCTGTCACCGTGATGCAGCTTCTGCTCAACGAAATCCTCCCTGCATCATCAAACAGGATCCCACTTATAGGTATAAGACTCATTTCGAGTTGTCAAGTTAAAAAAAAAAAAAAAGCAACAATGACGCATATTAAATCAGTATTTATTCTCTCTGTTTTCCTCAAAGCTGTTTACTGCATTGGGATTTTTGGGCTGATGTTGCTCAGCCTTCTGGAGACGACTGTGGTGATGTATCTGATTGAGAAAGACACTAAATCCCAAAATAAAGAGGTAGACAGAGACCGGATCCAGAGTGAGGACTGTGCCGATCAGTCAGCCTATAACTATCATAAACGTAATATTTACTGTTATATGTGGTTATTTAAACAGAAAATACACATTTGTAGATTCTTGTCAAGAAATCATCCAGAATTCTATTTGTAAAAAAAATATATAATGATTTTTTTATGCTTTACATCTAAGCTTATTGATTGGAAAATGTACTGAAGCCATTTACTGTATGTGTCACACAGTGAAGAGATGGTGTCAATGTTTACGTGATGTGCCTTCTGATGACACTCCATCTGAACTGCTTATGGACCAAAAGGTATGGATTAACCCTTTGATGCATATACTGGTCACTTTCTATATTTAATTTGCTGATCATATAGATTTTCATAAACACTAAGTTGAAGATTATAATATCAAAAAGAACCTGGAAGAAAAAGAACCTTTTTCGGCATAGATATTTTAAATTGAACAGTCTAAAATCCTAAGCATTGAAGTCTTTTAACCCTTTGATGCATATACTGGTCACTACAGTGGACAGTTATTCCACAACTATTCTCTTGTATATTCATGGGTTTTGTGGGTTAATGCATCACCCAATACACTGTAATTCATAGCATTAATGTAACTTTGCTGTTCTTGATAGACAAAATTATATATACACACACACATATATATATATATATATATATATATATATATATATATATATATATATATATATATATATATATATATATATATATATATATATATATATATATATATATATATATATATACACTAACATCTACTGTATTATTGAAAAGATGGATTTAACAAAAATGAGTTATATGAATTTCTCCCCTAATTTCGCTGTACACACAATGACAATGAATTCTATTCTATTCTATTCTATTCTATACTGTCTTAAAATTAAGATAAATAAGATAGTACTTTATTGTCATCATACAAATTGTACAACGAAATGTGTCCTCTGCATTTCACCCATCCTTCTAAGAAGCAGTGGGCATTTGATGTGACTGAACTATATCTGATCCCAATAAGTGGCTGAGAATCATATTTAAATATTGTTATGTTTACATGAATTAACCACAGTCTATTCAACCATTATTCCTGCAGCTCACCATCAACCAACCCACAGAGGAATACCACGCCCTGGAAAAGGTTTCAACTGAGCTGAGAGAACTGCAGAAAACACTGTCTTTGATCATCAATCGCAGCAATGAAGAGGAAAAACCTGGTTACTGGACCCAGGTCGCACAAAAAATCAACAAAATTTTCTTCATACTGTACATGCTAGCAGTCAGTGGATTTGTAATTGTGATGTTTATATTGTGGAATGAGTAAAGAGGTGCAACTTGGAAACTCATTACTACTTAATTGCTGAAAAAGGGCTTTTCAGTAAATAAGAAAAATAGATTATGTCATAAACTGCTTTTGCAAAACATAAAAAAAGTCAGATTTCATCATAGAGTGCATGTGGAGTGAATCTAACAATAGCATGTAAGTGGAATTAAAGTTGTAAGTTCATAAATGATATACATGTAGCATAACTGTTTAATAAGTACAAAGTCTTAGTAACATCTAGGTGAGAATTTCACTTGAAAGAATATTCACTTGGACACAAAGATGAGGTAATGAGAGCTACAAATATTTTAGTTATCCAAGGTGATCACTCAGTTTCTGTTTTATGAGTTTGTCATCTTCATTTCATCATGATGGATGATGAATTATCAAATTGGTTTGTTGTATGAAGTTTGATAATATTGTCAGTTATATCTGACTTTCAACATGAACAACATTTGAGCTGAAAGCACATTAGATATGGTATGCTTTGACAAAAACATACTCCCCATATGTAAATACTTGATCCAAAATTTTGTCTTGAATCCAGAATCATTATAGTTCAGTATCAACAGATTTCTCCTGCCGTTTCTGGTGTGAACTACTGAGAATACATTTAAGGTTACTGTCACTTCTCTCTCTGTTAAAATAGCCTCCATGACTGCATGCTTCTCACTGCAAACTGTAAACTGGAATTACAAATATTAATAAACTGACATTCAACACAAGAAAAATGGTTTAATAACTTTCATTAAGTTCATTCAAATTCTTCAGCTCATAGAGTGATTTCAGGTAAATTGGACAAATGCAAGTCCAGTTTAAAGTACTCCAATGATGTTGTCATAGTGACACAGATCTGCAGTAACATCCAGGACATCTACACACAGCGGTGCAGGTCCAGGGCAACTGTCATCATCAAAGACACTCACCATCCTAACCACAGTCTGTTCAGGTGGCTGCCCTCAGGTAAGAGGCTCCGCTCAATTAGACCCAGGACATAGAGACTGAAAAGGAGCTTCTTCCCCCAAGCCATTCAGATCCTGAACTCTTATAACACACACCCTCCATAAATGACTGCTCAACATCTCAGAATATATCTGTTACATATCACATACTCACCACTTTACCTGTTCTCTACCTGTTTTTAGCTACTTACCTCTGTTTACCTGTTTATTTCAATTCAATTCTGTATTTATTTCAGCCAGTGCAACAACCTACATGTCCATATTTGTACATAGGAGTTATATTTATTATACTTTCATTTCATTGCCAATGTACATGTACAATCAGGCATGTGACAAATAAAATTTTAAACTTAAATTAGTCCAGTTTTGTCCAACCCAGTCAGGGAAACTAAATAACATTTTGAAATAACATTTTTGGCTGATAACATCATTATAAACTAGAAAAGCACTCTGAGAGCGCAGACCTGTGCCAAGGTAGCCCTAGTGTAAAAATCCAGTTGAAAATCCAATAGGAATTCTACTGGTCTGAACTGGTCTCTATTGGTCTGTACTGGAGCAAAAGGTTTTTGAACATTTCTACTGGTAGGTCCAGTTAGAATACCATTTGACAACGGTTGAGGTCCAGTAGAACCATTAGAGCTACTGGATTAAGACTCCTCACCAGTTTGGTTCAGTTTAAACCAGTAGGCTTTAACTGGTGTGTGTGTGTGTGTGTGTGTGTGTGTGTGTGTGTGTGTGTGTGTGTGTGTGTGTGCGTGCGTGCGTGCGTGTGTGTGTGTGTGTGTGTGTGTGTGTTTGAGGAACCACCATTTGTGGAAATATTAATTGAGCCATACCTTTTTTCTTAATTTAAATACATTTACAATATCATCCAAAGTCTACTTCTTCATGTTGTTCTTTGATAATGTAACTTAAAGGAGTTTGAACTTTTTAATGTTTTTAAACGTTCAAAGTGACTTTGACCAGTGAATACTGAGTTACATAGTGTTTCAATTTCCATAGTATAACAGGCAGCTGAACTCTATTGGTTTCCTACTGGTTTTCTACTGAAATTTTCAAATGGTTTTCAACTGGATTTTTCGCTTGGGAGACCCCACCACCACCCTGACCACCCCCAAAATGAAATCGGTTCTTCCTGTTCACATTTCCAACATATCCTGAAAATGTCATCAAAATCCGTCCATGGGTTTTTGAGTTATCTTGAAAACAGACAAACAGATAAACATAACCTCCTTGGCAGAGGTAATTACAGCTTATGATCATGACAATCTAGCGGTCTGCACCTTTAAAATGGGGTCAAATGGAACTAAATCATTTCTGGAACCACATATGTAGTGGTTGTTTTTAATGTGCTGTGTCCGCCTCTGCAACAGGGGGCGCTGTTTTCCCCACTGTCTCTTTGCTCTGGTTCAATCAGTGACGTGGATTTTCATTGAGTCAGTCACTGTTGCCAAAATTACAAACTCGTCAGACGTTTTCCTCTAACTTTCTTTACATTCGGGCCTTTAATTGCTCATTTTTCTGGAGTTATTACTCTACTGACACTGTTTCGTCGTTGCTTTTGTACCACGTAAGTAGGTTGTACAAAACGGACCGTTACGTTGTTGTTTGTGGGGGTTAAAAGTAGCCTTTATTGTGGCACAAACTGTTAGAATGGACTCGTGTTACTATATTAAGCGATTTTAATGTGTGCTCTTTTGTTTTCTCCGTGTACACAGGACAACAAAATGAGTAAAAACACCAAAATTTTGAACCTGAAGGATAAAATAAACGGGAATGAAGTGGACCTGAGCCTGTGTAATCTTACCGAGGTGCCAGTCAGAGAACTGGTGAGTTCTTCATCACGTCTAGATTTCAGTATTTATAACTACACTTTAACCTTTAACTTATGTTACGCTCAACTTTGACCTGTTTAACAATTAAATAAGAAGTATAGGGTTAATTTTGTTCCAATAATTGTTCACCAAAGGCCTCCTGAACTGAACCCATTTTGATCACGTTGGAAAATACATCTGTATTATATGTGCTGCAAGTCAAAATTGATAGGAATTATGTATTTTTTAGGCAAATATACTTATTGTAAATGTTGCCAAACAGGAAAAAAAACAATAATCAAATCCTGTAGAAATCCTTTTAATAGTATTGCCTAAGAATAGTTGGTCTCTGCCTTCAAAATCGTATAGAAGTAAACTGGGTTGAGGTTGATGTAATATAGTACATGCAATATCTAAATAATTCTGTATTTATAAGTTATAGTGGCAGGTGAAATATTGTTCTCTATGATAATCAATGGGTGTGTGTGTTTTTTTTTAGTAATGCAAATCTAATTAAACATTGAATCCACGCAAGATTAACACAAAACTAATGTTAAACCCAATACTCTTAGTTTTCATAACTGAATAATGTGTTAATGTGAATAATATTATGATTATATAAACATCTCATAATAAATTGACCCATCATATGATTTGTCCACCAGGCTGCAGTGACCAAAGCAACTGTCCTGGATTTATCCTGCAACAACATAATTTCGCTTCCAGTAAGTACAAATACAGTCTCCCTGTCCTGTAAGTTCTAAGACAGAGACTGGTTTTATGGTGATGTGAATAGATTATCTATCGTGATAGATTGGTATGTTTGGAAATTATGCAGCTCAGTCATGAAACATGGAATCATATTAGGATCCATAGTGTTAATGACAAGGGGGGGGGGGGGGGGGTCGTGTGATTTATATTGTTTGAAAGAAAAATGACATGATACAACTGTAGAATTAAAAACACAAATGTAATGGAATTAATGCAAAGAAATGTTAATACTAATGGTTGTAGAGAAGGCATAACCTATATGGTATTAAGCAAAAAATAAATTTCAGATAGGCTTATGAATTCCTTCCTTTGTTTAAATAAAAGAAATGAAATTGTTACATGGATGTGAGGAAAGCTTCATTTGTATGCAGTATAAAGGGATTTCACTATATTAAGGAAACTTAGATTTGTCTCCCATCAATGTTCCTCAAACAGAAGGGTATGACTCTGTGTTATATCATTTTCTAACTCTACTCATCCTGCAGATTTTGCGGCTTTTTAAAATTACATTGTGCAAAATGAGTTACGCTTATACTAATATTGAGTGTGTTTATGTAGCCAGAGTTCTGCAACCTGACCCACTTGGTTAAATTGGACCTGAATAAAAACCAGCTGACCAGCCTGCCAGATAACCTGGGGAACCTGGTCAACCTTCAGCACCTGGATTTGTTTGGCAACAAACTGAAAGTTCTGCCTGTCAGTTTCTCTCAGCTCAGGGTAAGAATCAGACTAGCCCATAATTTATTCAACTGAATAAGACTGTCAACATATCTGTAAAATTAATGCTGTTAAGTACTCTGGTCCAATGTCTTTGTTCCTGACTCTACTTAATTTGGACTGACATTAGAATTGTTTTAAGGAACTATTCAGCTGTAATGATTAATCGGTTAGTTTTAAAGTAATAAATGAATCCCCAACTATTCTGAAAATTGGTTTATCTGCTTCTGATTCCAGCTTTGAATTTTTTTTTTCTTACTGTAAACTACACATATTTGGTTGTGACCCAAACAACACATTTGAAGTTATCATAAGAGTCTCTTGGAAACAATGATTCACCATGTAATGGTCTTAAGCAGGGGTGCCCAATCCTGGTCCTTGAGAGCTACTATCCTGTATGTTTTAGATGTATCTCCAATCCAACACACCTGATTCAGATGATAAACCTTACATCAAGTTCTGCAAAAGCCTGATAATGACTGTCAGGTGTGTTGAAAGAGGGATACATCTAAAACATACAGGATAGTAGCTTGAGGACCAGGATTATGATGATTACATTTGATTCCATGTATGTAGAAGCAGTGATCCTACCAATGTATCCCTCGGGTAAATATGAACAATGGTTAATGTCACAAGTGTTATGTTATGAGTGACTGTTGGCATTCATGCATGTGATGATTGTAGAGTGACCAGATGTCCTGCATTGTGTGTGATTTCACTTTTTTTTTTTTTTCCCCCCATTATCATTTACCTAATTTATGCAGGCCTACCATTCTCACATTGGCCATTCTGTGGACAGCACTGGTCACAAATATAATATTACCAATAAAACCATAATTTCAATTTGCGTGATGGGGTACATGAGAACAATAAAAACGTGAAATCATGTGCAATGCGGGACATCTGGTCACCTGAGATGTTTGATAATTGAAAAGGTTCAAAGGTTGTCATGAAGATGGTATATAACCTTCTAGTTTTGGGTGAAACTGCTCAGTAGACGGAGTCTCTCATCAAGGAAAAAAGTATTGAAACAAGTGAAAATCACTGACATACATTATGTTTGTAACTGGTGATAAATGACTGCAACAGAATTTTCTTTTTTCAGAACTGCGGTCCCATAGGGCTCAACTAGAGAGGACATAACTTCAGTTCTCTATACAGTTTATTTTATCAAACTTTGGCATTGTTAATATCTGTTTGACTTGATCTGTTTTTGTTTGTCTTCCAGAGTCTGAAGTGGTTGGATCTGAAGGATAACCCACTAGAGCCCAATTTGGCAAAGGCAGCAGGAGACTGTTTGGATGAGAAACAATGCAAACAGTGTGCCTCCAAGGTAAAAACACAAGATGGATGAAGAAATAATTTCAGGCATTATTCAGAAGCAGTACATTGTGTTGAAAGTCTATGTCCTTGAAGGTTCTGCAGCATATGAGAGCTATACAAGAAGAAGTTGATCATGCAAGAGAGAAGCGCCTCTTGAGAGAAAAAGGTGGGTATTGGGTCAAAATTTGTTGAGTGAATTGCGTTTTACTGTAGTGCTCTAACATGCAGCCTTATTCCAGGCTGCTAATTTCTCTCTAACGACAAAAAAACTAAATCATATTTAATCATCATATTGCATTTCCCAGTGAGACCCATAAAGCAGAAGACAGGCTGAGGTTTTTTTATTTTGATTATTTAGTGATCATAAAACAAGACGATAATAGCGTATGCATTTCACTGTGCACAATTGAATATTAAAGCAAACGCCAGCTTTTTTTTTTGTCTGATAAGTTAAGGTGTGTCAGCATAATGTTCTGAAATCACATGAGAATCGTCAACACATTCTCTTCTTTCCTAAATCAGAGTTGGAGAGAAAAAAGGAGGTAAAGCAGAGGGAGAGGGAAGCTAGAGAGAAGGAGGCTCGTAAACGGGAGAAGGCAGAGGAGAAGGAGAAGAGGAGGAAAGAATACAATGCTCAGGTGGCAGCCATTGCAGCACAGGAGCAACAGAAGAAGAAGAATGAAGAGAAGAAGAAAAAGAACGGACAGGCAGCAGGTAAAGGTACAGCTGACTCACCTAAGCTACACTCTCCTTTGTATATATGCTTTATAACAGACATATAGTAAAAGGAACACACCTACACTGAAAGGGAAAACAATCAGTGCAACAAAATCTAACAATTGCCAGTGTCGCAAAGATTTATTGAGTTTAAGGCCCCATTACTAACACTAACCTTCAGCACTGAGGAAGAAAACTTGTCAACATGCGTTTTCAATGTGAAAGTGTACAACCAGAAGTCTATCCCTGGCAAGACGATCAGGTGTGAAAGCATCTAGTGATTGGCGAGAAGTTTAAGGAACATTGGTTTCTGTGATTTCTGCATTGAAATAAGGAACAGAAAGGCCTCTGCTTGTAGTGTGAAAGTTTGTACAAACTTTAGTGAATTTTTGTTTAAGATAATACTGACTGTGACCTGAAACATGATCTTTTTTTTTTTTGTCTTGAACTGGTCAAAAACAGTTTTTACAATATGACTCATTTAATAACAGTACGGTTTTGTAGGAACCAATTCCATTTGCTACAAAATGGATGAAAATAATTTTTTGAAAGAGGAAAAAGAACTGGTTTTGAAAAGTCAGCCTTCTTTTACACAGTCTGTATCAGATGTAGCTTTCTGACTTATGCATATTCTACCATGACATAAATAGCCTCTTGTAAAACTATGCTGGATCCCACATTTTTTGTTTTATGTTGCTGAACTTATTTAACTTATTATTGAACTTATGTGATGGCCTTAGTCCATTTTTGTCTATTTATACAGCTTATAAATTTGTGTTTGTACTTATTCTTAGTTTACCCAAATGACAAGAAGGCACTTCTGGGTTTTGTTTTTCCCCCCTAGAGTAAATGGTATTTAATTCCCCTCTCGATATCCAGTCAGTCTTTATTAAATTCAAGAAAATTTCAACAAATTGTCATATTTGTGAATCTTGAACTTGCTACTTTAAACAGACCGTCTCCTGATTTTAGTTTCACTAATGTCACCTTGTATATTTTCAGTGAATAAAAAGGCTGTGGTGGAATCGCCGCCAAAACCCAAACGATCACTCATTGGCCTGATGCTCAAGCTTCTCCTCCTCCTCCTGCTGGGACTGGTGGGAGTCGCAGCCACGTGTCACTTCACTGACCTGCAGAAAGAAGCCATGTGCGTGCCAGTCAACGCAGCGGTGAATGACGGCATTTCCTGGGCCAAACAGCAGGAAGTTGTAGTCCGACAACTGGTCCAGAATCTGTCGTCTGCAGCCAAGGAGTTTCTTGACTCGGCACAAACATCTAAAAACTAAATCTCTTTCCACACCCACAACTGCAGGTTTTCCACGCCTACCTGTATATCCTGGGAATTCTTATTTTTATAATGTGCTAAAATCATGTGTCATTAGGATGGGCATTCCTGCTTCCCCACACCCTGTTGTGTGGTGCTGGGAGGTGGAAGAGTTTGTACAGATGGACGAAGAGGGATAGATATAGATCAAAAATCATCTTAAATTCCTATGGAATTGTTGCTCTTGTGCCCTCTGAAGTCTGTGTTTTTAAGAAAAAAATCATCTTAATGTCAACCGGTTCAACATGCTGTGCACTTTGACAAGCACTGAGACCAGTGTATGTCACAGTGCAGCACATGGAGTGTGGTTTGTTAAGGTGGCCCTGTCTGTGCTGCACTGGAGTGTAAACTTATGCTAAATAACAGAGTTGTGCATAAGCTGGTGTTAATGCAGCAGTCTGAGCATGTGCTTTGAGTCTGATTATACACTGAACTTGCCTCTGGCTTTTATAGTCTTAAATCACATCGCAGCAGAACCCAGCCAATCAGCATTTTATTACAGAAAGATGGCCAACAAATATGCCAAAGAGTTGTGTTAAGTTAGTTTGGGGTTTTTTTTAAAGTGGAGTTTCATGTATTAACTACAGCAGATGGTGATCGGTAATGAACTGCTATGGACAGGGCAGAGGTCAGCAAATGGAAAAAAAAAAGTGGTAACAGGCACAACTAACCCCATCCCTCGCATGTATTATAGCTTATTTTGGTATCCATCCAGCTGATATCATCATGTCTATGCATGTGCTGGTGTCAGCACATCAGTTACATCTATATATGTGCCAAGTTGGAAGTAAGTTGATATAAAATTAATGACCATCTGAAATGTCATCAATTAAGTAAATGAGAGATGGGAATAAAAGTTTTATAAAAACTATGAAAAAAATTTGACTCATTTTTCCCAAAATGTAACCACATCCATTCTGAGTCACTGGTGACCTAAAAACCCACTTTGGCATGATTTCAACCAGTAGTTTTGCTGCTAGTGTTAAATTGAACCAAAAACAATACACCTTGAAAGTATTAACAACAAACTTACCGTACTGAATTAATATTTCCATCACTTTACCTTCAGTCAAACTGCCTTTTCCTGAAGACTCCTGGTACAAAACTATTCATTTTACCTTGGAAGGATAGTGGAGCTCCAACCTCTATGACTTTGTTTGGACTGAACTAAATTCACATTTTAACAAACTCGCAGACTGAATCGGGTGGAACAACTCTCTTGCTGTGTGAAGTACAAATATTGTTTGTTAAAAGAATCCTGTGATTTTAAACCAAGTCACCCAAAGGTAGGACAAGATGGAAAAAGTGAAAATACACATCAATATCAGCAGTTGTTCTGTGCTTTAGCATCTTGCTGCTACTCCTTATTATCAATGTGAGCCTCCTGTCTGCATTGTCACTATGTTGACAATCATTTATTGTAAATAATCACTGACTTTGGGTAAATAAATACAACCATACTTTAAAAATACTGAACCTTTTAGTATAGATTAATTGATCATTTTACGGATTCAAAATTGAAGAGCCAAAAAATAATAATTTCAGGTCCATTCCACTATGATGGTCGGATCTGTTCAGAATTAAATCTAAACAACCAGTGTTTGAAATGGAATATAGCATTAATAACCTATAACTATAAGTCATTTTTTGTTTTTTCCAAATTTGCCATAGGATTTCCTATACACTTTGAAAAGAAGCAATAGAGTTGGTTGTAGATTTAAAATATCACCACTAGATATCACTAAATATCACACACTGGTCCTTAGAGATATTGTTCTAAAGATGTAGAACATGAGGTTATCATGTTTTTAACATAGATACCTGTATTAATGGACCTGAGGAGTGTTCTTTTGGTTTGACTAATGGTAAATGGTATGGATTTATTTATTTGGCTTTCTCACTGGTTTAACTCCTTCTGGGCTCTAGGACATCCACATTTAAGAAGCTGGTTTAGTGGTCTGCTGCACTGGTTCTTGTACAGCTTTGCCCGTGTTCAACCATCATCAACATCAATAAATGGCTATGCACTGCAACAAATGTCTAGACTGTTTCTACTTCTATATAATCATCGTTCTAAATAAATCTACAGTTCTTGTTCATGCAAGTGACATGGATTGAATAAATAAGAAAACAATACATGTACATAAAGTAAAGCAAGGCTTATAAATGCTACAAGTACAGCTCAAATCTGCAACACATATTGAAAAGAACTAGGTCTCCCAAAAAATCAAACTGTTCGGTTCCCAGCAATAATATACAGTAAGATTAAATGCCCTATTATGAACAGAACATTCACATTCACGTGATCTTAAAAATTTAACTCAATGTATGTGTTCAGCTGTGATTTTCAAAAATCATGATCATTTTATGTAGCAGCACAAATATAGATGCATTGCAAATGACTGAGTAAAATCCATTTCCTGATCATTACATGTATCAGTGACATCCATTAAACAGTGATCAATGTCACTTGAAAACGTTAATGTGCAACGGTAATTTAATGACTGTAAAATAAGACATCAACAACATACTATAATGGTAAGAGTGACTACAGCTACCATTAGCATAATCAAATAACACATTTAACTTGAAAGCTTAAAACTTGCCGACAGACGATGCAGAAAAGGAATCACTCTCGAGATGGTAATGCTTTTACTTAATGCTTCTTTTCACTTGAAACAACTCCGACATAAAGGTCTTTTCCAAAGCCCATTAAAACAGAATCCATCAGACTATAAATGAGCCACTCACTCACTCACTCACATGCACTGTGTGATGTCATATGAACTTACAATGAATTAGAATTGCCACCTCAGTTTACATCTATGTCTGACATGACTCATACATTCTACAGAGAACAATTTGAAGGAATTTAATACAAATGTAATATATGGAAAAAGGTTTGATTTCCATAAACAACTTCCAGTGGGAACACGCCATCTTTGCCCATTAATGACTATGTTATCAAAATAAGTCGTCGTCGTTCTGTTAAGGTCAGAATCATGTTGCCACAGATACATTTGAACATCTAAATATGCCTTCATTCAAGTCATTTGGACTGACTGAATTTTGAAGCCTGAAGTGAGTCAAACAATTTTTTAATCCACTTTAAACTTTAATATTATAGTCATACAGTTGTGTCCTGAGAGACTTTTGCACTACACAAGGAATTTGGCTTCTTCTGTGAATGAGCATGATTCTGTGGTATTGAAAGTGAAATAAAGTTTGTTTGTTTTTTTTGTAAAGAAAATTACCTATATCTCCTTATAATGGGTCTAATCGACTGTTTGTAGAGCATAATAACAACTTTGTATCGATTTCATTCATTTTATGGGTATTTTAATGGCCAATTAAAAACAAAAAAAGATTAACCTTCTTACATATGCCACTTGTTCTAAGAAATTTTGCCACTTTTACTCATAAGATTCTAATAAAGTTCATATCATAACTTAAAAATGCATTGTATATCAGTTAAAGGAGTCAATCTGTGGAACAACTGTAGTGAAGAACTGAAAACCTGCAAATCAGTACAAAAGTTGAAACTGGTTTTTATAAACCACATTCTAAGTGGATACAGGAAACAAATGGAAATATGTATTTCTAGCAAGGAACAGGTTTCCCTTTTTTCTGATGCACATTTTTTTTCTTTTTGGTTGTATACATATAGATATATGCTCTGACTGATTAATACATCCTACACCCTTTCGAAAAAGGTGTAGTTATCTAGGATGCTGAAGAGGTGTCATTTTAATTTCTGCTTAAATACTTTGTGTTTTACATATTTTATTTTACCTGTTTGAATAAACAAATAAATGAAGATGAAATGAAATATCATCTCTCGTGTTTGCGTTGTAAAAGTAACATCACAAAGTGCTGTCCTATTTCTTTTTAACCCATTCAGCAGTTTCACTGAACACTTACCAGTCAATTTTAGTACAGTCTATTAGAGTGAAGTGATAGTGAAACTGTGGAATATTTATGGAAGTGGCTTTAAGTGACAGTTTCAGAAGCTGTTAGATGCTGCCCTGCTAAAATCTGAGCTGAAAAAGTTGTCAAAAAATGAAGATATACAGCTGCCCCGCATACAGAATTTGGAATATTTCAGTTGTCGTCAAGCTTTACCCGACACTTTTTGACACCTTTATGCAGCAGGAAGATACAACAATGACTCTGTGCACCTGTACCTCAATTGTCCTCAGTCTGAGGTTCATGCGAGTCCATTTGAGGTTTCACTGTGATGTCATTTCCTGTCTGTTGCCGCAGGTCTGTTTATAGTCCCTCTCTTTCATATGAGAAGTTTGGTGCAGCAGCGTTGTCCGAACTGACTCGACCACTGGTAACTGTAGTGTCATCTCTTTAAAAACCTTACACACGGATACCTACAGCAGACAACATGCCAAAGGTTAGTTATCAAAAGTGACTTCATGTATGTGTAAAAACAGCGAGGACATGGGATCTTAATACCTCCTGAAACTGTAGCTTCTTGAACATCGCAATGCTGATTTGGTTATCCAGCCCAATTTTAACTTCATATTTTTGCACGCCAAGTTTGGTAACTCCTGGTGGGTGATAGGAAAGCGATCGTCATCAGTCATAAAGTAACATTCAATCAAATCAGTGATTTCAGAACACAGAAAACATATATTTAACAGACGTATTCAATGACAGGGTTCCTACAAGTTACATTTGTAGACTGTTTAAGGCCTTTTTAAGACTATTTAGAACAGAATGGAATGTCCATTTCATGACATACTGGCAACATTCATATCTCCTAGAATTTAGGAAACTGTATTTATTTACTTAATCACCTTGATTCCTACCATCCAAAGCCATTTCCCATGGAGGGCTGCAACGTTACCAATAACTGGTTCCTGATTTCAATATAAATTGTCTGGTTGGAACATGTGGAACCGTAAACTAACATTATTTTCTTTTCAGCTTGGACATTTCCCAAGCACAATACAGTGAACACATTGATAGCAACATAAGTTAAGACATGCCCTATCAGATTTGATATATTTCAAAGGCATATTTAAGGTATTAAATGCAGATTTGTAAATTTGAGACTTTTTAAGATCGCACAGGAACCCAGAATAAACATACTAAAATTGAGAAAGAAGATATGCTGAAACTTCAAATAGATTTAAGATCATAAAAGTACATGATAATGTCTTCTATGGAGAAAATCAATGTTTATACCGTGGACTAAAAAGTATCTTATGTAACGAAGTCAATAATTGTGAAACCTCATATAATAGAGCTGTGCAATATATGGTTTGAGCGTCATTGTGGGAATGTATATGTGCAATAGTCACATCGCAGGTCACAAGTTAACTCAATGTGTTCTCATCTGATTTGAATTGTACCCGACATAAAACTGCACACAGCGATCCACCAATCACAATCTTAATCAGTTTACCGCAGCAGATCACACCCTTGCCCATAGAGGGAGTCACTGGTAATAGCATTGAAAAATGAGCAACAAACAAGAGAAAAATCACCAAAAACAAAATCTTTAATATCAGCTATTTGGAATTATTTCGACTACAAGAAGGATGATATTGCAACACGTGTTCTGTGTTTTTCTAATACCATGTGGCCCTATAATATAACATTACAAAATAGGTGAATTTCAATGCATTTCTTACTTTTGGAGCTACTATTTTCTCTCAAAGTCAACCATTCAGACACATTTTCTGCTGATTCTCATTAGTCTTGAATATGGAATTTATTTTGAGCTGAGGGAGAAACCACATGACCTCAGAGAACAAAGATTGCTAAAGAACCTATAACAATCTAGCACTGTGCACAACCTTTAAACAACATAACAGGTGAATGTATGCACGTTCATAAAGAGGACAAAGACAGATAGTTTACACAAAATATGTTCATGAACCTTGGGTTATAGACATCTTATCTGCAGATCCAAATGAAGCACAGAATAAAATGCAAAGTGTGCAGACTCCATGAATGCACTCTGACCTAGAACTAAGAGGAAGCTAATACCACGGGCTATGTTATAATTTCTTCTTCTTTGCTTTTATTGTAGAAATTCTACCTAAATAATGAATAAATTTTTCCCTCAGATCATGACCTCAATGTCACAAAATGATGAAAAGAGCAATGCAAACAGGATTATTCAGCAACGTGAAAGTAAACCACCCATAAACAATAAAAAACAATGTGAAAATAAATACCTTTAAGTGAAAATGAAACATAGACATTGTTACCCTTTGAAATAAAACAAAGGTGAAGACATAAAATATAAGGATGGTGCTTGTGACTCACCATAGTGCATCATCATCAGAGTCACCTCCTTCCCAATGCCTTTACCCCTGAAGTTTGGCTCTGTTCACACACACACACACAAAATACATTTCATCAAAATGCGACAGAAAAAAACACAACAATTCGTTCTCTACTGACATGAAACAAGTTCATAAAAACAAGCTATGAGGATCACCTGCGATCATGACCTCCAGCTCAGCCAAGGACAGATCTGTGGGGTCGGTCAGAAAGATGTTGACATCTCCCACCATGCATTGCTCTTCTCCTACCTCAGGGTTTGCCCACTGCTGCTTATCCAAAATGATAAATGTGCACTCTGGAAAAATAAAGAATCCACCTAATCAAACATTTATTTAGCTTTTTCATTTTAAATATTCAAACTTCCGTGAATAATACATGGCTCAGGATTGTCCATTCCTAGCTATCACAGGTCATGAAAGGATAACATAGTAAAATGCAAAATGTCATTACTGTCATCATCTTCCCTCCAGCTCTTTTGCATGTCATACTCTTGTTCTAGGGTCAGCGGTTCGGACGCAGTCAGCTGCTGCAGCTCAGCAGACTTCATCCACTCATGATACCTGACAAATGGAAACAGGAAGCACAAGATAAACAACAGGGAGCAAAACCTGAAAAAAACCAGAATCATAAACAAAACCGAAATCTAGAGAGTTATTATATATGGGCATTCATCTGCTTTTTGTTTTCATAGATTCCAGTGTGTTTTTCTCAGTTTGGTGGAATAACATGTCATATCATAAAGCAATATAAAGATACAATTAGGAATACAACTATTAATCTATTGGTCACCACCTACGTTTCAAGAAAAGGAAAGTGTTCTACAATGTTTTACATGTTGTGCACTTTGCATGTTATTTATTTAAAATAGAAGGACATTCAAGGACCTTCACAGTATCAGTGGACTGAATAAATGTCTTGTAAGGTTGCTTTGGATATACTGACTGATCTGGCAAAAAGAAAGATCTGAGGAGATTTTTTTATAAAAACTGGACACCCTTTCTACAATTCACAATGGGTTTGGGTTATACATTCTGTTGATTTATTATATGCATGTATAAGAGTGTGCTGTTATTATTATCATTACTATTATTCTGTATACCACTGAAAAAAGACAAACATATCTGACAGACCAAAATAATGGGCTGGGATTTTTTTTTTTTAATTATTATTATTATAAAACGTATTTTGTGGTTTCCTTCCTCCTTTATATCGACGAAACTGAATATCACACGTCAGTTTTCGGATACACTGATTAACATTTTTGTATTCTTATTATTTTCTTACAAACAATAAAATACTGTGCAAAATCAAACTTGCTAACTACGTCCACTGTAAATCAACTGTATGCTGTATGTTAGATTATTATAACGGGATTTAGGTGCTGAATCTATAAAGTATCTATAGGTGGACTATAAAATATTAATCATAGAATCATTTTTTTTCTACGTGGATAAGTGTGACATTACCTGGGTACATGTTCTGCGTTGTACGGCACCAGCACGACCCTCTGCCCCTCCAGTAAAGTGTTTTCATTTATCTTCATTTTCAGAAACCTGTGATAAAAACAGACACATTCATCCACGTTTGTCTCTCATTCACTTCCAGGTTCCACTCGATGGTTTAATCTGCGGTTTTTCTCTCAGGCTCAAAGACAGACGTCGCCCCCTGCTGGACAAAACTGGGAAATGCTGAATAATTTTGGAGAAGATGATGATAATGAAGGGGGATTTAAAGTGTCTGCCTCTTCCGGGAGGCTCATGGGGACTGAGATCGGAAAATGAATGAATTTCCGATCTCAGAAATTCATTAATTGGGAATGGGAAATATGGGAAATAAAATGCTAAAATAGTATCTGGTTTGTCATGTGTTCTGAATCACACACATGTTGTGCCTCATAACAAATTATAATCATTGATGTGTGTTTCAACTTCTTCTGTTAACCAACGGGTGATTCATTTGCGAGTAAAACCGTTAATAATTTGGACTACATGCCTGGCGCGCATGTGACGTCACCACAGACTCCACGCCACAGCTGAGTGGAATGTGACATCATACGCGACGGTTGTAGTCTCTTACTAAGCATCACGTTTGCTTCCTATCAGAAACGGGTGGTCTGCCTATGCCACATCCAATATTTCTTATTAACCGCTATCATATGTGAGTTTCAGAGCACTTGTCAAACGGAATCAGAATTTAGCTTCAGTGGCTCCATTCACTCCCATTCATGAACCGGAAGTAGAAGGGCGTGACTTAGCCTCAGGAAGAAAAATGTATTTTTACATAGTGCTTTATTTTACGTTTTGAATTGTGCAGCTGCTTTTATTTCTTTTTAATATATTCCTGTATTTAATTCAATTATTGTGATTAATATTAATTGTTTATAGTTGTGCAATATTCTTGTATTATATTGTATTGTATTGTATTGTTTTGTATTGTATTGTATTTATTGTTTGTTTGTTTTTCTATGCAGCACAGAAGAACAATTCAAAAGTTTAGAGAGAGAGAGAGAGAGAGAGTGAGGTGACTTATCATTTTAAGTCAGTAGAAAAAAATCATCTACCGAAATGTATAAATAAATAAAAAGGAAATAAATAAATAAATAAATACTAATCATAATATTAAGAAGAAGAAAGCTATGGCGTTTAGTTGAACATCTTAAATATTATCTATTTACTGTGGCAAACTAGTTTCTAAGGTAAACATGAAAATATTGTAGTACATGTTTACATTAACCAAGGTCAAGGTCACTAAAAGTGTGTTTCCACAATGATAAGAGATAGAGAAAAATCAGGTAAAACATTTGCGAAGAGCGGGGTTTGTTGTGCCTGGCACCACTTGTTTTTGGTTTGTTTTAAACAATTAAGCAATAAAAAAATACAACATCCAACCATAAGAGAGTGTGTGTGTGTGTGTGTTGGATGCTTAATGTTTATTTTTACTAATTAACATTTTTATTGCCTTATGACTATTTTATTTTAATACAATTTTCCATCAATAAAGTAATTCTGATTCTGATAACTGCAAAACTACAAATGGGTTAAGCACAAACACATTTTAGAAATAATATTGCAATCTATTAATTTAAGCATACAGCTGTTTTATTTGTTAGGCTCTAATGTTGGTGTTATTACCTCCACCAAGAAGGTATTACATTTGAGTCAGTTTGTTTGTTTGTCTGTGTCTCTCAGCAGGATTACGCAAACAAATCACTTTGAAATGTATTCTCCATTTACTGCAATGTAAAATTTCAAAGTGATCCAGAATCTGTTTTATTTGTTGGAGTTTTAGAAAGTTTTGTTTGAAATTTAATTCCATATCTTTCAGTCTCAACAAAAACAGCTTGGTACACACAGCTTCCATAAACTTATGAAATAGATTTTTATTTGGAGTTCTTGCACAAATGTCTGTATTCACTATATCTGAAAATTCCATATTTGACTTAATTGTTTTTTATACTATGTGTTATGAATATGGAACGTGAGCTGAAGCTTTGTTAAATAGGGTGGCTCAGTCCATGCCATAGTTCAACCGGCTCCTGTGGTGTGTTGACCATGTCCATCCAATGCTGCAGCTGTGGACCCCTGGCGTACATGAAGGGCCCCAAAACTAGAACACCCAGCAGGGTCGGGGGCTCTGTAAGAAACAGAACAAAGTCATAAGCATGTAGAACATCTTTCATATGCAGCTGGAGGGAAAATACCAAAGAAAATGTTCTAAATTTGAACATAGAAGCCTGATGTGTCCATCAGTCAAAGGTAGGTGGTCTTTCTATAACCTACGCAGGCAATCCGTTGAATATATAATATGTACGTAAATATACAGGATAGATTCATGGACTGCTACAATTATGTACCAAGGTTATTATCATTAACAAAATGTAATGAAATGAACAAAACTAGAATTGAAAAAACATTTTTGTTAACTGAAATAAATAAAAACGATAGTTAAAATAAAAAACAATAATTAACTGGTATTGTGCGCTCATAAAACATACTAAAATGTATAAAAATTATGGCTGAATTTCCTTTTGTCTTCATCTTTGTCAATAAAACTCAAGTAGGGAGAAAGCAGTAGAATATATACAGGAGATAGGACTTCTTTCTCTCTTTTGCAGGGAGGTTCTTGAATATGACGGCAAGGAAGATAAAAGATGTGGAAAATTTTAAAGTAATACTAAAACTAAGCAATTAGGAAAAAGTCTTGCATAAGGACAAAAAGAGCCAGGATTTGAACCACCAACTTTTTAGTCAGAGGACAACCTGCTCTACTAACTGAGCCACAGCCGCCTATAATGGACAGTATTATAATAATAATGGATTGGATTTATATAGTGTTTTTTTGGCCACCCAAAGTGCTTTACATTAGTGACAGATTATTCATTCACTCTCACATAATCCCTCTGGTGGTGGTAAACTACATTTGTAGCCACAGCTGCCCTGGAGCAGACTTACAAAATTATTGTACAAAGAATGTGTTACAAGGGAAAATAAATGGATATATTTGAAACAGACACCAGGAGCTTCTTGGAATAGCAATAAAATATTAAATAAAGTCAAAACATCTGCAGGAGGTCCTCATTCGATTGGTCTTCAGCTAAGACAGTGGTTACCTGAGCGAATCCTGTTTGGTTGCTGTAGCTCAAACCTCAGACAGGCGTCATCCAGGTTCTGTGGTCGTAGTTTAAAACTCATCCTGTGGTTAAAGTAGGGGTTGGCTTCATTCAGAACACAGCTCCGCTTAGTCTTAACTACTTGGGTGTGTATCTGCAAGCTCACCTGGGCACACACACCTAACAAATACCAAGATTTCATCAATTTAAGGTCATAGTTTTTCCCCAGTGAAATACATTATTGGTGTTTTTTGTACTCTTGCAAATACGTCCATTAACCTCAGAGAGCTAAAATGTTTAATAACTATTAAAACCAGTAATTCTAGCAATGTACATAGATAATTCAGGTAAAATGGTTAACATGGGCATCCTCCTACCTGCACCTGTGAGCAGCTGGAGGCCACGAGCCCTCAGAACCACCACAGATAATCGTTGCAGGGACGGACTGTAGCACAGAGATACCTGGACATCACCCAGCTCTGAACACTATGAAATATGAAAAGATTATGAGCTGTTATTATTGAATATTGTGTTTGTGTAAACGCAAACAGACCTGTGTGTCGTCTTCCTTCTCCAGGTCCCTCCACATCACCCTGCCTGCCTGACCGAGCTCTCCCTGCAGAGGAAACAGCACCCGGCCGACTGCGTGGCGTTTGGCGTCCTGCTCCACGCTCAGCACACACACACTCAGGGTGCTCTGAAGGACACACTCTCCAGACACCTGAGGAAGAAACAGAACATTAACACACACTAGACATGATGATACAGGTAAAGTTCATTGATGGACTGTGGTGAAATCTGATCAGAATACAAGTGTATAAGTCTCAGTATAGTTTGCAAAAGTCCGAATAGGTATGGAATGGCAGTGATAAAGATACAAATGTCTCCAAATGTACATGAGATTTAAGAGGCAGCTGCTACTGGAATATGTTAAAAAATGAATTAATGCTGTAAACCTGTTATTTGCCTATATGTAAATTTTTGATCTTAACCCTTAGATGCATAAGTGGGGTCAAAACTGACCCCAGTGGTAGTTTTGTTCCAAAATCTTTGTCATTTTACATTTATATTATCTAATCTTCCATGTATTCCTCTAATAGGGTGTTTTGATACGTCTCACATATGGTCTCATTTGCATATGTATATTTAGTTTTTTTTTTCTTTTAAGTTATTTTATATTTTGTATCAATACCCCAGTCTTCCATCAATGGGGTCAAAACTGACCCCAAGCATGTTCTATGGATTTTCAGTTGTTATCCCAAGGAACTTTATATTTTTGTCAACATTTGTTCCTGATTAACACATCTAATGCTTATACCCTTACCACCCTGAAAGATTTTACTCAGCAACACACATATAAGTATTATCATCAGTTGTATTCATCATACAATATGCGATGTCCTAAAATGTTACCTTATTTTCATCATCAATGATTCATGTGTGATTGTGTTGTTATTGCATACTTATATCATTCTATACTTATTTTATTACATTTGCTTACTGTGCTAACTCTAGCTAACCTAGCTAGCAAGCAACACTAAGTGTTGTGTAAAAAAAGAATAGATTCGATAATAAAATATGTAAGGGATAATGTCTTGCCCACGCGTGACTATCAGAAAAATATTGTTGTTCCACCCCGGAGGGAAATATTTTTCGATTGTCACACGTGGGCAATACATTATCCTGCTTATTCTATGGGTTATTATTACAGCTTATTACATCTACTACTCTAACAGATTGGATAAAATAGCCGTTACAACGTATCGAATATTTACTTTCAAAGTGGCCGAACTACCTGAGGATATGGTACCGTGAATCTGACAAGTCTTGTTGCCATTGGTAGCAGGCGTTATCTGCCCGCAGAAGGCTGGAAACGTCCATTCAAAGTGAACGGGAGCTGTCGCAACGTTATAGAGGCCCGTAGAATAACAAATCAAAGTCACTCGATGATAGGTGATTTCAGAGCATGTTTGCAAATGTGTGCCGCTTGCGCAAGCGTGTATGTGTGTGTGCTTGTGCGCGTGCCCGCGTGTCATCACCTGAAAAACAAAGCAGTCGCTGAACTCCGGGTCAGGACCTGTACCACGGGCCTTGGCCTGGCGGGGCCGCCGGTCGTCAGGTAGAAGCCGGACCTGTACTAGTGTGACGTTGCCATGGAAACGAGGAGGGAGGTTGCCAAGACGCAACAGAGAGACCATGAGCTGCTCGCTGCTGTGTCGATACTCCACTGAGAAGCAGAGACGAGTGGCCATCCCAGGAGGAGGGGCCACAGGAGAAACAGAATAAAGACCTGCCAGAACTGTCCCAACTGGGTACCAACCTGATGGACACAGGTCACATGACTGTAAATGTACAACACAGTATGGAAACATGCCTTCATTTTGATCATTTCCCAACAAAGAGGCTTACATTTGAATATAGTTCAAGTCTTTATGTTCAAATTAGACTTAACTATTTTAAACCTACTCCTCACTGAGAGGGACCCACGGTGGGCTAGTATGTCCTTCTGCACCTCCATCTTCATTTCCATCTCCATCTCTTTTTCCTTTCCTTCTGTATTTTGTAAATCTTCGTTGTTTTGTGTCACAAAGCGGGGGTGGCAAGGTGAAAGGGATCTCACTGGGTCTTTGAGAGAGAGAGAACATCATTAGGCAGTTAAGTTTCACTTTTCTCTGTAAAGACATTTGTAAAGTAGTTTAAGTTTTGCTTTTGACTGTATCTGAACATCTTGGACTAATTTTCTACATCCTCATCTGAAATTGAAATTTCAGATCCAAAAAGGGTTTTGTGCTTATAATAGTCACATAGGAAATAATTACTTGTTTTCTAGATCAGTTAATATTTCATTATGTCTGCAGCATTTAATATGTCAACACAGTGAATGGTTCAAATTATTATTGTGTTGGGGTTTGTTTGTTTTAACCACTGATAAAACTCTAGCAGCAAAACAATTGATTTAATTCATATTAAATTAAGTTTATAGATTCTCCGTGACGCAGAATACATGTGATTACATTTTGGAAACAGAAAGTCAAAGTTCCAATTTTTGGTGAATTTTTTAAAAACTTTTTTCCCCATTTACTTATAATGGATGGTAATTGAAATGTCTGTAGCAGCAAATTGATTGTTTGAATTCATACCAAATTTGGTTTATAGATTGCAAGTGATGCAGAATAGATCTCATTACATTTTGGGGAAAAATAGGTCAAGTTTAGATTTGAATGAATTTTTAAAAATCTTTTCTAAATCTTTTCCATTTTACTTATTATAGGTGAAATTTCCAATGGCTTTGAATGGACCTTCGAGTATAATCTATGATCTCAGAGAGGTTTTTTTTGTTTTGTTTTGTTTTTTTAAACTCACATCTTCCAGGAGCCTTGAGAAACCAGTATGACTGGAGCAGAGCATGCTGGTATGGACGGTACAGTGGAAATCAGCTCCTGGTACTGCCTCTGATTTTTTCTCTTCCACAGGAAATAAATGATCAAACCCAACAGCAAAAGCACCACGAACCCAACAGACAGACCAACAGCTAACACCAGCCTCTGGTCTGAATGAGCACAAATACACAGAAACATTAGTGGAAGTCATAGCAAAAAGCACATAGAGGGTTTCTTTTTCTTATTTCACTCACCTGTCATTGGAGTACAATTTCAGCTCAAATTTCAATAGAGAGAAATGTTTCCTTTCAGAGTTATTAGAGATGGTAGGAAAATACTATTTTTGTTGTTACACCAAATTTCCTTTGTGTGTGAGGAACATACTACAAGTTGTGCTCCATTATAGCAGTGGTCTTGTAACATGTGGCTATTTCTCACCATGTCTCATTCTTATCAGGCTTTTTGTGTAGCTGCCATGTCCAACCCTTTTAAAGGACCATACCAGAATTGTTTTTTTTTTTGTTCAATGACCAAATATCAGATGTATTACAACACTACAAGAGCAGAAACTGACTATGATAATGACTGATATGAAGGATTTTCAACTAGATTTACTGACACTGAAGGAAAATAGTAGCTGAAAAAAATTATTATAAATGGAGAATACACTTCAAAGTGATCCAGAATATAGGATCTCTTCTGGATCACCACCAAAATTATTATTATTATTATTATTATTATTATTATTATTATTATTATTATTATTATTATTATTATTATTATTATTATTATTATTATTATTATTATTATTATTATTATTATTATTATTATTATTATTATTATTATTATTATTATTATTATTATTATTATTTCAATGTTTTAAGTATCTATTTATCAGTCCATAGTAGCTGGTTTTAAAAATGACAACTAATAAATATTAATAAGAAGTTGCACATTTCTTAGATTTGACCTTGTGGTGTTGATTTCCTGGATTCATTCCTGGAATTGTAAAATAATGTCATATATTATCAGACATATCCATGGACAACACACCCACTGACTGTTCAGAGATTGGACAGCAACTAATAAGATGACAGCTAATCCTCAGAGCTAAAGGCAGAGCAATGGGCCTCTCATGAACACACATTTTCAGCAATGCCATTTTTACAAGGAAGAAGGAGAGGTAAAGAAGATTTAACTGAATATTAGTCACAAAAGGAAAAAAAAATACAGTGTCTTTACAGGTATGTGTGGAGTCCAAAAAGAGGGGAGGTGATCTTCTTAAGAAGTGAGAGAGTGAAGGAAGAGTGGTACGAATGTGAGACGCCATTTAGCACTGCCTTCTCTGTGACTGGACAGAGGGGAAAAATCATAACACAAGGTGTAAACGGAAAGGTAAGAGGTTATTTACCTATTTTTTATTGCATCAGACTATGCTCCTGTACTATCAAGTGTGTAGTTAAGTGAGTGTTTATTTTGTAAATGCTTGATATGGTAAGACTGTGTATCTGTGGGTCAGTTTGGGACAAAGTTTTAATTGAATGACAGTGAGTTGTGAGGTAAAATACATATGCACTTTTGCACACTGATGAACAGAAGTGTTTATTTTAGCTTAATTTACTAACATTTATATGACTACAGCCTTGTCTTCATACAAATAAAAAGGAAGAAGAAAAAACTCTGGCAGCCCAGAATTTAAAAAAAGCAGTCAAATTGTCATTTTATATATTTTTTTTTCTTTCTCATTGTTTTTTTTTTTTCTTTTTGCTTCTGTGACATTTTACAGCTAAAGCCAAATGGCCTCTTGAATCAGTCGTAATTAATCCACATTATGTCTGAATAATCAAATAATCTGGATTGTGTAATCCCATTAGGATAATCTGGCAGTACTTGTGTCTTTGTGTGTGCGTGTGTGTGTGTGTGTGTGTGTGTGTGTGTGTGTGTGTGTACTAACAGGGTATGCACGTGAGACAAAGAAAGAAAAGATTAGGGATCCCCTATAGACATGTTAACTGGAACATACACAACAACACTTTACAAAACAAATATATTTGTCAAATATGCAAATATTGTTCATTTATTTTACTGAAACACATAAGCTTTATGCACTAAAGAAACACAATTTTCATATTTTGGTTTTATTCACTTCATGTCTAAATATAGAGTATATCATTACTATGCAAATGTCCTAAGACAACATTAGGTTTATAGTTTTAATAAAGTTTTAATGATCACACGTGCATTTCTCAGTTTCTGTATTAAGTTTTTTATAAAGCACAGTAGTAGCACTTAATGGACCACCCTTTGTACTTTAATATGTCTTTTACCCTTTTGGTTTGACAATATCAGATTTATTGCATTCATTTTCTGATGTTTTAGAAAGGAGGTTAGGAGTTATATTAAATAGTGACTTTGACATTTAGAGCCATTTAAATAATTTTTTGTGAGTGTGTGTGTGTGTGTGTGTGTGTGTGTGTGTGTGTGTGTCGTTTAGGGCTGTGAAGGGCATTTTCTTGCTATATCTGTAAAAAAAAAAAAAAAAAAAAAAAAAGGGGAGGGGAGGGGAGGGGAGGGGAGGGGAGGGGAGGGGAGGGGAGGGGAGGGGAGGGGAGGGGAGGGGTTCATTTTATTTGCTCATTTTAACTGTACAAAAATGGCAAAGTTATGAAGACTCTTTAGCACAATACCGTTAATGAAATGAAAACCAAGGCTAAAACTAAAGACAGCAGTAAACAAAATAATTTTAACTGAAAATAATAATAAACAGTGTTTTAAAGAGTGACAACAATGTAGTGCAAAATATAACAGTGGGTAAAATTTGTGTGATTTTGATTTTATATTTCTCAAAGTACTTTTGTTTTTTAATTTGGCTAGGAGTGCTAATCCCTCAAATAAAAAAAATATATTGGCCCTCGAAATCCATCAGAATACAATCACATTAAAATCAAAACTTTATTAATAAAAATAAAACCAAGTATTATAACTTGTGTTTGCATTCAGCCTCCTCCTTGTATGAACTTGTGTGCAGATGATGAAAAATATCACCCAAACTTATTATGAAAATAAATTGTATCTTTATCATTATATCATACCTGGACCCCAAAATTTTTCCTATAATCCTGAAATTTAACTGCATTACACTTTACATTATCTGTCAATCTGCCTATATAGACATGTGATTTATGACGTGTCACCTTATATCTGCAATGACACTTATACACTTATGTACCTATCACACATTTTATATTTACATAGATCCTCTGCTGATGACAGGATTTGAGACACTGTAAGACTTGTATGTAATTGTATTGAAATTGTTCCTAAGTAGTAGTTTCTTATCTGTATATGCTCTAAATGTTTCACCTCATATGTCAAAATAATCTTTAAAATGTAATCATAAAATCAAAACATTTACATATTTTACTTCTGGCGATGTATGCGTATGAACGTCACCCTGCACGGATGAACAATAAATCCACCGTGCCTTTTTGTTTCCCTACTTACAGTTTTATGCTGTTGCCATGGCGAGGCCGGGTCGTCCTGCATCTGAGAGCTATCAGCCAGTCTGTTGCTCAGTCAGTCAGTCTATGTCGTACTCCAGTGAGACGGGGATAGTGGAAATGGAGGACGATGAGGGACCTATCTTTTCTCTTTCTAAAAGCTCGATGGATGTTGTCATGGGGATGGGACCACCTCATAACCAAGACCCAGCCTGGAGCAGACTGGATCTGAGACGGAGCTCGAGCACCAACACACACCCTGAACAGGACTTGGTGACACACCATCACCTTTATCCCAATACATGGCAGCATCCGAACCCCCCCAGCAACCAGGTATTGCTTACAAAGCAGAACCTAGACCTTCACAACCCTTCTGCACTCAGTGAGCGCTGGATCACCAGTATGCAACGCTGGAGTGGGTGCAGCAGCAGCACCCACAGTCGCAGCAGCACTCCAGAGACAGTCGTGTGGAAGGGAACACAGTCACGTCCCTGGAGTCTAACCCAGGACGGTGCTTGCTCTGTTACATCTGACTCTGTCACCAAAGCAGCCCCTTCCCCAACCATGCCTCAATTTATTTCACCTTTACAGACCCCTACTCTCCCCTTGGTAGATGTTTTCTCATCTCTTTCTCCTTCACCAAATCCTCTGTCCACACATCTGCAGGAAGACTTACATGTACCCTCCCCTGCACCTTCGCCACTTCCGTCACCTTCGCAAAACAGCTCAGCCCTATTATCAAACTCAAATAATCTCCTCCACAAGGAAGACAATGGCATCCCAGAGAGTCAACCACTCTCCTTTACATTTCCTTCACCAACCTCTTCCTCTATTAGTCTAGGAAATGGAGGTCTAGTTTCAAATTCTGGAGGCCTTGTTGAGACAGTGATGGGAAGCCCTGAAAGAGATGTAAGAAGAGAGCAAATGTTTGGCTATCTGTTGACTAATCCTGTGCCAGAGAGTCAGAAATCAGACAGATTGCCAGGTCAAAACTTTCCAATAGACCGAGGTTGGAAAACACCCCTGGTTTCTTCATTAAGTGACTCCCAGTTGGGGAACTGCTGCAGGTGCAATCACTCCAGAGAGTCAAACAGAGTGGCAAACATAGAGGTGATCAGGGAAAAAGGTACAATGACATCTCAGGTGGACCTTGTAGATGCAGCTGTACAGACAGTTTCCCCTGTTACCTCTTGGTCAAACCTCAAGAAGAACGTTTCAAACACCATTATGAGCTCCCACTCCATCTTAGGTTCTCCTCCCGGCTCAAGACTAAACCTAATGTGCTCAGTTGGGTCCCACTCCAACCTGGTTTCTCCATCCTCCAGCATGTTCCCTGTAAGCAGTGGAGAAGATGATGGGGAATACGATGATGACCCGTCATGGCAAGAAAATGTGGCCTCCTACCATGATCTCGATACGAAGAGGTCCTGTCTGAAGAACCATGGGGGCGAGAAGGACGAGCTGGGGAGGAGGAGCAGTATGAAGCAAGTGCAGTGGGATGAGGAAGGGATGACCTGGGATGTGCATGGAGCATCTGTGGAGCCAGAAGTACTGGTTTCAGCAATAAAGAAACATCTGGAACTTAAGATCACAGATGAACCAAAAACCCCTCAACCAGTAAAACGCTCATCAAAGAAGAAAAAGGCACCGAAGCCTCCTGTGATTTCTACAGTTGCCGATCAGAATGTGCCGGCAATGGTTGGCGTATCAAGCTGTGGGGTGGAGGCCGGAGCTGAGGTGACGAAAGATGCAGCCAAAGAGAGGAAACAGGAAGAAAGAGACAAAAAGGACAGAGTAGCAGGGTCACTAAAGAAAGTCAATATAATAGATGGAGATGACACAAGGGAAAACAAAAGAGGAGAGGAAATGGAGGTGGTAGGGGAGGAAGGAGCAGCTTGCATTGAATCAACATCACATGGGATTGGACATAATCGGAAGAAGAATATGATCAGGTCTCTGAGGAGGCCTGGGTGGTGTGGAGGCTCCAGCAAAGCTAACGACTGATGCTAAAGACTAATATAACCGTCAACTATCCACGAAATACAAATAACTATTCAGTTTACAGTTTTAACTATTTGCACAAACAAGACCTTAGATATTTCTGCTTGTATAAATGACATTAAAATATATGTTATCGGGTATGTTTTTTCACTTTAAATCTATAAAAACAGAACATCTACAAAGTACTTGACTTATTTTGTTGACTTATGGGATTACATCATATTAAATGTTTCTAATGTTTCAGTCTAGTGGCCTATATGTTTTCCTATCTTACCAGTCACATTCCCAGTATTAAAGTTAACATTTTAAATCCCCTAAAAAAAAATTATGTTTGATTATTGTTAACTGCACTGGCTTGTGTTAGAAACCACCAAACAAAGTACACATAATAAATATTCTCATATCCACACACAGCCTATTATTTCTGACAATAGTGATCTGGGGTTTTTTTTGTTTTTTTTTAAAATGAAGACGCAGATATGTGTCAGGTATATGAATGTGTTAGAATACTCATTCATCCACTCATCAGTATCGTCTGTTTAGTGTTCAGATGCAAATCAGGTTTCTGTCATGTTCCACTGGGTGTACAAGTACAATTAAATTACACAATTTTGTAATTTTATTGTTTCAGAATGTATTTGATTTTATATACATTTTTAGTTTTACATTCATAATCATTGGATAAATGTGACCTGATTAGTTGTAGTTTTCCACAATAGTCTTAAGGAAAGGAAAGGAAAGGAAAGATGCACACATTACATGATGATGCCTGAGAAGAAAGTGATGAGAGCAACTGGAAAACAGTGATTATTAGGTGATGTTTAAGGTAATTTTCTTCACACTAATATTTACGCCACAAAAGATAATGAGCAGGGTATGACCCAGCAAACAATAGTCACAATATCACAGCAAAGCATGATAAATTCATTGCTCCTACTAAAAAACACACAGCTAAGCCACTGAATCCCTCCCTCCTTCCTTTCCCACAGCCACTCCTCTCATTCACTGTCAAAACACACACACAAAGTTCAGTTGTATGTAAACTTGGTGAACCATGGTGGTGAGGTCTGTCCATTCAGGCGCTGCCATTCAGATGAGCGGGCACATTCTCATTCACCACAGTAAAAAGCTCTGCTCACTAGTGGCTTCCACTGGAGTTATTGTTGTTATATTTAACAGATGAAAAAACAACACAGTCATAGGTAAATATGGAGGAGCATGTGTTCTCACTTGCAGGGTCTTACGGGTTTCTATATGAATGTTTTTGTTTTTACTTCTGGTCATGTATATTGGAAATGGGCGGATTCAGCAGCATCTTAAAGTCAGTTCAGGTTCAGATTGAATGCCAGTGTCAATACTTGTAGATCTGTTTGTTAAAAAGTTAAAATTACAACAGAAATTATGTTTACATCCACCTACACATACAATATTTGTATCTAATACAGTGCTCCAATATAGGTCTTACTTGTTGACACTAAATGGGAACGTTTTTTTTAATGTATCCATTTATAGTGGAATGCTGAACCTTCTGTTTACTGGACAAGGATCCTATGTTCAGTCATTTCATCATATTTTTCTGTGCAGTTGTCTCATGTACTAGCAGTTATACGTAAAACTGTATTCAAGCTCACTAAAACCTTGGCTTTTAATCAACAGAATACAATTACCTCAATCTTGGGTCAAGTATATTTTTAAGACAAATCTGAAAAAACTCCCTCTAGGTGTTGTTGAGATACCACATTTATATATATATATATATATATACATATTTTTTAATATAAAGGAAACTCATGATGGCAGACAAAAATAAATTTTTGATGAGATGTGCTGTGAACACATAAAATATATTCTTTACAGACATAAGCTGGAAGACAGTTGTGGCAAAATTATACTACTGTAGCAATGCTACCAGCTACATTAGCTAATGTTAGCAATACTTTATATCAGATTATATAGTCTTGCTGCTAATAAAGAAAGCTAGTGCTAATTAGCATTCATAGTGTTTACATCAGTTGTCATTATATATCATAAATCATAAAATAGCTAAAATAACTTGGCAGCATTTTATTTAACATTTACTGGTTAACAGTACAGTTGGTGTTTTTAATGGCAATTACTTGTAGACTCATCACTACTTCTGCCTGTCCAAAAATAATAATTTCTGGACTTTCCTTGGCAAATATATCACTTCTGGTTTGGCAGACAAAGTCTTTACAACAGAAATTCACAAAACAATGGCAGCCATTTTCATATGGTCTATAGACTAGACAAAGGGATGTTGATGCTTAAAAAGGCAAGAGAGAGCTAAAAAAAATAAATAAAAATTTTGTCAAAAATAGGAAACAAGCTCATAAAAGCAGGTGATTTCTTGTAAATAAACTGTAGCTTGTTCCGTCAGTGATGCCCAGTTATTTTTTAATTCTTACATATCCTCACAAGACACACTTAAACAGATTATTAGCACATCATTTTATCTCCTTAGTCATATTGACAGAGACGTCAAGATCTTGACCATCAGATATAAAGGTCAGGTCACTATGTCACTATCGGTCATGTTGTGGTGACACTGGTTGTCATGTTTGTTTGTGTACACCACTTTTTCTTCTTGTCCTGTGAACAAGTGAGCATGTATGTATATGAAAGTGCTGATGGGACTCCCCAAAAATCCTTTTTTTCTCAGCTACAGTGGAAACTCGTAGCTACAGGAGAACAATCCAGTGCTCATCCTTTGTTGTCACACTGTCCATTGTTGTGTGAGTGTGTATACTCTATGTACATCTGTGTGTGCTTACTGCCTGGTATAAATAACGTTGGACAGTGGCCGGCCGGTGATTCTGTGGAAGACGATGGCTGTACCAGGACCTCCTCTGCTCCTCTTTCTCCTGCCTATGCTGTTTAGTCAGGCATCTGTGCCTGCAGCTGCATATACACTGACCCCTGGACGACAACCACAGCACAAAGTCCTCCACCTGGGTGAGGGCAAAAAATATGCCAGACAACCTCAGAAATGTCAATTTTATGGGATTTTATCTTTGGCTGAATCTACCAACACAGCCTCTGATTGTGGATTTAACTAAATTGATGGTTAACCTTCAAACTGACATTTGAATTGCCTGTTTAGGTATTTAGATAAAGTAATTTAACCATTTTTTAAATGTAGAACACAGCTGATTCTACTTCAAATCATGCAACTGCCTTAAATAAGGATAACAATATCTTGAAAATGTTGCCCTATGGAGGAAATTTATAGAATTTGATGATGAAAGGTCAGTTAAGAAAGAAAGATCAGTTTTAGTTTAAGACTTTACATCAGCCTGAAGCATCTTTATGAATCCAGCTCTTTATATGTGTCACTGTCTCCCTCCAGATTGGCCTAAGGATTGTGGTATGCCCCATTTCAAGCCCAACATGGCTGAGAGGATTGTTTCTGGAAATGAGGCCAGACCTCACTCCTGGCCATGGCAGGTTTCACTGCAGGTAAAATCTATTTTTCAGAAAATTATTTCTGTCTTTAAAAGTTTATAACATAACATCAGGGATGTTTCTAAGTTAATAGTTTGTCAGACTATGATGAAATGACTCCACTCAGGCAAGTTAAACTGAAAAAAAAAAAGAATAAATACAAGAAAATCAATAATCCTCTATGTATCAATAAATAAAACAGTCACAAAATGTACTTCTGTAACATTGTTTGTGTGTGTCAAGCATAGACATATCAAACAATAACTTAATCAGTACAGGATATATTATATTACAGTCACTGACGCATATATACATACAATGAAATTATCAATAGTGCAAAACGTCAAGGTCGCATTTAGCAGAAAGGTCAAAAATCACATTATTGGCTCCAATTCAAGAAGTGGTTGTCATAGAAACTTGAAATTGGCACAAAATAGGGTCGAGAATAGGCATTCTCTGAATACTTGTTCTCTGAGAATTTGACCAAACTAAAGACTCAAAGCACACAGTCATTTAATGTTTTTTTTTTTTTTTATGTAGATGTATGTTGAAAAATCAAATCTGTTAATTTGTTATAAGTTACAATATATAAAACAATTATAGCTGTAATGGTCAGGTATGGTTTTGGAATGTGGGAAAGTTTTAGAAATACAAGAGTTGACATTTGTTTTGTTTCTTTCAGCTACTGCAACAGATTACTTACATTTCCTTTATAATTGCATTACATTACCATTGTCTAGAATACCTTTTTACTCATACCCAGTAATGAAGAATGTTTATTGTTGTCACTTCATACAAAACAGAGACTTCATAGCCATTATATCATCTCAGAAAATTGGCTGCTAGATTAACCTGACATTAAGGCATTTCAATAAATGGTACTTTAGGTTACAATGAATGCCCATAAATATACCCACATTAAATCTAACCTTATAATCATGTTTATTTGAGTTCATTATCAGTTGTTTATAGTTACTCTATGTCTGTATTACAGTAAAGGTGGTGTTCTAGTAAAGAAACATTTTAGAAAGTAAAATAATCAGGGCATTCTCACTCCCAGCGTGTCAAAATCTGTGAAATAATACTTGTGTAATATTCTGTGTTGTCTATCTTAGGTTCGTCCCAGGGGAAGTAAACATTACATTCACGTCTGTGGAGGAACTCTGATTCACAAGAACTGGGTCCTAACTGCTGCTCACTGCTTCCAAAAGTAAGAAGAAAGAAAGGAAAAAGAACATCAAGCTACAAACTTCTAGGTTTTAGTCTGGTAGTGTTTGACTCTGAACCTATTTTTTGCCTCTTAGAGGTAAAGCTGAGGATGCTGGGAGCTGGAGGATCGTCCTGGGAAAACACCAGCTGAGGCGTTCAGAGATGCCAGAGAGGATTTTCCCAGTAAAGCGAATCTACAGACATGAGAACTTCCGCTACCCTGCACACAGTGAGCTGGACTATGACATCGCCCTGGTGAAGGCTGGTACAGATATCCTTCCCTCCAACTTCATCCGCTACGCCTGCCTGCCGCGCAAGCAGACCAGCCTCAAACCAGGACACTATTGCTGGGTCACAGGCTGGGGAGACACCCGGGGTGAGTGGAGGAAACATCGCAAAGGGAAGATTGGGGGTGGGGTGAGAAAAGGTCCTGCAAAATAATGTTAGTATCTCAAAACAATTGGATATTAAGGCAAAAATGATGAGACACTTGATCAGAAATAAGATCAAATTACATTTCCTATAAGTCCAAACCCTGCTGCACAAGTAAAATGCTTCCAGAATAAAAGTGGGTAAACTTTACCAAATATGAATCCAAAGTGATAGTTGTAGTTTCTAAGCTACAATCTTGGGCCAAAATGTGAAATTCTGAGACTTAATAAGAGAGTGTGTTTTACTTAAAAGGAATGTTTGTCTCAGAGTTACTAGATCTACTTCAATACACAGTCTGTACATTTCAATACATTTACTTTTCTGGGTCTTTCTAGAGGAAGATTTATAAATCCATTGTATAAATGTACACACACCAATCTATATGTGCAATAACACACCATCATATAAACCATATTTATTAAAAATGTCAGATCACTGGCATTTCTATTTGTCATCCAACTCATCTTATTAAAGTATGCAAGATTTAACACATTTAATATCTGGGTAGATATTGTCTAAGAAATTATAGGGCAGTTTAATCTCACATTGAGGAAAAAAAAAAAACACTAAATATGCAAATACAGTAGTTTTAAGAAAAAATGTTGAAGTGCATTATTGGCACATATTCACCAAAGTCTGAATGTTAGGGTTAGGCCTTTTAGTCTACGTAACAAGCAGTGTCAGAAAGCTGCAAAACAACTTAAAACAAAAAAAGTTTGATGACATTTCAAGGTGTTGTAAAGGACAGAATACACTCCATTGTGCATAAGGAGAATTATTTTCATTCCTTCTTTCTGTATGTATACATCACTGTACAAATGTCCTTCCATATCATCAACTACAAAACATCTGCTTTTATAGTGTTGCGTCCGTGTCCAGACATGTAGCTCCAAAAAATTGTTTTGCAAATGCAGTTTAACACCTATTCTAGAATGATAGTGGAAGCAGCCAGTCCCATCTACAGCACTGAATGAAATGTAGTATTGAGTATCTGCAGCAAATTTGAGAAAATAAACAAAAAAAATTCTAATTACTATTACAGTTCAATATCTAAATCCTTGTTCTGAACTTTACCTGAGAAATTTAATTAATATTATAACTGAATAATATTACACTGATGAAGTGAAATACTGGTCTTTATGTGATCTGGTTAAAATACTGCTATTTAATATGTTTTAGGTGGAAAGGAGAATGTGTCACTGGCAGAGGCTCTGAATCAAGCTCGTTTGCCCATCATCGACTTCAAGACCTGTCGACAGAAGAAGTTCTGGGGTGATCGGGTCAGAGACTCCATGATCTGTGCTGGGTTCAGGGATACCGAGGATCCCCCAGCTGCATGTCAGGTACAACTCAGATAAAAAAAACCTTTGGTAATGTCTGTGGTGGAGGTGAGAACAGGCCTGCATAAATAAACTTGACCTGCATTTATCTGTCCCTCAGGGTGACTCTGGTGGTCCTCTGCTGTGCCAGCTGGGCCAGGACCGCTGGGAGGTGCACGGCGTGGTGAGCTTCGGCCCCATCGGATGCACCGTGGAGAACAAGCCCAGCGTGTTCACCCGCACCGCCGCTTACATCCCCTGGATCGAGGGCACACGCATCAGGGATTTCTTCCTGCACTGAGTGGGACGCCAGACTCAGCTAGGCGTTGTTTCACCTCAGACGTCATAAGACTGTTCAGACACAGGTCACATTTCCTCAGACATCTTGTGTCTGTTGAAACTCCATATGTAAATACAAGTTCTCAATGTGCAATATTTGTTTTTTACAATTATATTCATTTTATACAGTTTACATTATCACAGCGCATAAACTACCACAGCTAGGTATTGTTTAAGTGCCCACAGAAAAACTGTTCTCTGGGCACTTTAAGTAAAGGAATACATTTAAAAATATAAACATTTGACAGATTACCAAACAAGAATGTTTTGTCAAGTGCTAGATTTGAATCAGGATTAATAAAACAAACAATCACAAATTAGTCACATTCTTAATAACACAAATTCAGTAAAGTCATGTAATAAATATACATTTTATTACATGGCTTTATTGAACTGTTATACTGAATAGTATCTAAGACAGGCATGTCCAAACTATTCCACAAAGGGCCGGAGTGGCTGCAGCTTTTTGTTCCAATCAAGCAAGAGTACACAGTTTGACCAATCAACTCTCTGAAGACTGAGATCAGTTGATTAAGTCAAGTCTGGTGTGCTGCTGCTTCGTTGGAACAAAAACCTGCAGCCACACCAGCCCTTTGTGGAATAGTTTGGACATGCCTGGTCTAAAAGTATTACAAACCAGTAGCAACAAGTAGTTGAACAGCAACGGCAACTAGTTAACCATTTAGAGGCAAAACAATATTTGAAATAAAATATTTTTGTTGTCTAGCAGGACAAGTTTCTTTAAACAAGCTAAATGCTGCTAAAAGGTTCTTACAAAAAAATAATAAATTACAGGCCTGTTTTGGATAATCCTTTACTTAAATACCGAGACCTGCATCCAGTCTACATTTACGCAATAAATTTGTTAAAAAGCAAAAACCTTGTGACTGTTTTTCTGTTTTTGTTTTTTTTTATTATTTCAGTAAATACAGTGGGTTTGATATTGACAATACAGCTTTACAGTCAAATTCACATTGGACAAGATCCTTTCTTGCACAATAAAACATTTCCCACTGTGTTACAACTCAGTAATAAATATAACTGCAGAACTGGCTCTGTTCAGACAGGTTTCAGATTATTCTGTTCTACTACAGAAGAGTCTTTCAGTCCCAGATTGAAAGACGGGAACATTCGTCTCATGACCACATACCAGACGTCATTTGAAAACTAATATTGGTGCATTAAACCTAAGAATTTAGGGCTAATGTCACATTGATTTTAAAAATGTTACAGGAGTCGAATTGTTCTCCTATATAAAGTGAAATATCGCCTATAGGGCACAAAGTGTTCTCATCACTGATCCAGATCTGATCAGTGACAGGGACACACAAGAGGGGAAAAAAACCTAGTGAATGGATGAGAATTCAGGGACGGTCTTCATTAATTCCAGCAGAATTTTTCACATACATTTGTTATATCCCACATTGCTCCTCGGCAGGGAGGTGAATGGTGGGACCCCACCCGCCTGTCCCTGGAGAGCACACGGAGTTTGATCAGAGTGTAAACCTTCTTTGTGCCATCCTTAAAGGCTGTGACCCAGACAAATTTGGCCCTTTTTGTGGAAAAAGATGTGTGGCAATGTTCAGTAAAGTCTGGAGGAGGATGAAGAGCCGCTGAGGTGGTCCCAGTTGTTATAAACAGCATAGGCACCCGACAAGGCTAAACCAACAAGACCTCCACGTGCTATAACTTTCAACCCACCTGCAAAAGAAAACAGGAAAAAAATGAAGGTTAAAACTCAGAATACGAACAGAAAGGTTTCAAACTGTTGCTTAAAAAAATTCACATTTTGAAGCACCAAAACCAATCATAGTATTAGTTGTATTTTCAGTAAAGTTCACTTACAAATGATAAACCAACACATTTAGCTTGAATTTAGAAAATATGCATATTTTTTCAAGTCCAACATAGTACTAATATGTCTGGTAAAGCTTGACTTATTCATCCATTTGCGCAAAAGGTTGTGAACTACAATATTTTAACATAAAAATGAAAACCACTTACTGCCTGATTTAAAGAGCATCCCAGTTAGAGTTCCAGCAGCCACTGTGTTGATGTCATCCTCTGCTCCTCTGGCTTTTTCTATTGCTACACCAAATGCACTATACAACAACGCTGTGAAGGAAAAACAAATGCATTTAAAAGGTAGCAAAAACATGAAACACATTTATCTAACAGAACACATTGAATTTATTATATGTATAGTGGGATGTGCTCTACTTGATTCAAGCATCCTAATATGAGGAACTTACCCACAGAACCCAGAGAGTTGGCCCATGAAGCACCCTGTCTGGTCACCATATTGATAATTCTGCAGAGAGAAATTCAATATTCAGATATTTGCATAAGTTACCCCAAGCAGGTTTGACAACTATTTCAGCAATCCTTACTCACTGAACATTACGAGGTTTGGACCATGCCATGTCTCTGGTCTCCTTTAGACCCATTCTCAGACCGTTTAATGCTCCAAGTGTAGCTCCTGTGGTCAAAACGGTTTGCAGTAAATTAAAAGAAAATACCAAACTGTCTTTTTTTCAGTTAAGATAAGGAGACAGAGTAAGTATAATATACAGCTTTACAACAATAGAAAACTTGGCCAAACCACTCAAAACAAACTAACAATATTTTGTCCAAACAAATGTAACAGTACAACGTGAATTGGGAGGGCCTTGGTAAATGATTACTTGCATAAATGTTTTAATTAACACGCAGAAGATATTAAGGACTAATAGAGCCAAATATGGGTCTCAAAAACAGATTCCTACCTGTCATACAGGATCCTCCAATGGTAAAGAAGGCCAACTCAAACCTTCCTCTGGTTTTATTTGCACCGGTTGGCAGAATGAACTCATCTGTATCCTGAAACACATCCGGAGCAATCAACAACGTTTACAAATTCACTTTTACTAACTGTAGAAAATCACATGATTAACGCTCAGGTGTGACTTACCTGAACCAAGTAACGAGGATCGACATTGAGATACGGTGACAAAGGACTCATTCCCGTCACTGAAAGGGCATTTCAGTAATTTAATTTCTAAGGCAATTGTATAAGTTATGTTATGGTAACTGTGTTGCAATGTATTGCAAAGATATATGTCTATTACCGGGAGCTTTTAATCTAACTGCTAGCAAACAAACATGTAAAATTACATCACTTACATGGCACACCGGCGAGCTCTGTGTTGGAGTATTCAGGTGCACCGCCTCCAAAGAGACCCCCGAGACCCGCCTTCAATCCCCCTGACCCTTGTGAATTGCTATCCATGGCTGTGAAAGATTTGGAGGATCACCTGGCGTAAAAAAACAGAGCCGAGGTGCTGCGAGCTAACGTTAGCAAAACTAGCTACTGATGTCGAAATACACAAAACCCTGTGGGCGGGTTTTAAACACGAGCTGATGAAAGAGTCCAGTCAACACTTGCTGTCCGAAAAATGTAGATTTTTGCTTCTGTGCGAGATTTTCCAAATGAAAACTACAGCTACTCATGGCATGTTACTCAACTTGTCTTAGTCTCATACCCCTGACCTCCAACAGCACGCGTCTTCTTCTTCTTCCACTTCTTCCGCCTTTTCTTCTTCGACGCCGGAAACCAACCATTAAGTGTTATACCGCCATCTACTGTCGAGGAGCGTGAACAGCACGCCAGGTAATGAACAGATGGATTATATTCCTGTAATATTTTTTTCTCCCAAAAAATAAACAGTGAGTGATTTAATAAAAAATCTGTATGACATCAATCATTTAACAAAAGTTAAAATCTAAATTATACCAAACAATATTTCTGGTCAATGCGCATTAACATATGAATTATTAATTGAAACCAGCCAAGGACTTTAGATAAATATCTGCTTTATCCTCCAGAACTTTAGTTAAGTATTGATTAACCCATTAATACCAATAGCTACTTTTATGTCAGTTCTCAAATTATTTTTCTGTCTGTTTTAATTTTTCTTAAGTGGTTCATCACTATTTATTATATATTTGTTATTTTTTTGGGGGGGGGGTCCCAGTGAAAATCATGCATTATCACATATTTAATTGAGATATCTAGTAGAGGGAAATCAATGGTTATTAGATCAAACCAAAGAAAACCATGTGTCTTTTTCATGTCTTTTTCAGTCCAATCTTTCATTAGCAGAACAAAAACACTGTCATTGTTCCAACTCCATGGGTTTTAACTGATGAATCAATGTTGTAGAAGATGACAGTGTTTCCACATGATCTGATGATCATAAAAAGATGAATATGAGTATTTTACACCAGTTATTTACATGATATTAGAGGTTTAACAGTTATTAAACAGTTTAGATCAGTAGAAGCTTTGGGTCAGTGGTAGTTGTTTGGATCTTTAAGGGTTAATGAGATATAGATTGCTAACTACATTTTATTGTTTTTTGGCTGTGTGCAGATTTTATGTACATTTCTACTTACCACTGTTGATGAAAAAATAAGAATACTAACTTTTAAGATAATTATATTTAGAGCCACAGAACAGTGAGATATCCTTAAGGGAACCAATACAGTTCATGTCTACCTTCATTTACTGATGTCTGCCTCTAGAAGAAACAGGCATACAGCCTTTTTATCTTGCATTTTTTTTGGTAATTTTTCAGTGTCAACATTCTAACACTGTATGTAAAATGATAATAATTTCTTTTGTATGTGGACTTCTGCAGAGTTAAATTAGGAGCTGTGGAAAATCCAGCTCTAAGTATCTTCCTTGAAGACAGTCTGTCACATCCTTTTTACCAGTGTTTTCACAGCTGCTGTTTGATGTAGTGAACTTTCTTATTTGTGACAGAGGGAGGCAGTAAAGAGCCGAGAGCAGAGCCAGGAAAAGCCCAGTTGAAAACAGGTCAAACATGTTAGTTTGGTTACTCCTCAGTCCTTTTTTTTTCTTCAATTAGGTGTGATTTAATTGACTGATTTTGTTAATTTTGCTTCCAGTCATGACCAAAATAAATTACACTTGCATCATATTATTTGCATTACTTAAAATCAAGTGAATGCATGTCCATATGACACCTGTCAGGTTACAAATGAACATTCTCCAACTTTTCCAGCTGAAACTGAACCGAACAGAAATTAAAATACATGCATGCATGTATATGCAGCCCAGCCTCGGCCATCTGCTACTGGCCAAAGGGACAGAAACACTGAAGGAATTTAGTGTGTTGAATTTCACAAATAACAGAGCATCTTGTTTGGATTCTGCCATTGTGTGTGTGTATTCAGAAGGGGCCAAGTGGAGCGATGAAGTTTGCCATTGTCGCCCAGTGTGGGTGTTTTCAGACTCTCTGGCATGATCTGTGAGTTAGTGTTCTCTGTGTTACTGCCCAGTGTGCCCACTGTCTTCCCACAATGCCCCATTCAGCCCTGGGCCTCTCTCCCTCTCTCTCCCTCTCCGGTCACACTCTCAGACTGTGCAACCATCCATTTTGTGCCTCTGGCTAATCATTATCATCAACACCATCATCACCACCGCCATCATCACCACCGGGCTATGAACCAAATTTTTGGGCCAGAGAATAAAATAGCTCTGATGTCATCCTTGTTAACATCATCCTTCTCCTTCTTCTTCTGCAACTTGTTTTCATCATTCCCCAGTTCCCTTCCTCTCTGCCTTTCTCTCTGAGCTCCCAAACACAAAAGACAGAGAGGCCACGACAGGACCCCAGTGTATGCTGGTTGTCAAGGAGACAAGGAGACAGTGTTGGGTCTTTAAACTGCCTCAGAGGGGTGTGTGTGGAGTTAGGGGGAGTTGGCCTTATTTACATGGGAAGAGGACAAGGGGAAGGGGAAGGGAGAGAGTGGGAGCAAAGAGAGGAGGAGAGGGGTTTGAAATACAACTTTTCGAGCTGTTTCCCTGCAGCTTAGGCCTTCGCTGTTATCCAGCTAAAATCATTCCACCGGCTTGGTCATCAAATATTTACCAAGCAGAGGAAATCTGGAGCTGCTCATTATGTGGAGAATGCCGAGCATACATAGCAATGTAAATCAACCTGTCCTCTCCTACCGCCCACCCTAATCTTTTTCTCTCTGTCTCACACACACACACACACACACACAAAACACACTTTGATTGTAAGCGATGGGAGCTTTGGGCCCCAGTGTTGGCAATGGCAAAAGCTGACTGCAGAATACATTACCAGATGCTTGAAGAGTGTTTCATAGCAGACCAAACTTGACTAAAAACAGGAAAAACAGACAAGAACAGCACACACCCATCCAAACACATGCACACCCACACCCATTTTATCCTTAATCCACTTTTTCTTGCTATCAGCCTGTTCTCCACTCTCCTCCTTCCTGTCCAGAGGATTGTCAGCAGTGCTTGTATTATGTCCCTCTCTTTTTCTTCTCTTTTTTTCCCCCCTGTGTGATCAGGGGGTTGGCGTTGTGGCCACAGAGAAGGCTCAAATCCAAGCCTGAAGTTCAATATCGCCCCCAAAAACTCCACAATGAAAGCAGGAAGGGCAGGCAGAGGACGAATGAGCCACCCACTGCTGCATTCACCCCAGAAAGAAAAAAAAAAAAAACTATGTGAATTTGTTATTTTGTTCAATGTGTGTGCCCTCCTTAGGGAATCATCACTTTTAATTCTAGGCTTGGAAGCTTTTATAATGTCTCAAATTACCTCCAGATAACATTATGTCCTTCATTTATAATGCCAAATTAAAATAAATGTTGCTACTCATGACACATGTCAGCAGCTCATTCAGGGAGATACTTCAGGGAAGGACTGTGATCCTGTGTAATGTTTACTCTGCAGATGTTTGAGGGCGAGCTTGCACAATCAATTTCCCTTCAATTCCCCAGCCATCTCCAAACCTGAACCCCCTCACCACCACCACCACCCCCTCCCCTCTTTTTTTTTTTCTGTTGTACATGTGCATGCCTGTGAGAAACCATGGTGAGCTGGGTGTGTTTTGTTCTCTCTTATTACACACAATCTAATGTCCATTTAAACAGCAGGAGCAGACAGAACAGAAAAGGAGAAGTGGAAAAACATATTATAAAGTTTTCTCTTTTTTTTATGGTATTTCTGTCATTAATGGTCTCACGTCTTTGAATTTCCCCACAGTACCTTAGGAGTGTTTGGTGATTAGTATGCAGAAAGGAAGCTGATTTGCATAATTAAGTGCTAGAGAGAAAAAGCAACAAAGTTAGTTAGTTTTACAACTATGAGTTTAATAGTGTGCTAAAATGCCTTCCAGTACAAAGAGTTATTCTTGCTCAGAATACCTTTTTAAAAGTTAAAAGTTCATTGTTCAACATATATCCTTCTTTCATTTTTTTAGACACACAAGTATATTTAAAAGGATCAAAAGCAGACAGATACCATTAAAGTGGTTAATAATCACAGACGTTAGTAACCTACACTTGAAGAGTAGATTAATGTACTACACTGTTAATTGTCACACTCATATACAAAAGGCACAGAAGGCAAGCAATGCTTATTGTATCTCAAAGGCTCAAGTTAATACAGAAAACATCAGAGACTCCAGTTTATCAGGACATGTGACATGATTACTAATGGACATGAAATCATCAAATTATTCCCCATAATAAGGCATAAATGTTCTTATCTGAAAAGGTCATTTAATGTTATTTTCACGTACAAAATAGAATATAAAAATACATTATAAACTTGTTACAGATGTTATGATTTCTTATGAAGGCATCAGTTGGTTTGTGTGTATGTGTAACCATGGATCTCTCTATCATACAAAAAATAACTCCTCAGAGATTCACTATATGAGCTCTGAAAAAAAGGAGAAAAAAAAAGCGGATACACATGCAAAAATATACCATGGACAAATTCCTCAAACAAACAAACACAAAGAACCAAACAAAGAGATAAAATAACACTGCTCTTCCGAGGCCTTGCGAGACCTCACATAAACATTTTTAGACATTTAGCTGGAGCTTTCAATACTGCATCACACTTCCAATTAAAAGACAGAAATTCGCCACTTTTTTTGGCACTGAAATCTGAATTGAGAAGAGATTATAGATGTAAAGCCATAAAAATGTAGTTGACAATCAGGCTGCAATGCATTTCCTCTTTCCGCAGGCCCAATTAATCTGCATAAACTGAAATTTCATGCTTGGGCACAAACCCGTGTAGTTGTAAAAAGATTTAGGTGTAACATTAATCCACTGCTTTCAATAAATAAAGGCACTGTTGTTCAAGCACATACAATACTGTAGTGTGATAAAGGCAAAGGCATTGTTGTGTCAGTCCTCTACATTTACACAAAAGGAGTGCAACCTTCGCTGTGTCTGTGTGTTGACTTGGCATTCATTTATATGTCCAATCAGAGGGTTATGTGCCAAGTATCGAGATGCTTCACTGCTTTAGAAAAACTCAGGGATACTTTGGCATTTTGGATTTCGAGTGGTTATTTTTCCTCACCGGGCACCTGTCACTTTGTGGGGAAAAAGGTTCTTCATTGGCATTTCACTGAAGAGAACATTGTAGTGAGTCAAGGAGAAAAAGAAATCATGCTGTGAAACCATTTTTTTTTTTTTTTTAAGTGAAATGTGGCATTTAAAACACATCTTTGGAAGTTATTAGTGTTATATTTCAGCAGGTGTATGTTAACATCAGTTAAACCCATTAGTCAGAACAATTGGCGTTTATAAAACACTTTTGGTTTCTAAAAGGTGTGATATGTTTCAGTGATTTTTAGACATGTGTGTTCATTTTAGAGTCCCTCAGATAAGACATGAGCTTTATATGAGAGCCCTGATGTCCGAGAGAAATTTGGCACCTCACACATGACAGGAAGTGGACATTGTCATTGCTGGAAAACAGCTGCGGGTTGAAAAGTTTAACAACCTTATGGACACAACGGGGCTTGATCAGCTGTGGGCTTCGCATTCTTTTTTTTTCCCTTTTTTTTAAGAGGACCTACAGTGAATAATCCTCAACTATAGTTTTTATGGAAGTGCTGCTGCCTTCTTTACATCATCAACAATAATTGAGTGACAAGTTCTGTTACCATTTGCTCCCACAATTTTGGTCTTTGACAGATAAATACATAAAACCAGAGACATCCGGTCTAATTATTTTTGTGGTTGCACGCTGTTAAGATAAATAAAACTTTTTTTCAGTGTCTGACTCATTCAACGTGAGAATAAACAAAGTTAAATTGGATGAATCACATAGTTTCATTGTCTATAGGACTGAATATAGCATGTTTTGGGGTTGATGAATGACAGAGGAATGCTGTAAATGTGATTTTAAACCTATTTGTGCAGAAAAGTTTTGTAGATGACATGGAAGGTGCACAGTGAGGAAAAATGATTAAAATGATCAAGAGTTTAGTCTTTATGGAAGGTTTGTGTGCTGGATAAGTATGTTTATCATCATAATTAAAGTATTGTTATCATGCTAATATTATTACTATTATTATTGCATTATGTGACTGAGGGCAGGGCAGCTCAGAGAGATGTTTGGCACAGTCACAAACTGATTGGGAGCCCTTCATCTGTTTGGGTCTAAAGGATTAGGACTCTGATGATTAAATCAGAATAAACAATGTTTTTTTAGCCTAGCTTTGGAGCTTTAAGGAAAAGAAGGCACGTTTGGTAAAAGTTAGGACTCTGATGGGCAGGGATCCTGAGGTTTATTCCTGTGATCGCTGTCATCTGGTTGGTTGGTTAGACAGAAGCAGCCCAGGGTTGTTCCCAATGTGCTGGTCTCTGGTTGGCTGAGCTGGGGGAAGTGTCGGGGGGGGCCGTTGGCCAATGAGCACGCCAGCAGGGCAGAGATGGGTGGGTCATCAGTGGGCGGAAAGGTCAGAAGGTCAAGGGGTCATGGGTTAGTTGCCGTGGCAGCTAGAGTTAGACAGACAGAGACGGACAGACGAGGAAAGGAAACAAAAAGGGCACATAAAAGGGGACATAAAAAGAAAAAAAGATAGAAGAGAGATTAGTGTCAGCTAGTGGCGTCAGGATGACAACAAGGCAGATCTACTGCAGTCGCACAGCATGAGGGGCTCGACTTAATAGCTGCAAAACACCTTCATGAGCCCTGCATCACCATTCATCAAGGACTTACATCAACCACCGGGTGTTGACGTAAGGAATGGCTGGTTAGTGATGCTCACATGTGCTTATGAAGGTGTTTGCATGGTTAAGTTTTAGGGAGATACCCCCGTATCATGTGACTGCTGCTATAGTGATACTACTCATGCTAGCTGGGCTATACGCCTGGCACAGAGAGACAGTGAAACCATGGACAGAGAAGAAGACAGCATGGTTTCATGTGGGTGAGAGAGTGACCTTTATGTCCAAAGAAGGGCCTCTGTAACAATTTGACTTGCTCAGGAGTAGCTGTATTGTTTAGCAGCAGGCATAAGATCTGGATGATTACTGATTATTGATTATGGTTTGATCCGTTTGCTATGAAGTATTAGAACAGCACCTAATCACTACATGTAAGCAAAGAGACACCATAAGAGACAGCGATGAGATGTTAAGAGATGGTGATTTTAGAGGGACTTAATAAGAAACATTCAAACTTTATAAATACACAGTCTAACTACAAGAATTTTGAGGCTTTGGTTGTCTTTAGAGATTTTTTTCAATAGTCATCTTTATTGCCTTTTAGTGTTTTTTGTCCATCGTATACAACAAGAGCTTCCACCGCTCACACACACACACACACATATATTGTAGCTAGCTAGTCCATTTTCTATTGCATAAAACAGTCACGAGGCCTGTGGATTGAGAAGGTCACCTCATCTTAAATACACAGAGCAAAAACACTGCCTTCATTGCCACCCTCATCATGGTGACTAAAACAGTAGTAGCTACACACTTTTGAATATAGTTTACATGGAGACTTCACCTATAAAAAGCATACTGTAAAAACAAAACAAAACAAAAATAAAGATTTACAAACTAAAAATCTAAAAAAAAAAAATACTACAAGTATTTCCAAGCGATCTTGTTCCATAAGCTTCATAAAAGCACTTAAATCCTTAAAATCCCTATATACAAATTTATTTTTGCAGCTAAATACATGGTAACAGCACCACTCTGGCTAGGAAATATATGAAAGATGTAAACAGCCCCAATGATAAAGTCCAGTGGGCGACTGATAAGACCACAAACAACAGTATTTCATACAAAAGAGCTTGTAACACAGACTTCAGTAGTTATCACACGCTGTGTTTTAGTAGTAAAAACCATGTTGAGTTTCATAAAAAGACAATCACTGTTTTCTTTAAGTGTCATATAGGGCACATTACAGGAATTCATTAATCCAAAACAGTTGAAGGAAATCTACTGGAATGATGTTGGGTATAAATAAAATGTCCTACGTATTTGTAGGTTAAAAAGTAGTATTGAAGAGATAAAAAAAAAAGGAAAAAAAAAAAAAAAAAAAAAAAACTTCTGAGAGACTCAAAATCCAGAGTCACAAGGACCAAGTCACATGAATGGAGTGATCCATTCTAATTGAGAGGGTCCCGGCCTGCAAGCCTTCCAGTTTATCTAACAGGCAGTGTAAAGATAACCGCTGCAGCTGTCACCCCTAACATGGTTCGCCCCAGTCTGCTCACTTATTCCACTTTCACTGCAACAAATACTGTTTCACATTTTACACTGAGGCTGCTTTAGCGTGTGACCTTTTAGCCTGATACAATTATTTCTCTCTCTTTTTTTTTTTTTAAATCTAAGGCATGCCATTTTACAGACACAACTGAAATTGGTCCATTGGTCTGCATGCATGCTAACACACACACAGATATTCACACACATACACAAAAAGTGGCTGGTGAGCTAACTAACCTCTGTCTGTGGTCACTACCCTTTGGTAAGGATGGATTCTCTTGTCGTGGCGTCGTACCTTAGTGGTCATGGCACCTGCTAACAGCGCAATGACATCGCCAAAACAAAACACAGAAGGTTACTCATCAGAAAGACATCAGACCGTCCACCCATGGCACCAACATCAGTTAAAGGTACAATATGTCAGATTTGCACACGTTCGTATGCGTATGAAAAGTTTGTGTCTGAGTCTGCCTCGCGTTAATCTAACAACTGTGTCTGTTGCGTATGTGTATGATAACACCTGCTGCACTAATTGCTATGTAGAAGACTTGGGTCTGTTTTTTTCCTGCTTTAAAAGTTCTGTAACACCACTCTTCTGCTCTTTGACAGCAGCAACACTAGCAGGAAATATCAGCCAACATCAACAATCGACAAAAAAACAGACTCTGACACAAGGTTCACGTAAGCACACAAAATGTGCAAATACTACATATTGAACCTGAAAACCAGGAATTTACAAAGTGTTCAAGGCTGAGGGTGAAAATAAGTAAAATAAAGAGACAGAATTTTGTCGTTGTTCTGTGGTCTTCTGCTCTCTAAAGTAAAGTTTAATCCAAACCACTATTCTTTTTTTTTTTTTACTACGCTTCACTAGTAGATTCAGCTGTAAGCAAGGCCACTCTATAGCTTTGTGATCAAAATAAGCTTACTAAAATTACAATCAGCAGCACTAAAAATACCTACAGGTTCACTAAAATCATGTTAAAAATTACAAGCAGAAGCTGAACTATTAAAAAAGTTAAATAGCAGTCACACCAAAACACTAGTCGTCAAGTCTGCTAGTACAAAGAGGAAATTAACAGAGTAATGAGCGAAGGAATGGACACTTGACTACAGAATGACTGTCGAGGAATCTGTCATCCTAAAGATTGAGCAAACTGTGAGTGTTTGCTCTGTAGGACAAGTATGTAAGGGAGAAGAAGGGGGTGGGGGGTGGGGTCTCTGCAAGCCAGTCCATGTGTGTGCTAGGAAGGGTTGCTATCGCTTAGCCTTTGGTTGGGAAAGCCATACCTGTGAAAACAAATGGAGAGGGGACTGTTAGGCCAGCGATGAGTTTAAACATACTTCTAAATTAGACATAGATGTATTAAAAGAGCTGGATACAGATGCTACATTGTACTAGTGGTTGGTGGAAGTATAACAAAAAGGAAATCTATATTTTTTCTAATGATGTGTAACCAGATTTGTTAAAATAATCCAAATTTCACTAGAGAGTTTAGAGATGTCATTAAGCTCTGGCATATAACATGTCAACAAATCCAGGATATGACTGAATCACTCTCCATTGAGCCTCCTTTTCATTATTCAGTGATCAAATTCAATCCTGATAGAAAAGACACACGATCAGATTTGTGTCAATACAAACAATGAAATATTTGTGGGGGATAAAATCTACTGAGGGCAAAACAAAAAGGGCATCTCAACAGCCAAATTTAAGATTTCTATGCATCTTATTTGTATGTTTGTGTACACTATTACTCTTTCCCCATTCTATTAACATGTCTTTTATTTACACTGAGTTTTGCTCTCTGTTGTCTTTGTGGATCCATTTGTGTCATTTGTTCAGCCTGACTTTGTTGGCAGTTGTAGCATGCAGCTCACTGTCCCAGATATTGGTGAGTGGATGGGGATTATACATTACACAAATAATTACACAGGATATTTATTTTATATTGGGGCTAGTTTTGTTTGATTATGCCATAAAACTATAATTTTCTTTTTCTTTTTTTACCCTGTCCCGCAAAGGGGAGAGGGGAATTGTTTTTGGGTCAGTTTGTCTGTTTGTCTGTCAGCAGCTTTACACAACAACTACTAGACCAATTTCCAGCAAATTTTCAAGAAAGATGTGAGGTGGACCAGAATGGATTCCATTAAATTTTGATGAATGTAGATCAAAGGTCACAGTCACAGTCACCAAAAATGTGTTTTTGTAATGATAAAAGATAGGGCAAATCAGGTAAGATGTGTCTGTGAGGGGGGCGGGGTTTGTTGTGCCAGGCACCACTTGTTAGGAATAAAACATCAGTATTGTGCCACTGAAAGAGGCTTAATGTACAGTAAATAAGGCTTAATAGAAGTGGATGGTGTTCTGAATGGTGCGTAATAATGTCTTCATGTCTACCATCCAATTTATAAGATAACACAAGTGTCTTTGTTTGGATTCAATTTAACTAGTCTTAAAACCAAAATCATCAAAATATATGCATGTGATGCATGTTTATATCCATGTACTTCTGTAAGCATTTAAAGGGATAGTTCACTATTTTTCACATGAATCTGTATGATATCAGTGTCTTTACTCTGGTGCACTCACAGTGACCCCCGTGAGTCGAGTTCTGGTCCAGTTTTGGTCAAAGCGAAAGTAGTCCCGGCAGGTTTCCTGGGGTCAACAAAATAAAATGTGTTTCTTCTCGAAACAATATGTGTTCGAATGAGTGATTTATTTGCATAACAAAACTGTCACGGAACAAAAACTCACACCTCGTAATTGCTTGAAGCTACTTTCTCTCAATAGCGATCAATGCACATTGTCACTGCTAACAGCTGTGCGCCTGCACGTAGCAGCCGTAAATAGAGCTGAACAACTGATGAAAGTAGTTTCCTAAGACGCACAGCTGTTAGCAGTGACGATGTGCATTGATCGCTATTAAAAGAAAGTAGCTCCAAGAAATTACGAGGTGTGAGTTTTTGTTCCGTGACTTTTGTTATGCAAATAAATCACTCATTCGAACACATACTGCTTTGAGAAGAAATACGTATTTTGTTGACCCCAGGAAACCTGTCAGGACTACTTTCGCTTTGACCAAAACCGGACCAGAACTTGACTCACAGGACACTGTGGGTGCGCCAGAGTAAAGACGCTGATTCTATACAAAGTCATGTGAAATATAGTGAACTATCCCTTTAAGGTATTACATTGGAAATGGTTTAATGGAATCAGAAAATTGTTGTTTACAATATTCAGATATTCCTATAAAGAGTGAACAGGAATATTGTGGACTAAATCTACTTCTTCTGTTTTTTCTTATTACAGTCATGTGTAATGTAGCCAATATAACCACTGTCTTATTTCTAACATGTCGGAAGTTCAAATCAAATTTACTGGTCAAACATATGAAGCAAAACACAGACGTTATCTAAGATTGTGGGAAACTATGATTAAGATCTTACAGATTAATTTAAAGTCAAGTTGAGGTGGAAGGTCGACCAACACTTTGTCCCAGTACAATGCAGCTCCTAATCAAGTTCTCATAATACATCCATGGCCTATGCATGAATATGAAGAACTTTTCAAATTATGTACCTAATACTCCAGTTGAGTCGATGGGATATTCCAATATGGATGGTGTGAGCGTGTAGGGATACTCATAGGGTGTGTAGATAATCCCAGATTCGGGCCCTTGCTGAACCAGTGCCGGGTGTGGATTGCCTCCCGGCACAAGGGTGGAGCTCTGGATCTGACGAATCAGAGGCATGATGGTCGGCGTGGTGACAGGGGCGGGGTTACGCAGGGTGGGAGGCAGGACGGGCGTGGGGCCTGTGATGATTCGAGGTGCCTGAGGGGTCCCTAGAGGGAAGGCGGCGGTGGCTGTACGTACATTAACACAAATATGTGTACACCCACATGCCAAGACACACATACAATAGACAGGGAAGGAGTGTAGAGGACAAAAAGGAGACAAACAGTCTATTTAACAGGAGAAACAGAGGCATTGTTCATATATACAGTGGACTCCTGTACTCAGACCCCTCCTTTGTCACCCACCAACCCACAAATCCCCTCCTCCATATGTTAGGTATGATGTCATCCTTACGCGTCTTGACATTGGCGTCTCTGTAGGTTCCATTGAGGATAGCCAACTCCATCAACTGCATTTTCTTGAGGTTGTCCTCCCCCTCCGCCTACAGATACATACAGTCACAGAGAGATGGTCAGCGAGGGTTACCATTCAGCCACGCAAATGTGCAAATCAATTACAAATAATTATCGCATTCATAGTCTCAAGTAAGAACAAATGTGTGTTGTGTGACTTTAACCAGCCACGTTTTCACAATAAAATAAATGACAGCGTGTAAAGTTTTCTTAGTCTTGAAAAACTACTGTCAAACATGGGGAACTGACACAAGTAACCGAACAAAAACTAAGCAATGTAGCCTCCTGCTATGGATGGAGGTTGTGCTTGAGTAACTATTTCAGCTCCTTTAAAATGCCTCCTAAATACCTTTTTAAAAAAACAACATCAATATAGTATATTTTCTATTTTCTTGAGTATATTCCAACCTCAAATCCACTAGACTCCCTTGAAAAACAGTCATTCTATCACACCGAACATGAGTTTCAAGTCATAACAAACTTAGATGAGCGTTTTTATGGGGTTGTTTCATTCACAGAAGTACGCTACATTGTTTCTGTGTCATTACTCTTGATCGCTGATGACAGGTACATTTTCTTTGTTGTCAAACCTCCACAAATAATACTGTGTTAATTTCTTACACACTGTTATAATCTAGACAGTATGGAGCTGAAGAACCACTGAAACCAACATGATCCACTTTTCTTTTACAACTTTACAGTGCTACACGAGTGGCTAAGTTAAATTTGGCTCCAGTGCGTCATTCAGCCACCGCTTCTGATAAACGCCCTTAAATAAAAATTGATGAAAAACAGTTTAAACAGTTTAAGTGAATTCTCCAGAACTACTGATTATGCATTCCTAATTACTTTTTATACAGACTTAAAGTTTCCTCGAAGGACTGAAATTAAAATGTGACATGAGTAATTGCTGGACTGTAATTGTATTAGTCTTATGTCGTTTAAAATGGATATGACCTGACCTTGAACGCGACAGACAGCCCGTATTAAGTGACAAACATGTTAACTTTTTAGCTCCAGTTACAGCTCAGTGAAAAGCTTGACTGATTTACAGATGAAAAGCTGGGTCAGCAGGGTTACACTAACAGATATCATCAACCTCAATACATGCACGCACACACACACACAGACACAAACAAATACACAGATTAACAGGTGTTCAGTTTCCTGATTGCTGTAGACATGTCTTACATCCTTTAACCTTCGGGGTTGACTAACGCTGTGCTGTGACTATGGCAGGAAATTATGGTTGATTGCTGCAATAGAAATTTCCCCGCTGGTCTTTTCAATCTGTTTCTATTGTTACAAATAATGTGCAATGAAAATAAAAGAGCCTTGTGATTTGAAATATGTGCTTTTGTGTTCGCCCATGACCCTAGGAAAATTTCTGTGTGCTGTTTCAGTGCGTCTAGGTTTGTTTCTTGCCTGTTCTTGTGTTTTTCTGTGCACTTTTATGTATGTATGTGTGTAGGGGGGGGGGTTTAGTAGGTGGGCCAGAGAATGTGAGAAATGTTGAGGAGTGCAATCAAAATGTCCTCTTGTGTGGACAACAACAAAACCAGCAGAGAAAAAGGAATACTGTAGCCAGTAGTTGGGAATGAAGTGAGTTGTGAACGAGTGAAAGGAGTGATGGAGTGGGGAGAACGAGTGAACAGACTCTCCATTCATTCCCTCAGCCTTTCAAACAACCCGGGGTTACCATGGAAACCCCTTTATACGTGTTCCCTAATTACCCTAACCCCTTACACATACTCTCTCATACACACAGAAAGGGACACAAAAAAGACACACACACACACACACATGCACACTCTTGGACTGACAATCCCCTTCCCCCTTCCATGCATACCAACACAGTGAACTCTCATTCAGTCACACTGATTGGAGTTTTCCCATCAGTCCACTGGATAATATTTGATACATCTGGTCACTCTGATACTCACAGCAGGCACTAGAAGTTTCTTGACTTCAGTGATGGCCCGCTGGAGTTTGATCTTCGCCCGGTTGTGTGTGTCCTCCACTGTGATCAGTACGTGAAGATCCTCACTGAGATGTTCCCAGTTAGGCTTCCCTCTGTTCATCTCCTCCTGAAACACACAAACACACCAAACACAATGTAACTGCTTCCTTTGCAGCACACAATCTTCCCTCCCTCTAAGCCTACGCAGACAGAACAGGCTTTTACTTTTCTTCTTGTTTTGGACATATTTTTCATGGTCATGCAATGTAACTTTGGTGGCATTGTCCAGCTCAGGAAGAAACATGTAGGTCTTCAATGATTAAATCATTTTTGTTTGGCATTTTATCGGAAATTCTGCCCTCAGATCCTTTATTAATCTCACCCAACATTGTTTGGGCGAGATTATTGTAATCACTGTGTGTGTCTGTCTGTGTGTGTTTGTGTGTGTGTGTAAAAGCAGAGACATATCATGCTATAACTCAATGAATACTTGAGATATCACCATGAAATGATATGGGCATATACATATAGTTAATGTGCATCAGAAACAATGATCCATTTTGAGTAAAGGTCAAAGGTCAAGGTCACAATTAACTAAAATTTCAAAATCACATTTCCGGTCACAAATCAAGAACGGAGGGTCACAGAACTTTCAGATTGGTACCAAATGATGTAGAATGAAGATTTCTAGAATTGTCATAATTGTTGTTATCACCCCCTACGACCAATAGTTTTGATATCTCTGGAGGTCAAAGGTGACATTTTGCAAAATGAACTTCTGTACCACTGTTTGTGCATGTCAAGCATAGACATATCACGCTACAGCGTAATCAATGCTGAATATATTATAATATTACATGCACTGATGCATATATACATATAACAAAATTATCAATATTGCATAAGGTCAAGGTCGCATTTAGCAGAAAGGTCAAAATCACATTATTGGCTCCAATTCAAGAATGGGTTGTCATAGAAACTTAAGATTGGCACAAAATAGGGGCGAGAATAGGCATTCTCTGAATACTTGTTTTTTCCCGTTTTGACCCACCATCTCCAACACATCTTCAGTCCTTAACTATTCTTTCACTTATGTTTGGTTTCTGTTCATTTTACAAATGCGTGATAGTTTTATTTTGATTAGATGAATCCCTTCAGTTTGGTGCCATTTAATTTTAGCATTTTCCTTTTTTTTGCTATTTTAATGAGAGTCTTTGATTGTAGAAGCTAAAAGGGGTAAAGGAGCACACCATGATTCACAACCTGTTAGGGTTATTAAAACATATATGAATAGAATAGAATAGAATAGAATAGAATAGAATAGAATAGAATAGAATAGAATAGAATAGAATAGAAGTACTTTATTGATCCCACAAATGGGAAATTGCTTCATCACCACAACAGTATTCAACATATAAGTGAAAGCATAATTACATTTTTAGCCTGTAGAACTATAGATTAAATCACCTTACATACGATGACATATCATTTCACTTTGCACTGCTTTATTAACTATTATGCTTCATTTTTTGTATATATTTCAACTTACAGATTCTATTTTGGCTTCAGTTGGTCACTGCTGCTTTCTGCTTTTTGTAACCTGCATCTGCAACTCCAGATTAATGCTATATTCTTTTTTGTACAAACTATTTTCATAATTACTATCTTTAAATGTTGGAAAATTGCAAAAATATATCTATCTTTTTTTTCTCGTAAAACCGTTACATATTCAGTTCACCCCCAAAAATAAATCCTCATGTTTCAGAAGTAGGCACCTGCCAAGTGCAAGGTGCTCTGCTTGAAAATGATCACCTAAATTAAGATGAGATGATAAGACTTGCACTCAGTTACCTGTTGCATAAATTGCTTGCTGACTTACTGAAATAACTTGCTTTTCTTTGTGTCAGGTTGCATTTCTGTTGCATTTCTGTTTTTACTAATTCTGTTTTTACATCAATGATAATCGTAATGTGGAAAAAACCCATAGACCATATATCCAGCGAAGAAAAAAAAACACATACACAATCATTAGACAAATCAGATATTTCCAAATTCTGCAGCTCCAGTTGAAAATGGAGTTACAGTAAGAAGTGTCTGATCTCGGTATGCTCCGCTGGGACACTGTACCCTCTGCGAATGTTTTTAAAAGTGAGATGTATCATTTTTAAAGAACACTAAAAGTCAACATCTTTCTTTCGCCCCACTCCTGCGTTGACTCCCACTGTGTCTCTGTTTTCCTTCCTTTCTATCTCTGTGTATCTCTCCCTCTCTCTCTGAGGGGCGTGCAGGGTAGGGAATGTTCTGGAGAGAGAGAGAGAGAGAGAGAGAGAGAGAGAGAGAGAGAGAGAGAGACAGACAGAGATTGAGGGAGCAAGAGAGATGGAATGGGGGGTGGGGGGGGGGGGGGGTGGAATGCTGGACTTGCTCCACCTGCCGTTTGGAAAGCTTGGGCCTATTCCGTCCAACACCAGACACCAGGGGAGAGGAAGGGAGGACAGATGGACGGAACACCAGGACAGGAGAGGAAAATTGAGCACCAAACCTCATTATGAGCAAAAGCAGGCAGACAGACAGATAGACAGAAAGAGAGACAGACAAACAGGGGCAAACAACTAGGATTTGTAGCCAAGTAGCTTCTTGCTCTGTTACATTTTCCATGGATCCCAGAGCTAAAGCATGTATTTGCGTTCATAACAATGCCATTAATATTTTCCAACAAACAGTTACTTCCAGTTACTATGTGTATCTGTTACTGGTTGCATGTCACCACTCAAACATGGCAGTAAATGACCACAACAGTCTGTAAAATCATGCATGTGTGCTTGTTGAAATAAAATGCATCTTCATCCTGTGAGATGACAAGTCAACTGTGACTTTTTTTTACAGTATGGGAGGCAATATGACATGTTATTCATGGATTCCGGATGACAAACACTCACGCCTCATGCACAGTGTCAGTCTGTGCAGAACTGACTCTTCAAGACAGTTTCCCTCCCCCTGAACCATGATGATGATTCAAATCATTGTTGTAAATCACTTCGACAGTGGAAAGACAAATCAAAAAGATTTTTTTTCCTGTTGTATATTGTTGTATTTAGAGGAACGGTGGAAAACAGTATTTCTGGCTTACTTCACTAACTATTTACCTAGCTAAAATATTTTCCAAAAAAGTCTATGCAGCTACAATGTCCTCTACTTGTGTCTAGGATGACTCAGTATTTTGTCAAAATTTCTGCAGTACAGAAGCCTGGTGGTGCATTAAGAAGTTATAAATAATTTGTACTGTTCTTTTTGCCTTTTTGTGGCTTTGATTATAACTTTTAAGGAGAACACAGGATAGAAGAGCATAATGTAAGTGATGGCAGAAGGACATGCAACAAGTTTTCAGTTGGTCATACCCCTTAACTTGTACGATCTATGACAGAGATGCTTGCGTTTTGATCTGCTACAGCTTGAGTCATGAGTTTACTTTTCTATGAAATATATATTTCTTCTAATCCTAGGCAGGGTTTTTTGTCATTAAAAGGCTTAGCTAAACAACTGCCAAAGCCAAATTAATGTAAAATCAACATAGAAAGGATCAAAAGTAACTAAAACGACTCTCCAGATCTGATAGATACATTTGATGCCTATTTGACCTCTTTGGAAAGTTTCAGTTTAAAGCATTTTGGGTGTTGTCTATTTAATGTCTCTAGCTTTTCATTTTTGTGCCAAGCTGTTTTTGTGATAATATGCCAACATGATGTGACATTATGTATTTATTTAATTTAATATCATCCTGTGGGAAGACCCCAAAACTTCCTACCTCTTACCTAGACTTAGAGCTTAAACACATCAAAAGTATGTGTAACTGAATAAATATTTTTAGTTAGATAGCATCAAATTTCTTTCAGGGACTACCAATAAATCCCACATCCACATGACCCACCCACCACAACCACAGCACCTACGTCCCCTAGTAACTTAGGGGAAACCCTGTTACATGAGTTGTATTCAGAGAAAAAAAATTACATAAGTAGGAAATCTAGACACATTTTAAACGCTCCTTATGCCTGGTTAAAATGGTTCTCAATGTGATTATTTATGGCACTAAATGAGCTAAACTGCAAATAAACAACCTTTAACATCTTGTTTCACAGCATGACATTAATGCCTGTGAGATTGATATGGTTTAAATCTATATGTTGTGTTTTTTGGGGTATTTTTTTTTAAACCAGATGACTGTATATTGAGACGTTTACCTTCTTTTTGTCCCTCATGGAGCCTTTGCCTCGAACCATGATCTTGCAGCCAGTCTCTGCCTCCAGTTGTTTGGCCGTCAGTCCACGAGGGCCCAGAATCCTCCCGACAAAGTTAAACTACACAACAGACCAAGAAAACAACACTCAACAAAAAAAAAAAAAAAAAAAAACAGCCTGAAGGAACACACACAGTGTACACACATCACAGGCCTTTTTACATAGGGTAAATGTCATTTTGCAGACCATGTGTGTTTTTGTAGGTGCTCTCATGTTTGTGCATCTGTGAGTGTGTTACTAAGAGCGACGAAAATAGCTCATTATATGGGTGCTGGCTGGGGGCTTGTGGCATAACAGGACAGCAGCGTTCTGTTAACCTTATCTGTCACTAAGACTGAGTGATTAACTAGACAGCTGCCTCAATGTGTGTGTGTGTGTGTGTGTGTGTGTGTGTGTGTTTGTTTCTGTGCCACAACCACTCTTGTCTGTTTATACACCTCTCTTGTAACACTTCTTCAGCCCACTCGTCATGAGTGTCCTAAGTTTGTCTACTAACTTCATATAGATTTAGTCGCAGCTTATTCGCTTCGGTTACTAGCATAACCCTCGACACACACACACACACACACACACAGAAATCCTGATAGAGGAACTGCTCTCTAAATTTAACCTTGATCTCAACCGTTCCAGTGTGCTCCTGTGCGCGTCCTGTTAGTCTCCTCCATCATGTGAGTGAGGACAGCCTGTCATTGTATTCGGTGATTGGCAAGCTGATGCGTGGCGAAAATCATGTGAGCCATTCAATGTGGATCAACCCAACTCATATTGAAGTACTTAACTGTACTTGGCCTGAATGTGGATGGTAAACTTATCTCATAGCTGTGCACATGTCTTTATATTTGGAGGAAAGCTCTACAGTAATCCATCTTTTAAAGCTCTTTTATATTTATGATGTAAAACAATGCCATACAATGCATAAACAGCCCCAAAAGAGGAAAAAAATTTGTATTTTAACTATTTCTGACTCAACAAAATAGCTAACAATGGATATGAGTAAAGTGTACAAGGCTACATATTAGAATTAGTAGAGAAAAATGTAGTAATTGAACACTTAAAATTCTTTAAGTGAGAAAATAAGGAAAAGGAAGTTGAGCTCAGTAGCTTATTAGGTGAAATTTCGCTTTAGTTTCGTAAATTAATGACAACTATACCACACAGTGTTATTTTTCTTGTTACTTTTTGTAAACAAGGCTCAACAGTTGAACTTTTAAAAGAAAGTATGCAGCCAAACCGATATATGCTTGCAAATTACTAGTCATTAATCTTATTAGGTTCATTAGTGATCAATAAGGTCAGATTACATCAGTGGGTGTGAGTAGAGATGATGTCAGAATGAAATCAGCTTTTAGATAAAAATGTAAAGCACAAAAAGTGTCCCTGTGGTTTGGGCTTCATTTATGTGACTAGGGGAGAGATAAAGTGCTAAAAAAAAAAACTCAACGGAAACTCTCAGAAAGGTCAAAGGTCACAGATGAGTCCACTCACATCAGGGTATTCTTTGACAGGTACGTAGAGCTTCTCCTGAAGCTGAGCCACAGGGCCGATGGCTTCAGGAAGCTCCTCCATGTCCCGCCCGTTGAACATGCCTCCATTCAGTGTGTCATTGTACATGTCCTTGCGTACCCTGCCAATTTCTACAGAAAAAAGAAAACCCGAAATTAAGAGTTAAAGGGGTCTGTGTGAAGGCAGACAACAAGTTTCACATTTCTTGTACCCGTTTCTTAGGGTGATGACTCACTGTCACCAGAATTTTAAAAAGGCATGGAGTGTAACAGCAGACAGACAGGGAGACAGACGGTCACAGGCATTCTGCACCACAATGTAGAATCTAACCTCTGAATGTTTTGCAATCAGGCCTCCCCTTACTGGCCATTTGGACCTTTCAATTTCCCCCTCCAGCAGAGATGGCTCCCTTGTTCTCCAAAATAAAACACACATCAAGCAGTGGTCACAGTGACCTACTCCCCACACCTGTTTCTGTCTAAACCTCTGCAAGTTGACAATGTGAAGGGAGTCAGAGTTATTGACCAAATTCACTGAAATCACATCAAACTTTGAATAGAATTATTCAATACAAGACACTAGATTATTAATGTTGATTTTGGAGCTAATTTCCGTAATTTTTTTTGCATTTTGGCTGGAGTCTAGTTCCAAGCACTGTTTTTAAATCAGTCTGACTATGTTTGTCTGCCTGCCTGTTTGTTTAGGGTCAACTCAATGGCCTCTGATGCCAGTGTAATGACATGCTAGCACAATAATAACTGACTACTGCACCACACAAACACATCTGTGACACATACACACAGGCCCCTGATTTGAACCCTCACACACGCATTCACATACACATAGCTGAATAACTGCCTTGAGGCACAAATATCATCTGACCTAAGCAGGCTGACAGGCATGTCTTCCTGCTCTGAGAGTGATAAGTCTGACCATAATAACTACAGTAGGACACTATAATTACAGCCGCAGCTACAGCGACAACGTTGATCCTCTAATAACCCATTCTGACCCGGTACAGTCCTAAAGTAACCATTAGAAACAAACACACAGCAAACCTGCAAAGGCAAGTACGCCTGTTGTAACAGTTGAGTTAAAACGGGGACCAACTTGGTGGAAGAAAATGGGAAGTGAAAGAAGAACAACACAGCCAGACATGAAAAAGACATAGCCTAGTGGGTAGCTGAAACTGGTCTTATCTTAACACTCCCAACTTGTCAGAAGTTTATATATAGACTGAACAAGACCAGTGTTTCCAAACATGCTACACACACACACACACACACACACATTGACAAAATGTGTGACTGGCAGACTTTCTTACTGGCAGAAGACACAGGATGGCTGAAAATGGGCCTGGTACAATGCCTTTCATTCTAAACATGGGTGTCACATTATCATGTGTGAGTGACGAATATACTCGGCTGTCGCTCCTTGACATGAACTCTACTGGGGATGTGTTGAAAGTTGGCCTATTTATCAAACCATAGAGGTCGAGTGTTCTGAGAGCAACCTTGCTGTGTAATGTGACTTGTCACAGTGCACAAAGTCAGGACCACTATGATCCTGATGTGCAACAACGGGAACAACAGAAGCCTCTGATGATCTGTGGTAACTGCTTACTAATGACACAAATAGAAAGATAGAGAGACAGGAGTAAAGTCTACATAATGCCAATGGGCAGGACAGCAACTAAAGGCTGCATTTGTCATTGATTTACCTGCCAATGAACGCATCAATTCATCAGTTAGGGACATCATGATGCATCATGATGAAAATGTTCAATGAGATATTCAGACGAGTCAGTGTATTATCTTGTTTTGTCTGATGTAGTGCAATAAATGTGAAAAATATTTACAAATGATCAGTACTATATATAAAATCTTCCTTAAATGTCTTTATGTGGGTAATGCAACGTGTAAAATACCGGGGGGAAAAAAATAGAAAAAGGTGAAAATGCTCACTCTGTCATGTAGAGTAGTCAAGGAGGCATCTCACTTTACCTCATTCATCATTCACAATGAAAATGCTTAATGTCATGTATAGAAAACTTGACATTGCATCTTGTCAGTGTATTTTTGTGTGATTTAATGGACAAAATATGAAATAGTGAAAAATACTCATTATAATAGGCAGAAATCTAAAGGTTGCATCATAAAGTGTGTTGGTTTGGTTGAACTTCAAGTATAAAAGGGTTAAAAAATAGTGAAAATATCACTTGTAATACCCAGACAACTTGAGGTGACATCTTCACGTGCCCGATTTACAGAATAAAATGTCAAATTTAAAGTATGTTATTTGTAATATGCAGAAAGCTCAAGTTGACACTTCTAAATGTGTGATGTATCTACTTTAGTGGATAGAATGTACAGAAATGACAGGAAGACAAAATTATCTATTTACAGATGAAAATATAGTGCCATTACAGCATTTGCTTAAAGTAATTCAAGTATTTAATTTAGTGTGAACAGGTTTTTATCAGTAATTGTTTCCTCACTATAGTTGAAAGATGGGCTGATCCAAAGTTTATATTGATACATCTCCTATAATGCTATATTTATTAAGAAAAAAGCAATCTGATCTGAAGTGTGAGCATGTGTCTTAGCCTTGGAGAATTAAATATTTTACACAGTAACATGCTCTCGTTCCTGCACAGGGATGGGCTGCAACATTCACATAAGCCTGCGCATTAGGTCACTGGGAAAGACTAACAACTGTCTGTTTGTTCCCATCACCAACTGACTGTGTGTGTGTGTGTGTGTGTGTGTGTGTGTGTGTGTGTGTGTGTGTGTGTGTGTGTGTGTGTGTGTGTGTGTGTGTGTGTGTGAAAAGGTGACTTGGTGTGTGTGTGTGTGTGTGTGTGTGTGTGTGTGAGAGAGAGAGAGAGAGAGAGAGAGAGAGAGAGAGAGAGAGAGAGAGAGAGAGAGAGAGAGAGCTCATCTGCTGCTTTGCACAAATTAACATCTGACTCAAGGCAATTGCCACATCCTATTCACACAATTACTTCCATATTAATTTTCATTGTGATTAAGCCCACAGGAAAGAAAAGTCAAAGTCACCATTATCTTAATTTATCATTAAGATCTTTAGAGAAGAATGGTCTCTTGTTGCTTTTTTAATGAACTTGAATATGGGGGGAAAGGTGTTTTTTGTTTTTTATTTCCTGCTCTAACCCTCAAAGTCAGTGGTCCCAGTCCCACCCCACAGTGGATACGGGTTACCTTCATCCAACAGCCGCTCCAGATGCGTAAAGATGCCGCTGAAGTTGGGGAGGGAGCTCATCACCTTCCTGTCGTTCATCAGCTGCATTAGATAGTCCGGGTTGGACTTGGGTCTCTCCTTCACCTCTGTCTCCCCAACCATGTTTTCTACTTGTTCCTCTTCTTCTTCAACAGTAAAATGAGACCTAAAAAATGTTAAAAAATAAAACTTAAAAAAAAAAAAAAAAACAACTTAAAAAGAGTCCGAGCAAAAGTTGTGCGAGGACCCCCGAGGGTTTCCACCGGCCGTGACCCGCTGACCGTCTCTGTGTCTGATGAAAAAGTCAAATAAATCTCAGCTCCGGTTAATTCGACTTTCCCTCGATTAAACCTTTCGTGTGTGCGCCCTCTCGGTTCCCCCCTCTGCCCGGCTCTATCCGGAGTTGGAAAAGAAGTTCCTTTTGCGGGAGTAGTGCAACAGGCAAGAGCTTTAACCGACTCCACGCACTTCTTTTGCGACTTAAAATGTTATCATCAACTCTCCTCCGCCCCGACTCCTCCGCTCGTCCGCCCGCTGTATCGGTATTCTGCAGCGGGGCTCGACTCCCTATCATATGATTACAGTACAGCGGCAGCACGAGTCGGCCCACGGGAGCGCGCCCGCGTAGCCGCTTCCACAAGAGGGGAAGGACGAGGAGGAGGAGGCTCGTGCACGTCCCCAAGCCCCTCGAGTCCAAGCCCACGCCTCTATCTCACACATGTACACACATGCGCGCACGCACGCACATCTAGGATAACAATATAACAACCAAACATAGGTATGTACACCTGCTGAGCAACAGTCACTGTCCATCATGTGTCCTCTGCGCGTGTGTGTGTGTGCGCGCGCAGGTGCTATTTACACAAACTCCCATTGCTGTTAACACCCTCCAGTTTGAGATGTCTGACCAGGAGACTATACGATCTGTCTAAAAAGTAGTAGAGTACGTGATATTCAATGCTCAGTGTGTGAAATTAAACAGACATGGAATATACAGTGGTGGAAAGAAAGTTTTTGAAACCCCTTAAAATTTTACATTTTCTTCAATATTATCCTGAAATATTTGAGGAAACATTTGTTTGTGTGTTTGTTTCAGAAGGTCTGGTTGCATCAGGCAGACACTAACAAATACATGTTTCGTTCTTAATTGTTAATAAGAGAAAATAACAAAACGAAATGTTTGACACATTCAACATGTCATGTCCTGGATATGCTTCATTATCTACTTACCATCCAGTTTTGACCTTGATACAACAGTAGACATGCAGAAAGGAGCATGTGGGTTTTGGAGAAAGTAACAAAACTTGTTAGAGTTCAATGAATAAAGAATGATTCTTAATATAATACCTTAGAAATGTATGGGGGCCCAAAAACCTTTTTTCCACCACTGTCGTCTCAGTGTGCAATCAATGAAAGTGAGAAGTGTGATGAATAAGATGTAAAAAATAATGAAAATGCTCATTGTATTTTGCAAACATCTCATTGTTGACCCCAAGTGAAAATGTTCATTGAGATCCATATATCACCTTCAAGTGTGTTTTCAATCTGTTTAAGTATAAAAACAAAAAAAAATACCAAGGTGGCATATTTAAGTACCACGGCGTGTTCAAACGTAATGTATATAATCACTGAAAGCAGTGAAAACCTCATGGAATGACTTGTTAAATCATACTTACACAGCATATATCTATTTCAACCGATTCAATGCATAAAATGTCAAACAAAATGTCAAAAAAACAAACAAAAATATTGTGCATTGTAATATTCATAAATCTTAAAGTGACATATGGTTCTTTAATGTGTGTAAATATCCAAAGATAGTGAAAAGGCTCATTATATAATGAAAAGAGTTGATGTTGTTTTGAAGATGTGCTTCATACAACATCTTTAAGTGGTTTTTTTTTTTTTTTTATAGCTGGTTCAATGTCTACAATGCCAAACAAAATGTGTATTATAATAACAGAGATCTCTAGATGATGTCTTTAAGCGCCTTAGTGTGTCCAATTTAGTATCAGACTTAATCAAACAAAAGAGACATCTGTATCTTCACATGTCTCTTTTGTCTGATTTAGTCCATAAAATCATAACAACAAAAATATTCAAAAGTCTAAAAAAAAGTGCATTGTTCATGTGTAGAAAACTGGTTATCATCACTAAGTGTCTTGGTTTGCATTAAAAACCTGGAATGATAAAAGGGTTGAAAGAAGGCAGGGCTTTAAAACAGGAGTTTTTAATAGAAGACACTGCCAAGATGCATTATGGGAATTTCCAATGATTGTCTTAAAAGGGAATGAAAGTGGTTTGCCTTGTGGACAGTTTTAGAAGAAACACTGAGATACAGTTTATGTCATGTCATTTGTTGTTTTACTTTCATTGGCTTAATTTTTGTTGGCATTAATCTATCTACATTTATTACTGTATGTGTCATTATTCTGCTTCATTTCTGATAACTTATCATTTTATTGATGCCATTTTTCATTTTCCAAAGCCTTTTACACATGCCCTGCCTTATTATTTGTACTCTATGTTGCATGGTTGTATGAAACAAACATGGTATATATATATATATATATATATATATATATATATATATATATATATATATATATATATATATATATATATATATATATATATATATATAGACTTAAATGGCTTGACTATGGCAATTTATCCTTGAACCTGACCCCAATCTTATGTATGAGAAATATTACTTTAAAGTAGATAGATTTAATCAGTAATTTTGCTGTCTTGTAATATGTTCAGTCATGTAAGTCTTGTGATTAATGCTTGATTTGCTATTTTTTCAGTGCTACTTTTTCAGAATAGATCACAATCACTTTACCTTTCTGGGCAAGATGATCCTAAAACTAATAAAATGGTGTGAGCTGGTCTTTTGCTCTTTCTGGGTAGCTGCTGCTTTGGCTACTGAAATGTCACTGAATTGCAGAAAGAACAGATAGGTGCTAGTGTCTAAACTTAACTTGCTGTAAATCACAGACACAGAGGCGAGACACCACACTGTGTTGCTTCTGTGTGTGAGTCCATGCATGCCTTCACTTAAGCCTTTTGTCAGGAGCTTTGGCCTCCCACCTGGTTTCTCTCCTCAGTCCGCACAGAGTTTTCTGCCTCGTAAGACTAAATAAATGTTTGATAGAAGACTGAATGCATCCATATCTGTGTAAGTGTGTGTTTCTGTGTGAATGTGTGGAGCTGCAGGACTTGTACCGGGGCAGCAGTGTTGGTAATAGCTGGTCAGCTGGTATGGCGAGTATTCAGGGCGGGGGCAGTGCATTGTCCTCTCATAGCTCTAACAATGCCCCTCTGAGCAGGCCACACATCTACCAGTCACGGGCCTCTCTCTGCCTCTCACTCTGCTTTTCTTTCTGTCTGCCATATTTATTCAGCCATGGTGAAGTGTAAAGTGAGATGTGGGAGCTGTGCGGGAAGCCACAGTGTTCCTGACCTTTGGGTGAAACCACAAGGTTAAACAGTTAATATTAGAGCACATGTCAATCAACATGATCTTAGCTTTTGATTGTTCATCACCACTGTAAATAATTCATAAATGTCTGCTATGCTGCATGTATTCATTAGTGCAAGAGCTGTATACATAATTTATAATAAGCATTGATTCATCACTGACATTTTTGTTCTATAGCATTTATAAAAACGATTCCTCTAATTTACATTACAAATGTCTGAACAAGTAGATGACAGCATTTCAGCAGTAATGAAATGCTAGTACATGTATTAATGTACAGTACATAAGAACACATGTGATGACTATTTCAAAGGAAAAATACTGTACTTTTTTTTTTTTTTAAACTCAATTCCATTTAATAACTTCACAGGGTAGAGTTTGTCCATCCAGTTTAGCAAAAGCCACTTATTTTAAGAAGGTTATTATTATTATTATTTAAATTTTTATGTTAGGTAATGGACTCACATCTCCTTCTTAAATTAAATATATTTACTTATATGTAATGTGTCTACTAATAAAACTAAAAGATTCAATGGAAAATCAATTGTAAAAAAAACACCCAAAAACAAAACAACAAACCTGAACACTTTTTCCAAGCTTAAGAATTTTTTTTTTTGAGATACATAGTTTTTGAGATACAAATATTCACTAATTTTATAGAACACAATGTATATATGTGTAGCTTAAATGACCTAAAATAATTCAAATGAGTTTAATATTAAACATCTATAGTGGTATATGTGAACCCAGAGGAGTCAGACATGGACAGGCACCATTTAAAAGTATACAATGGACACTTTTATTTTTAATACTTCATGTGCACTTTAATGGTATGACGTCATTGTTATTTGTAATAGAGTATTTTCACCCTGTGGGAGTAGTACTTTTCCCATCAGTAAAGGATCTGTGATCCTATTATAGCACTGATATTGTGGATACGGCTTCTCAAACGTCTAAAATGTGATATTGTTAGACTGTTGTAACAAAACAATCCTTTCCACCCTGTGTTCTGAAAGGTTATGAACCATTTTGAGGGTCCTTTGGCACAAACTATTAATAGATTGATCACAAACCTATTTACCAAATATGTAAAAGACTGAAATAAAGATAAAAGGCAAACACACCAATGATGACTACATCTATTATTTACTTGTCTCACAGCTTAACTGCTACTGCCTAATATATGTTCCTTTTAATTAAATTCAACCCTGTAACATGTTTTCTTCATTCTTTCGGTTGTCCAGCAATCAAAGACCCTCCCTGTTAGAAGAGAGCAACAGCATCACTGATGGAGAGACTCCTCCTGGTGGAGACTTGATGTAACTAAAATAGTTCACAGCAAAAGACCAACCAACTGTTGATCCACGGCAATGACTTTATGAATGAATGAATAAACAGAAAAAGAGATAAATAAAAAAGAGATAACTAGTACAATGAATTATCATAACTTATATTGACAAGAGCCGACGACGTACTTACATATAAATTATTTTTTTTAATTGCATGCTGTTGATATCTAATTTTGTCTGCATTTGTTGCTTGCATTCACCAACAGAGAGCAGCACAATACAGCAAACAGGATGTACTTAACAGTTTATTTGTGTCTCTGACTAGTTGAAAATTTAGATATTGTCCTTATAAGAAAGTCTAAATTATCTCTGTAAGTAAAACATATGCATAAACCCTGTACATATGTTAACAGAGCTATTTCCATTAATTAACTTTAAAGATACTTAGGAAATTGGATTATAATTTAGCCTGTTATTATTTTAATTAGGAACTATTAAGGATGAAGGGATTTAATATGCAATGTCTAACTACTGTTTGGTGCATGTATGCCCCATAATAAATTACAAAGTGTCTCAAAATAATACAACAATGCAATTTGTGAGACATTTTTTATTTTATTTTAAACCAGTTTCATAAAATTCTGTTAGGACATAGCAGGATTTTGTTTGTTTATTTGTTTGTCGTTGTTGTTTTTTTTAAAAATAATTTTCATCATTCAATATTCAGTACACTTTGCAATTTTCATATTATTCTATACCTCAATGGAAAGGACTATAAAGCATTCAATATACTCCCAGTGGTTGTCATTGTATAATACTTTAATCCTTACTTTCTCCCATTTGCTTTTGTCTCTCTGTCTCCGGGATGCTAGTGCTGCAACAGGACATCACCTGCTCACCTGGTTGAGGGGCTCGTGCTAATCTAAAGCCGATTAGGGTTCTTATCTGCTCAGTGCTGGTTATGTGCTTTGGTCCAACAAAAATACCGTGCAGAGTTGGCCTCTTTATCATTCCTGCTGACTTTTCACTGCTCTTTCCCATCTGCTCTTTCTAAGCCACACTGGCTTGGATATCTTACTTCCTCATTCCTCGTATCTAGAGTCTGACGAAGAGTTGTTTGTTGCTCTATTTAACAAGGAATTTTGATTGAAGAATATGAGTAATGAGCCCAGTGGTGTCAGTAACTTTATAAAGATTGTGTTTGCATTCTAGAATCAGATTTATTGAGCCAACATATTACAAAGTGAATTTAAAAAAAATCATTTTTCATAAACAATATTAGCTGTTGAGTGTGTTTTAGGCATTTATATGGTGATTAAACCTCCCTCACACACATGTGCATGTCCTTACATGAGACATGTGAAGAGTCATCCGATGCCCATGTGAAAGCAGTAATGCCATAATTGCTCTTATCCTATTGACTTAATCAGGAACCCTGCCACAGTCACAGTGCGCTTTGCCTCTTGATCTCACATCTATGTGACTCAAGGTCAGGAAAACTCAACATTTCACTCATCACATCTCTACACTCCTTTATTCATGTATACATTCACCAGAATCTCTTTTCTATACAGACACACAAAACCAAAAAAAAGGTTTCATATGGAAAAAAAAAAAAAACTTTACATGGTTTTCAACAAAAGATTTAGATTAATTACATTATTTTAAAAAAGTAAAATTTTCAGAATTTCTACACTATGTACAAAGACAACAACCCAGGTGTTAGAATATACATAGATGTGAATATACAGGTACTGAAAGCACAAGGGAAACAAAGAGGATCTGAGATAACTGTACAGGGGTCAGGAGCCATGATTTAGCTGCCAATTGTATTCAGCATCTGTACTTGTTATGGAGTTACCCTATATTTCCCATACCACACTCTTCAGCATTTATACACAATTCATACTGATTCAATTCAGAATTTGACTTCATGTCAGGAGCATTATCCAGCCTTCACTGTGGACAGTGGTGCACTGGAGTAGAAAAAAAAAGGTGAGTAGGTTTTTAATTTAATTAGTTTGTTTGTCCATATATTAGTTACAAACCGAAATATAAACTATAGGCAGATCAACACAACTACAACAATGTGTTTTATGGGCTGTAAATATCTTACACCTGCACCTCTGGTTCACATAAGAGGGGGGTTGCATAGTAACCACTTTCCCCAAATGGTTTTTTTTAAACGCTTGCTCTTCCCACCAAACTATATGAACACAACACCAAGAAAACATATACTTGTGAATGAAAAGTTTCTGACATAAATCACACATATTATATTTCAACAATTTATCTTGTATATTTTTGGAGGAGAAAAAAAAAATAAAGGAAATATCCAAACACATAGAGCTTAAGAACCCAAAACAGTAAACCTCTTAAGCAGATGCTGTGAAACAACTCTGGAGATGAAGATGGATTTACGTGGTTGGAAAACAGCTAAATGAGAAAACCAAAAATCATTCTAGTCATTACCTCAGTGTACAGATATACCGCATTTTGTGTGCGAGGAGTCCAGGTGTTGGGAGTGCATTAGAAAGGAGTTCATAGCCAAATGTATGCAGCAGGTTGTGTCTACATAAATGTTGGTAGAAAAAGTGATAATCTCACACATCCCTTTCCTCCTCATCAGGTGGGAGTGCTGTCAGTTTTTTCAAGAGGGGTTCGCTCAGCTTGCTGTTGCAGCTGCCTCACCCCCCTCCTCCACCTTAGTGCCTTTGCCCATCGTTTTCATTTTGGCCATGATGTCAGTGAATGTCTCCTTCACTGTCTTCTCCAGGAGCCAGCCCTCACTCTCGCTCTCTGGGTCTTCTGGGTTCGCCAGGCTGCACAAGGAGCTATTCACATACTGGAGGCCGACAGTCACCGCAACCTGCAGGGCACAGACATACAGTGCAGATGAACCTGTACACTGGTGAGCAACAAGGATTCTCTCTCAAAAAAAAAAAAAAAGCATGGAAATTAATAACACTTTTCTATGCTGTTATAAGCTTAAAATAAATCCTATATAAAAAGCCTGTGATCCATCTACATTTTGTGAAATAAAACGTGTCTGCAATTAAACAACTCATATAGAGAATAAAAACCTAATCAATCATTATCAACTTATATGTAATTTTTAGAGCAAATACAGAACAAAGCTAACAACTCTCATCTTCTTTGAGAAAAGAATCATGTAATTTTGTAAATTAAAAAGATGCCTAGCAAAAAAAAAAAAAAAATCAACACTAGCTATAAACCCTATGCATCAAATCAGCTGCAAACTTGTAACTATGTTGGACTGCATTATCCTTGTCAAATAAATAAATTAAACCATTTTACTTTACATCTATAGTTGCCGTGTTGCTTGTTGTCATTAAAGAGGTTCTATTGGCTCAGAGCCATTTAAAACTGACGTAAGATCAGGAGTTTAAACTCTAGGATGTGGACGTGTATTTGTCACCTCCAGTAGATTAACTCATTAGTATATCTCTTAACCCAGTATCTGTGTCACCAAGAAAAGGGTTGCATAACTACCTTTAAATCTAGGATTTCTCCAACTGTGCGTCTGATTAGATTCCATGGTATCATCTAAATCCACGTTTTTAGTGCAGGATTTCTAGGTTATCTGTTGTCTAAATAGCACACTTACTCCCTGTCTGAGTACTTGGAAGAACTAACCATCCTCAAACTGACTTAATAGATTCATGCATAGGCAATATTTGGGGCTGTTCTGTCAAAGGAGCTACCCATTCTTTAGTCACACCAACTGATGCCAAAACCTCAAAGTGGAAAGAGTTTGGGGGACAGGAAAGACCATGTGGCTGCTAATAGATTAAAAGAAAGTGTCTAGTGATGTGCCAAAGATATCCAAGGTAACCTGACAGTTTGGCTAGAGGAATGATGTTTAGGTGAAGAGAATTAACATGTTTCAGAGGTGTAATAAGTGGGTAACTGATTATGTGGGTGAAGTGTAGAAAGTATAGAAAATGACAGGAGGAAAAAAAAGTAAGCAATGGAAGTCAAGTGGGTCAAGGCTTTGCATGTTTAAACTAGGCCATTCATTAAAGGGTCCTGCCTCTGGCCCAGTTTCACTCTGGCTTTATCTCAACACTAGGTCTTAGAAGGAATATTAACAGGAATTTTCAGTCCAACAAAAATATTCAAATGCAACATAAACTAAAGGTCACATCATTGAAATAAAAATGAATAAACTTCTTCTTTTTATTTATTTATTTTTTTTATAAATCCAAACAAAACAGAAGTCATAAGGTGGACTGTATGTGATTTTGGCCCTAACCTCCAACATAGTGACCAGCACCACCATGGCTCCAAAGGTGTTCATCATGCCTCCATAGTAAGACAGCAGGGCTTCACTGCAGCCCCGCTTCCACACATTGAGCTCCTCAGTGTAGTGGTCGTAGCTGTAGTGGGCTGTGTTGTTGGTCATCTGGGCCTGGATACAGGGTCTGGGGGAACTGGGGTTACAGCAGCTGAAAGGAACTCCATCCATCAAATACTGGCCATCAACGTTGCTCCCAATGCGGCTAGGAAGGTGGGGAAGAGTGTGATGTCAGTGCTGGGCTATGATGGGTTGGGGTGAAAGTTTAGGGGATTAAAGGTTAAAACTTTACCATGCTATATTTGAAATATTTATGAGTTAAAACTGCATAAAAAATGATTAAATGCTGTATATCAAGCTTGTTTGCAACCAAAAACACCACAACAACAAAAACAGAATGTAGCACAATAGAGCTTTTAGGTAACTAGTGCAATTACATTTTTAGAAAATGATATAGTAGTTACTTTTAGAAGTGTACAAGTGTAGAAGTATTCAAGAAACTTTTGTACGTATTATTTTAATTTTCTAATTCTTGCTTATAAAATTAATAAAAGAAATTAAAAACAAAGATCACATTTTATTATTCTGAAATTAATATAATACATTTCTAGCAGAAGCACCACTAATATTTCACATTAATTAGCTTTGTGAATTAAACATACTTTAAATTATAGGTAGATATGCTGTATTATGAATGATTATGTATGATGTATGAGCATGATTATCAATAAGTTACTGATCATATTCATTCAGAAAAGAATGATTTAACAGGATCTGATTTAGAGCATCTGACACTGCCACATGAACAAATCCAAAGTAAATCTCAGGAAATTGTATAAATACTACATTATACTTATAAAATAATGTTATTGCATACAAAAAATATTATTTATCTATTATAAAAGAATATTTATTTTAAAAAAAACTAACCTTTGTCTACAAATTGTCTTTTTGCTCAGAGTCCTCAGAGGACAGTTATGTCCTCTACTGACAGGACAAAATAGTGATTCTTGAAGGACATGGACCTGTAATATCTGTGATTAAATAGTACTTAAGTACTCAAAACTTGTTTTTTAACAAATAGTCGCACAGGGAATTAATCATTACCCAAATCAGTTCCGAAAAAGGTCATGTCACATAAAAACAAATTAATCAGTGTACTCTAAACATTTCCTCTGTGACCGTTTCACCCCATATATCCTTTCCTGTCACTAATCACCTAAGCCCCTCCTTCTAGGTTTATCCATAAAACTGCCTAGTAACCTCCTGTGCCCTCTGTGATCCCAACGCTACAAACCCATTGTAGCATCGGTAGCACTTGCCTTCACCATTTCTGAGATGGTAATCCTGGGTGGAAAAGTGATTACTATCCTTGCTGTGGCCTTCTTTTACCTGCAATCCATTTATACTGAACTGTTAAATTTGAATAAAGATTCCAAAACATGTTTACAAAAATTTACTGACGTTTCATATTAACAAATGCATCAGAAAACTAAAGGTGGTGATATTTTATTCTCTTTAATCCAACAAATAAATCTATTTTGCCCTCCAATGTTTCATAGAATAGGACTGTTCCTAGCTCCGACTTGTCATTTTTAACTTATAAAGATGTTCAGAAATAAATTATTTCTTTTGCTCTCACTTACTCTCGGACCTCCTTGGCGCTGAAGTCAAGGTAACGGTTGCTAACCCACTGAATCTCAAACCAATCTCTGAAATTTTCATTTCCACAGCAACGGAACTCCATCTGCATCAAATCCAGGGTTCTCTTCATGTAGCAACGTCCTGGTGTGTCCGTGTCCTTGTAGAACTTCATCCCATTCTTCAGCCCTTCAGCCAAGGTGAACTGCAGAGGGATCCTCATCAGGAAGCACAGTAGCGCTGTGACAAGCAGCAAAGCATTGAAGCACATACAGCTCATCAAGAAGGGTTGCAAAATGGGCTTCCACTTGGAGAACTTCGATGGGTCCAGGGAGTCATAGCAAACTTTCCCACCAAAGGCGTTAATGCCGCAGATTATTAAACCCATACCTATGAGCAGGTTGGGTAAGAAATGACTCTCGTTGTTGTCCATTAATTCTGAACGCTTTCGTAACTCAATCTTGAAGAATAGGCCCATGCTGAACACCAGCACGCCAGCCATTACCGCAAACCAGTACATGAACCAGACTGTCTGAGCAAGCTTCACTCGCTTTTTCAGATCAAACTTGACCTTCATCAGCACCATTGTTCGACCTTAGAGGTGTCCAAGCCAACTACTAAGAAAGTCAAGTGATAATCAGAAACAATAGGAGCTCCAAGTTGCCCCTTAGTTGAGATTATTGCACCGCGGATCCCCCAAGTTCTCGCTCCTGTTTCCCAGTCTTTTCCTGGCTGGTCCAACAGGACAAGAGAATCAGCGCAACCTGTAATCCATCCCACAGCAAAAGAACAGAGATGAAGAGATCAGGGTGACCAGGAAGGAGCACAGGTGTAGTTATTCTTTTAAGACTAGCTTCACTCCCATTCTGAAAAAAAAACTAGATTTCCTCCTAAATTTGACTAGTTTTTGCGATTTCACACACAGGTGAGGCCAATCGTGATGTTCAGTTCTCCAGGAGAGGTAGAGGATTGCCGCGGAACCTCATGATTAAACTCAAAGTTGCAGTACGTCATGCTAAGTCCCTGTAAGCACCTTGATCCAATTTGCAGAAATCCTTCTACACAAGATGAGCCCGATCGTAAGCTGCTGCCAGAGGCCATAATTGGTTTGTGTGTTCACGTGGTTATGGTCGCCTCAATTGAACACTGTAGGAACTAATGACTGACAGAGTCTATGGTCATGGAAGCAGAGCTAATAATGGACCATTCACTGCTAAGGGTCCACAAGTTCAACACACCGGATGGCTTTAAGCATATAATGTTCCATCTCAAGTCTCACTGACCCATTGACATTGAGAAAAGCATTGAGATCACATACTAACCCTCTAGTAAAATTTCTTTTAACCACCTAATTAAGCATGCATTTCAGACAAACTGGAAGAATTCAAACAAGCGATCATATAAAAACTTCTACCTTCCATAATACAGACTATAATTGACATTTATATGTTTACTGTAATTAGCTTGTTACCTTCTATTGAAGTACTTGACACATGGAAAACACACTGTCTGGCACAAACATCGGACACATGCTTATGCTAACGAAAGCCAGACCTTTCACTAATTGGTTTCTATTCTGGCCCCTTCATTGTGACTAGACACGGGAGCTCCAATGTTATCATGTGGGATGCCAACAATAATGTTAGAGGTCAGTAAAAGAGATAAAATAAACACCAAATTTGGGGAGTCATCATGAGTGCATTGAAACAGCCTGTTGTATTTCATCAAATTCAAATAGCACTAATAAGAGCTGTCTTACTGTCCAAGAACATACATCGTATTGCATTTAATCTCAATTGCAATTAAAAATCTACATATTGCACTAATGCTGCTCCAAGATCTGCACATGCCAGAAACATGAAGGAGTATTTTCTCTACACCAACAGCCTGGATAAAATCATAAAGACAGCTGGCTTTGTGATTGGTTTGTGGCTGGACAGCTTTCAGACCCTAGTGGAGAAGAGGATGCTCCACAAACTGAGGACAATCCTGGACAATGTCGAGCACCCTCTCTGTTACACACTGGGCAAACAGCGAAGCACTTTCTCAAAAAGACTGCTATAGCTCTGCTGCCAGACAGATAGATACAGAAAATCCTTCCTCCCACATACCATCACATTGTATAATAAATAATAATTAAAAAAATGTCTGATTACACTATACACTTTCTCGAAATAATACTGTAATTACATTATTCACTTACATTATACTATATAGTTATCTGTATTTACACTTTACTTTTGTTTTGAAGCTCACTTGTCTATTTTATTTAGTATGTGAATGATGGTGCTGTTACAAAACAATTTCCCAATTGTGGACTCTATAAAGTCTTGTCTCATCATCTGAACCCACTTTATCCTCACTAGGGTAATGGGAGTCACTGGGGGCCTAATCCAGCTACAATGGGCAAAGGCGGGTTACACCCTGTATGAGTCACCAGTTCATCTCAGGGCTGAACATATATAGACAAACAATCACTCTCACATTCACACCTATGGACAATTTAGTTGAACCATTTAACCTATCAGTGCATGTCTTTGGATGGTGGGAGGAAACTGGAGTACTAGGAGAAAGCCCACACAGACACATGCGTGGGAAAAACATGCAAACCCCACACAGAATGGTCTGATGTGGAATTTGAACCAGCTGTGAGGTACAAGTGCTAACCACTGCACCATGGCTCTATAAAGTCATTAAATTCAATTCTATTATGTGTATTTTGTCATCTTACTTCAAATTCAATGTTTATAAGCCAATACTGAGGGCATTAAGCCCTTTTAGGCTGTATTCAATGTAGTACATGGTAGGGTTAAGATGTCTTTATATGAGCTTATAGAATACTAAAATAACTTTATACATAATAGATATACTAGCAATGCTCTGAATTGATAAGAAAACATTTTGCAGTGAAGTGACAAGTTTGAGTAGTTGCACTAAGCATCAGCAAAAGCTTTTAGGTCATTCACTGAACCCTGAAATGGGGGCAATCACTTGATCAAAAACTATATTATATAATTTTCATCATAATAGCCTTGAATATTTTTTACTAAGGCTTTAGTGTGCACAATAGATTTGAGTTACTGGTTAAATTTTCCTAATTGTCTTTTAGCAAATTATAATTACTTTCCATTTACAGGATATTGAAATGTATCCACAGGAGATATGGGTACTACCACCACCCCCACATAGGTTGCAGATGAGATTGCTCATGGGTAAGTTTCCATAAGATATAAGTTTCCTGCTTTATCCTTGGCTCCTCACAGAAATAGCCTCTCATAGCCAAATTTTGGCTTAATTGTTCTAGAACAGCATCAGGATATTTATTTAAATGTAGGCTTTAAACTTGGATAAAATGTTTCTACTAATTTGGAAGTTTGCTGAAATCTCTTAGAGGAAGAAGACTTGCCTAATTTCACAATGACAATATATATATATATATATATATATATATATATATATATATATATATATATATATATATATTTGTGCCAAATTCATGCCAACTAATTATAATGTAAATAAATACATCACTACAGTGCTTTCAAAAACAAGTGCTATCTAATCTTAAAGGTTAATTTATCACCTTATAATGAGGTATAATCACCGCTAGAAGAGGCTTACTTTGTCTGATTATGTACTTTTATTTTAAGTGTATACCACCAATAAACTCAAAATAAATAGTTTCAACGATACAGTGGATTGAGCATTGTTTAATAGAAACTTTTCAAGTATTTATGTCCATACTTGTCACATTGTTAATGTTGTCAGAAATATTTACATTTAGCAAGACCACCTCCTTCATGTAGGTGTTTTATTATGTAATAACAGTGCAATGTCTTCAGTAAAATGGTATGAATTAAATGCAAAAGCGGTGTGCACATTGAAAAAATGTCAGTTGATTACTTTGACAACACATGACTTTTATGCTTAAAATCTATGGGGCCCAATCAGTTTTCCTTAATTCTTCAGGAATGACAGTCCAGTTAGGAGAAGGTGTCCCTGCAGCCAGCCAGTTAAAGTCATCCACTTGGCTCCAGTTGTTTCTACCTTGGTCTAGGCCAGAGACACTGAAGTCCTCCTCCAGAGTGGGATAAGACCAGGAAAACGGAGCAAAGCTCACTCCTTGACAGTCCTCTATGATAGCTCTGCTGGTCACATGGAGGTAAACATGTGTATCAGTAGTATTGTGTGTCCGCAGCTGCTGGCATGGAAAAGCCAGTGTGCTGCTTTTACAATGGTCTACAAATACTGAACTAGACACGGGTCCACATAGGATCTCACAGCTATCAATGTGCTTCAGGTGTAAAGTGCTGGGGGATCCAAACAGACGGACCTTGCAGTTGGTCAAATGAGTTAGAAGCACATCTCTTTGCTGAATCTCCTCTGCTGTTTTGATCAAAGAGACACCGTTCATATTAGAGAAGCCACACTGCTCAGATATTATCGCTCCGTCCACCTTGGTACAATCAGAATCTTCAGTTGTTCTGGTATCAGATGAGGGTGTGTCTGACAATGGTGGTGCAGACACTTTGTCAGCGGCTTTAGTACGAGACCGAAAGGCAAACTTCTTTTTCGGCAGAGCCTCCTCTCTGGTTTCAGAAAGGGAAGTCTGAAGTTGTTGCAGCGCAGCCTGAGCTTGTCTGAGGTCGTACTGCGTGAGGAACATCATGCTGTCATTGAGAAACTTCTGTAGCTGCGCAGTTTTGGCTGTAGCTTCCTCTAACCGCTGAGTCACCAGGACTCGGTCCGACCCGGAGCATCCAGACAGCAACTCCTCTATCCCCGCCCGCTCCTTGTTGAAAGTAGTACAGAAATACTCGCCTTGTTCTTCTGCGACAACCTGGCTCTCTTTAGCTTCCTTCCTTCGCTCCGCATCCTCTATCCTCGCTTGGTGCCGCTTTAAAAGTCGTTCTTGTATCTTGGCTGCACTATTTTCGCCTAGAAATGCATTTTCTTGGTCCGCCTCCATGTTGTTACTTAAAGCGGAAGTGAGAGTCACAGTTTTCTTCTTCACGGACATTTCATACTACTAATAGCTCATACCGCCACCTATCGGTCTGTGTGCTATATAAATTGCCAAAATATACTAACGTTAACAAATGACGTTTAACTCTCCCTCTATATATTTTATTATACTCTATATCTAACCCTAAACACTTCATAACACCGTTATTTATTTACTCATGTCAAATTGCTGCATTTATGAAATCTAAACATGTTAAATTGGCTGAATGTAAATTCATGAATGCTCTATCAAATAAAGAAATATCAACAAAATAGGCATCTTTAAGAAATCAAACCTAAAAAGCAAACATAAAATGTGTTACTACTCGAATCTTTTGAGGAGTAATAATCAAGCAAATACTAAAACCGGAAATGACAGAATGGAATTTCATATTACTAGAAAGGTAGCGCACTACTAGGCGATTAAATGTTAATATACAGAGAGGATATGCTCTTTACGCACTTAAGTTAGGAGAAAAATAAACTAATATATCGTACTTAAAATAATTAGCATGCATGAATACTAAGTCTAGATTTTTTTAGGCATAAAATAAAGCAAATAAGAGTACACTAATAGTACATAAAAAGTTACAATATGCACAAAATAGCCTTCTACAGCCGACAACACGAAACTATGAATGAAAGTAATTTTAGAAAATATTTTTAAAATCAATAGCACGTATTAATATTTCTTCTGAGGTTTAAAGCTCTTGGAGCAAGATTAAATTCAAGTTAACATTTTATTAAATTTTTTTCTTGGGGGTAATTTAAAGGCACGCAAAACTACTCAACACTTTTAAAACAACAAAATAATTTCTATAAAATACAGTAAAATAATATAAACAACTATGTGTTAGAAATAAGAAAGCTGTGTCATAATAAGACAAACCTGGCTTTTAAAAGTGAATTTAATGAGAACATTTCTGTTGTGTATTTTTGGAAATTCATGTGAATTTTTGTGTAAAAAAATGCTTATACCTGTCTCAGTTACGTCAAGGTGTGGCACCCACTGTAGAGGCCCGCCCTCTACTGTTTGTGTTGTTTAAATTTTAATAACCTTTATTTGCGTTTATTAATGACTTTAAAATGTGATATTAAAATTATTTTTTGTATTTTTGTAACTCACTTGTCTGGTGATTGTGTGTTTATATTTTTGTTATGGTCGCATGCCGCCGTTGTGTAGTGGTGATTTGAATTGTCTTGTTGTGTGCACTACCCCAACAACCCGTGCGGTGATGGCGAGGAAACCCCGTTGACAAGGCACTGCTTTTTCATGACGGTGAGTTTCCCTTTGAGTGTATTATAATTTTGTGATAAAAATTTCAAGGAAAAAACACACACAACCTCCTTCCTCCCTTCCTTCAGGGAGGGAAGAGAGTTTGAGCGGAGAGAAAAATCTATCCGAGACAGAACAGGGACAGTGAGAAAAAATATATGAGTGGGAGAGGGAGAAGGAGGAGGAGGAGAAGGAGGGGGGAGCAAATTAAAAGTTGCCAAATGGAGATATTGGGTTTCAAGAGGAGTGAGACAGGAGTAAAGGGTTTGCCTCTTTGAGTCGTCTTTATGTTATGCTAATCTGGATAAATATTTATGGCTCGCCACGGTTTAGTCCTTTAGCATTTACGTCGAATTCCAGCCGAAGCTTTCCAAACAGGCTCCGTCGACTCCGCGGCTAGCTAACCCGACCAGGCCGATGTTTATCTGTAAAATGGTGCGGAAAAAATACACGCGAACCACTTCGGAAAGCAACTCTACCCGAATCCCGGACTTCTTGGTACAATTCCTTGGATTGAAACGTGTCGATTCGGCATATAGAGACAAATGTGACGTTTTTTCATGCTGGCAGATGAGCCACATAGACGACAAATGAAAGCCTCCCCAACAGAAAAAGAAAGAGCACGTCAGCGACGACCAGCCCGCTACAGGCTGGGCAACGGGCGTTTTGTGCTGCTTGAATGCGATTATCATTCTGTCGATTCAGTCTATTTTTGGAAATAAAACTTGCAAGCTGTACATTAGCTGGCTTTTTAACCGTCGACACTGTACAGCACTGGGGCAGGACTATAGCATGCACTAGCTTGGTTTTCGCCGAAGCAGTCAAGCTAGGGTGGATTGAGAAACTGAAATTGAACACGAAATTAAATATATTTCTACTGGGGATTAGACTACGTACTTCTTCATAAACCAGATTAAAACCCACCTAATGCCAAATACTTGCTGGTGACTAGTTGTATTGGTTTTAGCCGTCTGTAAAATCGTCGAGGTGTATTCGTGTTAAACATTGCTATCTTAACACCATTTTGTAAAATTAAATCTGAGTGAAACGATAAAATCGGTTCACATTTAACTTTTTTAAAATTATACGCACACCAAAGAGGCGTTTGTTCCTTTTAACGTTGGTTTGCAATCAGAGTGACGTTTTTAATGAATTTCAACGTTATTATGTTACCCGTCTACTGCTTCTTTGCTAAATCCAACTTGATAAATACTTTCCTTAGCTGTTTTTATTAGAATGTCCTTTTGAAGGACATGTTTAGGATCTCACGGTGTTAATCCATTGAAACATGGGAAAGTAACGCAACCCATGTCGGTTGAACTACGATTGAATGTTTTTTTATTAAACCGTGCCTGCCGGATTTTTTTTACTCTTTTCTATAAGTATGGACGGTACAAACGGTCAAAGTGCTGCAGTAACCCTATCAGTCTTTGTTCTCCCTGAACCAAAGATGGAGGCTGGACGTGGCTCGGCTGTAAAGACAGCCTATGGCTTGATAACAGCCATTTTGTAGCATTGCAGTTGTAAAAAGTTACACTGGCAGGAACATAAAGGCAGCAAATCACCAACACTTAAAATAAATTACAAACAAAAACTGTTTTATAAGCACTTTTAATGGAGATGATAAAGTGTGGAGGAACTTAGATTTTTAGATTGAAAAAAAAAAAAATATATATATAATTTAAAATGCAACTATTACCTGAAAAAATAACATGCCAGTAGATGTCGAGACACTCCCAGTAGATATAGATATCTAGATAGATATTAGATATGTAGTTTGTCAACACAAAGCTGGATACTGCACTGCAGGTTGTAGTTTCTCTGGCTAAAACATAAAACCAACACCTTGTAAAATTAAATAACCGTGTCTAAATAAAATAGGGTGGGGTTACTTACACCCAAACGCACATTTTTGCTCAGACAGGACAGACAACCAATGTGGGACAGAGAAGTGTAATGGGTGGTGGTTTTTCATGTGTCAGAGAGAAGCATTTGTAGGAGGGGATGAAGGCCATCCTGCCCTTACTTACACTACCCCCCCCCACACCTTGTAGAACATATTTTTCACTTCAACCCCCTCCTTATATTTCACACAACCATCTCTATCTTCTTTTCAACACATTGTATTTCACACATCATATATCTTATTCTATTTTAATGTAACACCTGCAATTTGTCACCCTGCTGTTGCAGGAAACAAAGGGTGCTAAATGACTGAATCCATGCTTCCTGCTGGAAATCTGTGAGTGAGATGTCCTTACTTCCATTAAATACAATAAGCTCATTATAGTCCATATGATTTGATACAGAATCAGAAAATGTGCCAAAACATTAATTCATACAGTTGCATGTTTCATACAGAATATAAACATCATTTATCAGCAGTATATAAGCATGTAATTTCCTCTTTGATTTCCCTGCTCTCATACCACTGTAGGTGTCATGGATGATGAGGACGATCGCCGTCTTCTGGATATTTTAGGGTAAACCCCCCCCCCCCCAAAAAAAACAAAACACCCTTTATATGCCATTATTATTATGGACTAATAGTATCACACTGCATGGATGTTTGTGCTGACATTTATGGCTCTCTACTGCTGTTTGTCATAAGTTTTGCTTAGATAAGATTAAATGGTTCTTTGAAATCAAGGCCACAAGTATCTTTTTATCACCTGAATGAAGAAAACAAAGGAAAGAGGAAGGAACGTGTCCTACACACATGAATCCATACATCTAAAACAAAAATGAAGAGACCGCTGCTTTGTTATTTAAAAATTTAAATACACAATTTGTGGAAATTGGCACTTGAAAGAATAACAAAGAATATGGTATTTTCTGACCTTGAATAATGCAAAGAAAACAAGTTAGTTTCATTTTTAAACAGCACAAGACAAATTATTCAACTTTTAACATTTCAAAAATCTATATTGGGTGGAATCTCCCTGATTTTTATTTTTAATTTTTTTTGCATTTTGGCACACTATCTGTATTTAATTTTACTGTTGCATACTTACTTCCACTTCTGGTGAAAATACTGGCTTTGTTATGACTTGTTAGTATCCTCACATTTCAGAGGTTTTCTACAGGGTCTGGGAATTTGTGTGGTCTGTGAGTTTTGTTTCCAGAGGTGTCATTTCAGTTTTCTAAATTAATCTGGTAAAAAATTATTGTTTGTAATATAACGTTCCCCCCCATTTTTCAGGGATGTGGATGCTTTGAATGACTATCTCCATGGCAGCAACAGCAAGTCTGTGAGTGTCTCTGTTGAAATGTGTTTATTTTTTGACAATTTGTAAAATGTGTTTTCACACTCTGCTGTAAGCCATTAAATAACCACGTTGATTAATCTGTTGCATGGGTTTTAAGCATTTACTTCCCTCTTGCAGATTGAAGAAGATGATGTGACAAATGCAGCTTATGGGTCAGACGGATCCTTCTTTGCTAACGATACGGTGTGTATACCAAAACAAAAGCATATCCCCTATGATTACAGATTATATTTCACATTTTCCCAAGCTTTTTTGGAATTTTGACAGCAAATTACCTTTATGGTTTGTTTTGACTGAAGCTTATCTGGACTAGAGTCTTAGATGTAAACAGATATCTGTGTGGTAGTTATTGTGAATTCACACACTGACAGGTTGCTTCTCTGACTTGTTCTGTACAATGTGACTTGTGGATATAGGGCTGCTCTAGAGCATCAGAACTCTGCCCCTCTTTTTCTTCATGAGGAAATAGAATCTTTGCAATTAAAATTCATCTGCATGGTTTAAGTGCTTTTAGTTTCAATCATGACTTCAGCATATATGCAACAGAGCCAATATGTAAAACAAGTGGAATCATCAAGGATTGTCAAATTGACATTTAGGGTGTGTTAATTGCTTGACATGCAAGAAAACAGTCCATCTTTTAAAGTTGGTGACATCCATTGAGCTGTGTAGTAAGATACAATATATTTTGCTAAAGTTGAATGTTGAATAACATCAACGTCATCCATCATTCACTCCTTCAACAGTTTCTTTGTGATGCATTTACAACGAAACATTACTAAGCCAGCTTTTTAAAAATTGGACAGCCTGTGGTGCTCCCAAAATGTCAAATGGAAATGGAAGCTCTTTATCTTTTTTAGGCTATTAGATGAGCTTTTTTATTTGCATATAGAGTGGGGCAATGAAATGTATTTTAGTGACAGGTGTGAATGTAAGAAGGAGTAAAAAAAATAGGTGATTCTGGATGGATTAGAGCATAAAGCACTGGTATACAAGTGAAGCTGTCTTAAATGTTTCCCACTTTGTTCTTGTGTCATTGAATGGCTTACTTAGGCTGGCTCCAACACGGGCCTCAAAGATGGCTCCTCTACAATGGGTGAATTTGGCGTGGATTCAGCAGGGGCAGGCCTCCAGCTCTCCAACACCCTTTCATTTATTGAGGATGAATTGGGGACTGGGAACTCTCCTGGAGAGGTTGATCTGGAGGCAGAGGACCAGCCATTTGACATCCTACAGAAGTCTCTGTTGGAGGCCGATATCACTGACGAGACTTTGGCTCAAGAGGCCTTACTAGACTCCCAGCCTGCACCTACTCTAGTTCAGGCTCCTGTTTCCTTCCCTTCCCAGCTGGTCTCTGGGGGTTATGGAGGGGGTGTAGGCGTGGTTACCACAGCAACTGCTGCATTCCCCACAGGCCAGTTCCTACAAGGAGTGTCCCAACTGCCGAATGGTTCTACTCAGCACATCCAGGTGTTGGGTTCATTTGGGACAGGTAGTGGGGTCATGACGCTGGGCAGCTTGGAGAAATCTCCTCAAATTGTGTTGAGGCCAAGGGCCCCTGTAGCCCCTGCAGGGACAACAACAGGAGGTCAGGTGTTTGCCCCTACCCAAGGCCAGGTCAGCCAAGTGGGCTTACCATTCAAAAATATCCCTCTTCAGAACATCATCATTCAGAGAGGTCCAGGAGGGACCCAGGCTCTGGTCAGACCTATACAACCTAAACCCCTGCAAGCTGGCACTCCGACTGTCTACAGTGTTGGTCTTCAGCCCACTCCAATCACCATGGCTAACGTAGTTAATGCTAACACTGTTACTCCTGGGGGACAGTACACAGCCAACGGTTCTATTGCAGTACAGCCGTCCCTGGACCAACAAGCACAGGCCCAGACAAACGTACCACCTGGACACTTTCTGCTGCCCAGTTCTCTGGCCAATACCATCCACAATGGCCCCCCTGACCCCAATTCTAACACCCTGATTACCAGTCAGAACACAGTGCAGATTGTTGCAGGGCAGAACTTCACAGCCTCAGGAGGTGGGCAGCTCATTTTGAATCAGGGAGTCGTGAGTGGGAGTCAGATTGGAGGGAGTGTTACTCAAACATGGACAGGAGTTTCAGGTGCGAATGCTGGTCCGGTGCAGACATCGTGCACTCCTGGACGGCTGACTCTGGTTGGCCCGGCGACGGCAGGGATCAGCGGTCAGTGCCAAGTGTCTGCTAGCCCTGTGCAACGCCTCCTAGTGACCCAAACTCCAAACTGCACATCTCTGTCTCCTTTACCTGGTACGACATCAGTCAACCAGGAGCAAGACTACAGACAGGTACACAGCAAGTTAATTGTGGTCTTTTATTTGAGCTGTTTGAAGTAAAATCTCTAAAATCTGTGTTGTTCTTTGCATGTCTAATGTTAAATTTACTTCTCATTTTCAGAATTCCTCATCACCTGCCCTCAAACAGACACAGCTCAGCAGCATCCATGGTAATAGAAGTTGCCTTCACATTACCTGTGTTTTGCTTAATATCTAATATAGGGATGGGGAATATATTGACTCCATCTGGGGAATGGGGAAAAAAACAGGAACCCACAAATTTCAAAGAATTAGTGCTTCCATCACTTTATTTCTACAGAATCAGGTTCTCACCGTTTCCTTGGAGATGTTTACACATGTGAGTTATGCTCATTTGTAGTAAGAATGTTAACTGCAGCTACAACTACAGAAGACAATGAAAGAAATGTGCTTATGTATCCTAGTGATATGTGATGGGAAATGAGCCTTCATGCTCTGTAAAGCTTTTAATAAGTGCAAGAGAATTAAAATTCCTAGAAATAAATACATGTGAAAAAACATGTGCTGTTGAATAGAAAAGAGTTCCAATTATGCCTTCATATAACTACGTCAGGTCAGTATGTTACGCTATAAATGTAGTTGCCACTATTTGTTCTAATATTATGTTTTGTTTTTCTGATTTTTTTGTAGCGGTGAAACCCATGATTCAAGATATAACGCTAAACTCTCAGGTATATATTACTTTGTTGTTTTAGTTTGTTGAAAATGTCAGATTGCTTTTACTCTTGATGGTGTTGGAAGGAGTTTAATTGTTTCCTCTTTTTAGGTCGGAGCACAGAAGAGGCCTGCCCTTACACCACTTACAAGAGGAGGAATGTGAGTTATTTAGATTTTTTTTTTCCATTTGTCAGGTGACTTGTGCTTGTGCAACTTGTTATCAGCCATTGAAATTGAAAGAGTTTATGTTTCTTTCCTCTTACCTTCTACAGGATTTTGCAGCAGTTGAGGAAAGATCACACTGGTGTTCAAATCTCAGATCGGAGTCGTTTTACATCATTTGAAAATGTTCTGGAAAGACTGCTCCCATATCACGTGTTCCAGGGAGCTCCACCCAGCCACGACGAGTTCTCACAGGGTATTGTGAATCTTTAATAACAAGCCCACGAGAAAAGTCATAAAATTGTTTAGAATGATTTTTTTTTTTTTTCCCCCATTTGAGTGTAAGCAACATCTTAATCTTTTGTTTTTAGTGGATGAAGAATTTGAGGTGGTTGCAAGTCAGGTGCTAAAGAAGACACAGTCCATGGTAAACAAATATAGACGGCTACTAATGACAGAAGCTGAGGTAGGTAAACACGCGAACACATTTGTTTAATGTTATGACATGAGAAACAAGTTTAACTGGATACCTCTCCCACATCACTGCAGCGCTACAGCCCCTCTTCTGAATTGGTGATGATTGACAGGACCTTTAACCAGGAAGAACGCACCAACCTGACACAGGACAAACGTATGGTACTCGTGGATCCAGGTAATAACAAAGAGTGTTTTGTGGAAATATTTCTTTTGCTGTAGCCTGACACACACTACAACATGTTTCTAGGTTGTCTAGGCAAACTCATGAATGCAGTATCTCAGAGGTAACAAAATGGCTTTAAATCTAAACACTTAACTGGACTCTCCCTGATAAACTGATTAGATTTTGGTGGGGAGAGATCAAAGGTCAAAGTTTCAGTAACTCAATTAGATGAGGGGGCTTTATGTACCATGCTATATAACCTACCATGGCCTCCACATGCAGGTTTGTAGTGTTAATTTTGGAATACTGTACCCCCCACTTCTTAGGAATCCATTCTGGGACTGCTCTTATCAAGACCAGGGTTCCCACGGATCCTTGAAAAGTCTTAAAAGGCATTGAATTTAATTCATTGTTCTAAAAATAAGGCCTTAATTGGCATTAAAATGTCTTGAATTGAATTTTCAAGTCTTAAAAACACATAAGTAAGATTTATGTTGGTTTGAAATAAAAAGTATTTGGTAACATTTAGGCTGTCTATATTACAAAAATAATTTAGGGTGAGTAGAAAATGAGGGCACATCATTCTGTGGGTGTAGTATTCCTTTAGCTGTACTTAGTTTTTTTGCAAGTGCGTGTTTATATGGTGTGTGTGTGTGTTATATATATATATATATATATAAGTTCTGCTTCTTGATGCAAATGCTCCATGAATGTAGCAGCAACTGGAACAAAATGTAATGTTCTATTTAAAATAAATAGTTGGGTAAAACTGCCCCCGGGTAATTCATGTGATGTTTTTTTTTCCCCTTTTCAATGTTGGTTCATTGTCTGCCTGGTCTTAAATGTAATTTCAAACGGCATTAAAAATGTCTTGAATTTTAACTTGCCCTGAGCTGTAAGAACCGTTAAGACCCTACACGCAGAGTTCGCAAGAGCATACTTGGTGACGGCCATTGTAATTCAAAATATTGGTAACAGGAAGTCAGGTTTTTTTGCACTAATCATGACAATATTTCACAACAGTACACAAAAGCATGAAATGATTACACTTCATATTGCAAAGGTCACATTCACGGTGACATTGTTTTGTGAAAACACTTCTGTAAGCATTACTGAACAACAGTGCTTTTAAAAAAAATCGTCTTATTGAAGATACTATGTTTCTCAGTGGAATTATACATACATGTTAAAATACAAAAACAAAAATTTTAATCAAAATCTTGTCATAAGAGTCTGAATGGAGAGAGGCTTTATATAAGTATACAGCTGCATATTTGATCTGTTTTGTTTATTTTTCAGATGGCTACTTAGAGGACTTCTGCTGTGGGGTCAAATCAAGTCATTTTAAGGATCCATCTCCTCCTAGTTGGAATCAGTCAGACAGCAGCTCCACAGAGTCACCTTTTAGGACAGACTCCCAGCCAGGGTATGGAGACCCTGGAGGGGGGGGTGGACCTGAAGGAAAAGGTACGGCTGACAGACTCCACCCTCCTCACCTTGAAAACAAGAGCGCACTAGATATAAAGAGAACACAACAGCAGCACTTGGGGTCCAGTGGCGGTGTTATCAACAACAGCATAAACGCTCCCAACAGTTTCCCCCAAGGTAATCGCTCGCCTTTTGCAGCAACGTCAGGAGGACAGACTCACTACCCGGCGTCTCATCATGCGTCCTCCCACCCTACCCAGTCCCACTTTACCCCTCAGTTCACATCATCCCCTCATCCCGACAGAGACTCTGCTCTTGAGGCAGCAGTCAACAGCATCTTGGAATGTTAAGACTGACACACTGTCGATATTTTTCGCTATGAATCAGAAATTTGAAGGTGTGTATCTTTTGTTTTGTAAAAGTCTCCTGTATTACTATTTGTTGTGTCCACCATAAGCCTGTGTGAAGAGAGGGGAACTCTTCTTTCAGGTCTGTGATCTCTATGATTTTCAGCCATGTAGCATGTAATTAGTCTTTTTATTTTTTAAGCTTTTTTTTTTTATTTTTTTTTTAGGTGTACTGATATATGACATTAAAGTCATTGGTATATCAAGGTGCCAGTTAAGCACAGACACTTACCTATAAAGATTTGGGAATGAGTGCAATGCAGCAGACAATAGAATAAAGTTTGTCTAGCTTTGTTTTTATATTTGAACATTATTCTAAAGGGGAATAGTCTGCAGGTCCTTAAAATCAGGACCTTAAATGCAAGAGTTTTCCTCTCTTCTCACATGCAAAAATAGGGCTGTGCGATATGACTAAAACCTTGTGTCCAACTATCGGTGAGTCATATCTAGTAATGAGTCACATCACCTGTGTTTAAATACAACAAATAATCTATAGATCACATGGAAGAACCCAATTCTTAGCACAATTTTGATACTGCACTCCAAATATAAAATTTACTTTCTTCAATATTTTTTTTTCACATTTATTTAGAATACTTTTGCAAATTCTTGGTTGAAAGTTAACTATGTGCTCTTGACAGACTATAGGAGCAGAACACCAAGTATTAGAAAACTCAGAAGAAACCTAAAGAGAGAACAACCTATCTCATAAATCCTTACATTTGTTCCCAAGTGCTTCATGGACTTTCTCATTCTACTCTATAGTCTAAGAATGAGTTGTGTAATGTCCACAAACACCAGCGGGGAGGAAAATACAGACTGGAGATTTGCAAAAAGATTCAAAATTGGAAAAGAAAAAAATAAAGTAAACTTTTGTCATATAATTGAAACTGTAAAAAATAATAGATATCTAACAAGATACTGATTGATTAATGCTAAAAATATAAATGGAAACCATATTCTGTGCTTGTGTCTTTTGTGGGTTGGGCTATGACATAATGAGTAATGAGTTTTCTTGCCCAACTCACATCCACATGAGGCTTGTCCCCTTTTTTGAGGACAAGCTCCTTGTTATGTCTGGTCATAATCCTCCTTTTGTGTGTCACTTTCACTTTCTTAGATTTTTGTTTGAGTTGCCTTCATGCAAAGTTCCTGCCTGCATCCGTAGAGGAATGCAAAGCAGCATGTTTGATTTAAACAAAATAGTACACTGAAAACACACACACAAATATTTTAATGATATCTGGTCATATCGCACAGCACTGCTGACATAATTGAGAAAATGTTGTGCCAGTTTGATACCCCGACTACCTATGCTGAAAACCAGGGATAAGGAGAAGGGGTAAAAATCACAACTCTGTGCCTAATTGAATTTTGTTTTGTGTTTACATTAACTATTCAAAAATATCCATTTAGACACTTCTTTTATGAATTCACACAAACACTTGTAATGTAAAAACCTGGTTGAGAGGTTGTTCCTTTATGTTCAGCTCAGTAGAAACACATTTATATAGAGAAATTGCACTAAGAAGACTGTTGCCTATTTCAGGAACTATATAAATATGAGGCTATAAATAATATATACAGCACGCTTTGCTGAACAGAATGTGAATATTTGGAACAACCAACATCTTATTTGCCTGCTTTGCAAATTCATAGCCTCTTAATCACACTAGAAATCAGTAAAACCCAGAGTTACATTACAAGTGTTCCAGTACGCTGTGAGTTGTTTTTTTTTCCTGTGCTTAAGTCACATTTATTTTACATTTGTTTGTACCTTAAAGGTATGTAAGCCCCAACACAGACACACAACAATTATTTTTGTGTTTTTTTTTTGTTTTTTTTTCACAAGACACAGCCACGTTTTCATTTCACAGTGTGTTTGTGTCAGGGGAGCTAAGTCCTCAGATTGAGGAATGTGTTACAATATGATTTATTTTTTTTTATTTCGACTTATTTGTTCCTGATGTTCTTTTTTTTTTTTTTTTTAGAAATGAAATTGAAAAGATGGCTGTTTTGTTGGTTGTGATGTGTTCCCCAGCTCTGTGAACATAGTACACCGATGTTTCAAGTCTCCCAGAGGGGCATTGATTGTATGCATGTTTGCCTTCTGCATATAATTCTATATTGATCATATCTGTCTATGTTTTACTACTTTGACATGTTTCACTGTGTGTTAATCAGAACACATAGTGTATGACTGAAAGTTTGTGGTTTATTTTGTTGCCATACTTCACAGGATTTTTTTCCCACCTGGTTTTTCAGGGGAGTTTCTCATGTTTCTTCCCTTTTCTGTCAGCAGCAAAACCAAAATTAACTGGAGAGGGAGTTCATCACCAGAATCAGCCCCTAGTACCTATGTATTTTACATCTCTGGCTGTGACCTTTACATCCACTGCTTTCTTTTGAGAATTAGTACATGAGATTCAGTTATGCTTACATATTGTATCGAGTCTATTTTGATGATTGGAGCTGGGCATTTGTCAGTGTTTAACATTTTAAAACTCCAATGGAGCTGACCCAGTTGCTCCTATATATGGTAGTTGGAGACATCAGCTAACTCGGAGTTAGCTAATGTCAACAAATGACCAGCTGCAACTTCAGGAACTTTCACTTTTAAGCTACCTAAGCTTAAAAACTGAAGTCACTTATTGGCAAAAAAAAATAAGTAGCAAGGGTATTTTGTGCTGGGAACTGCCTCTTTGTTGTCATTGGTTAACTACATTTCAAAGCTTATGACTTTATTTTACATCCAAGTTTACAGCCTACATTAATTTATGGGTAAAAGACACATTAGCATAGACATCAAGTGAACCAATCTCAACAAATAACTGATGTCAGTGAAGACTTTCAGTCTTCCAGGCCATGGTATATCTAGTTAGAGCAACTACATACACTGTTGTTTGTTGATGTTGGTTAACTCTAGCTTATAAACTCAGTTAGTTCAGAGTCAGTGATTTATTGACATTCTCTTGTTTCACTAGAATCCAACACAAACTTCATGTGAGCACATGAATGTAAAGTAGTGTTACAAAATGAAATCTTTAAGAAAAATGATGGAATTCTCACTAGTGTCCATGTGTTTATGTTTTATAATAAAACTACTCCACTGTCTAGTTAGTAATCATCAGGTATTAGCAGCAAACCCATCACAGGACCAAAGTTAGGGTTAAATGTGTTCAATTATCTTGGGGTTGATTCAGGTTGGTGGAATCATTTTCCTACAAAATGTGTCTGTGAAATATGCTTGCCAGTAGGCTAAAGAGCAGACTGAAGGCCTTTTTATATGCTGATTGAGAACACATCTGTCTTCTGTTTTTGTGTTTTGAGTGCCAGTGGCCGTCGCAGCATGTGTGTATTTCTGCCTTCGCCCTAATAGACCTCTTCTATCTGTCAGAGCACACAGAAAACTCTCCTGGCCTCTCTACTTTGAAAAAAAAACTACTAAGATTTCGTGCCTGTATAGCACTTACAACTGCAAGAAACACTGTCTTGCACAAGTTTGGGATATGTCCATTGTTGGGAAAAGTTTATCTGGATGCATATCAGTGTCTGAGGGCCTGGTAGGAACATACTGTGCTTAGCTCCTTTATTTTCCAGTGCTGAGATTTTGTTTTTTCCTGCTTCCATTTTCACTGTTTTGTCACACTTGATTTGTATAGTTTGTGGTTTTGTATAAAAATGAAAAGCAAAACACAAAATATTTATAATTTTTGTATGGAGAAAAAAAAAAAAGAATGTAAAAAAAAAAAAAAAAAAAAAAAAAGAAAGAAAGTGGAAATAATTTTTTATTGTGTTTGCAACAGAGCGAGTCAAGAAATCGTTACAAAAATACTGTCATTTCTTCATTTGTAGCTCATGTGTGTTCACTACAGCAGCGAGGAGAGTCGACAATAAATTCATTTTAAATACAATCATAAACTGGTCCAGTCCGGCTGAGAAGCTCCTCAGCCTTCCTCCATTATTATTCTGAGTATGTTCACATACTGGCACTGACCAACTAAGTATGCATAATAACAACATGTGACACTAGAGAAGAATTTGCGAAAGAAAAACACATTTGAGACCGTCTGCTACACAGATACCATCTTTTCACAGATGCTGATGGAAGTGTTTCATGTTTCTTCATATCTGAGCTGTAAGAGGGTAAGATTTTATCCCAGGAAAATTTCTGTTTGTTCCCTTTAATCCTCTCATGGACCCCTGCACCAATGCCTCTGCACAAAGCGGCAAAGAAAACTCTGCATAGCAAACATTCAACTAAGCCTCCAGGTTTAGGGGATGACCCCACAGTGACACCTGGTGGAGCACTGTAGACATCAACAGACACATTTTGGACAAACTTTTTTAAAACTATTAGACTACCAAACATATTTTGAGGAAAATTATAACCATTTACTCTGGGTAAAACCTAGTACTGCGCTGTATTTGTAAGTTGCTGTAGTCATTGGAGAAAATTAGTTCAGTCCAGTTCAACATTACAGTAAGTGTGATGGACTGGAAAGATATTGTAGAAGACGTGCATTTCCGGACAATTACAATTATATTAGGTATTAAATAAAATACGAACATAGAGACTAGCTTATAACTACTAAATAATACAGTGGCATTATTGATTGTACGAGGCAAAAATGACTGTATATGACAACTTTCCTCTTGTCCAAAGTTAATATTAAATAAATTCACATCACATGAATCTAAAATGACACTTAAATGTTACATGTCATGAGCCAACGTGCAGTGAAACAAAAACATCCTGGTCGAAATTCACTATTTCTTAACTTATTTAAAGGAAACAAAATGTGATGACAACATGACAGATGTGAAAGTACTCGAGTTGGAAATTTGATTTTGGGTTCTGGACAAAGATTGAACAGCGGCGACGTCTTCGAGCCCCGACCTTCCCCTCTGCCTTGGCTCTCGTGTTTCCTCCTGCAGAGTCGCTCTTGTCCAAACATCTTCCTTTGACCTTAGTGGTACTTCCTCCAGCGATCACGCTCTGGAAATAATAACAGCCAGTGACATGCAGAGTCATCTTTAAACCAATGCATGAAACCCACAGTGTGTGCGTGTATGTTCTGTTGCTAAGAATCATTTACAAAGTTGCTGTTACACAAATAAGCGTCAATGTTCCTCATATGTAATCATGAGGGCTTCTTATTTTTGCCGTGTTTTTCTCCTCCTCCTTCCGTGTCTTCAAACAACCATTGTTTTATGTAACAAATTGACACAAAGCCGGTTCAGAGGGTGAACTATTGAACTGTAACAGTTATACACTACTTTTGTCTTTTTTGTGGAATCATAAAGCAGCAGATTACATGGTCGTCCTTAGATACATAATCATAAGTAATCACAGAATTGAAAAGAATATTAAAAAAAAAAACTGAATCAAATAATAGTGAAATGTATGTGAGGAGGGGGAGTCAGAAAAATTAAGAACTATTCATTGTTCATATTACAGCCTTAAAAGTTTTTTTTTTTTTTTTTAATAATATAATTTATCAGGGTTCCTACAGCTCAGGGCAAGTTAAATTCAAGACTTTTTTTTAATCCCCTTTGAAATTCAATTTAAGACCAAGCCAACAATTAACCAAAATTGAAAAGGGGTAAAAAATACCACATGAATTACCTGGAGCCCAACTGTTTATTTTAAATAGAACATGACTTTTTGGTCCAGTTGCTGCTACATTCATGAATCATTCGCATCAAGAAGCATAACTTTGAAATTTGGAAAATATAACACACACACCATATAAACACACACTTGCACAAAACCAAGTATAGCTAAATGTTATAGACAGCCTAAATGTTAAGAAATACTTTTTATTTCAAACTAACATAGATCTTACTAATGTGTCCAAATTTTTAAGACTGTTGAAATTTCGATTTAAGACATTTTAATGGCAATTATTAAGGCCTTCTTTTTAGAAGAATCAATGCCTTTTAAGACTTTTCAAAGATCCCTGTTTATAGAAGGGGAAAAAAGACTTTTAACTCAATTCAGTAAATTTTGCAGTCACTACTTCTGTATAAAACTTCCCTTTTGAATCAGTGATTATCTGAACAATGACACTTTACATTTTAATGACATAATGCCTAAGGTTGGCTTTGACATGCTGCTAATCATTTCATCTAGATTTCATACTTTCTTATACATTATATTGATAAATCCTCTGTATTCATTGTTTGACTGAATGTTTGTTCCCTGCTTGTTAGCTCTGGGGAGCTTTTCCAAGGATTTAAAGACAGAGGGTCAATGGATTGTAAATTTTTTAATGCATATATCTGAATTGTGATATTAGGCTATATAAATTGTAAAAAAGTAACTGAATGGAGTTGATATCCTTTGCTGAAATGAACATTTTGGAATGCAAGGCTTTCCTTTTTCTGTATTCATCTGTGTTATGTAAACAGTAGTAGGGATGGGAATTGATACGATTTTTACAATTCCGATTCCATGATGGATACTGCTTAACAATTAAATTCTTTATTGATTCTAATTTCAAGTCACCCTGATGCCATCTATTTTGGTAAAATGAGGCCACACTTTGGAGCATTTAAACCTGGTGGGTGACATTGTTTTGAATTAATTTTCTATCCTTTAGAATTCATGTTTCAATGGTGATTCATGGCTTTTATTTGACCACAATCTATAAATTTTCCACAGCCTGGAGCAGTTCATTTGAGGAGATAAAGCTGTAAACGGACTCAGTTTTTCACACACTTACTTAGGTGAGGGTAACTCCAGATGTAGCTGAGCGTGCAGTATCCTGCTAACAGCATCCCCAGCCCACCCACGCCGCCTTTCTTCACATCAATGTACTTCGTGTAGTACCACTGCCAGCCTACAGGAAACACAGAGGAAAGGAAAGGGAGGAAACATTATACATTTTAGTATTAACATGCATAATATAACACAAGCACAAATCAGTGCCATCAATATGATAATGATGCAAACAGGACTGATCCTAGTGAACTTTGCAATTCTTTTTTCCAATCACTACAACACACCAGCAAAATTTTTAAATCACAGAAATAGTAAAGCTGCACAGAAATCATGTTACAGAACTGACACCGGTAGTGGCAGCCAGTGAATCCTGGAGTAACGAACAGACTGCCTGCTGTCTGTTCTGTGAGTGTGATATTGACCTCGTTGCACCATTTCCAGTATATCCCTGGGTCGGCTGGGAGTCCTGCAGGCCAACCACTCAGGCAGCTCCCTCAGTGTCACCTGCCCGATATGCCGCTGGGTCAGATACCCTGGAAGCCATGATACACATATTAAATTAATAAGACAGGACAGTACAATGACTGTTATAAATGTATTGCAGAAATCTGTTGAAATGCCAGATAACACAAACTGCATATAAATTCTGTCAGTGCTCTTTGTTAATTAAACATATATATATATATATATATATATATATATATATATATATATATATATATATATTTACCTACACTGCAAAAATCCAAATCTTACCAACTCCATTTTACTCATTTCTCATCAAAATATCTCAAGACTTAAAATACGACACAATTAGCTAGAGTAACTTTTCAGTGAGATATAAATAACTTATTTTTAAACAATATATATATTTTTTAAAATCTTGTTTCAAGCAATCCAAGATCATTTTCACTTGTTCCGCAGGAAGAATTTTATTTTTTTTTAATAAATTTATAAATGACCTTTTTATATGTCTTACACTTGTGTCTTATTTCAGATGAGACACTTGTTTTATGTTCAGTTAATGACAGATGTTACTCATAAAGTCACCTTTTCTGGAGATTCCTGTTTTGATACAATTGTGCTTTTATGAACATACATGATCAGTAAATTAAATACAAGAAAATACCTCATTTTAACTGAAAAATGCAAAATGGAAGGGGGTATTATAATAGGTCTATCTTGAAACGTTAACACAAACTCACAATATGTGCCTTAATTTCTATGTCAAATACTAACCCTCATTTCTTTTCTGTGGAGTGTTTGACTTCCTCTCCATCCTTGGCCTCTGCTCAGTTCTCTCTGTCTCCACCTTTGAAGTCAGATTCTTTTTTGCGAGAGGAGAAAGATGAGCACTAGAAGAGGACAGTGGCATTACTTCTACAAGCTGGTTGACTGGTGGCGTCACTGAGCAGAGTCCCAGCATGTGATGATCCATCCTCAGCCCCTCTCTGTGTGTGATGTGCAAGTCTTGGCTCAGCACAGATGACAGATGGTTAGGAAAGACTCCAGGAGAAACTAGTTCAGGTAGATCAGATTTTGAACAGTGCGGTAATTTTGGCTCCTTTTGGTGTAAACTGGCACTGCTTTGTGAACCGCCTGGCTGAGAAACCATTTTTAATAAACTAACATCTTTTTGCTTTTCCCCTGCTGTATTTGTACTGATATCTAAGTCACTTGTGGTTTGAATTTGATGGAGGATGCTCCCCCTGCTGTTCTGATGATTGTTTTTCATTCTGCCTAATGTGGTCCTAACATCCTGCAAGGTTATCTTGGTCTGAAGACCTCTTTCTGATTTCCACAACACCTCATTGTCACACAAATCCTCTTTTTCCGCCTCACCACCTCCTCTGGAATTAGAACTTGAACCGTCATTATTTAGGTTAGAGTCGAAAGATCTAGTTTTGGCAGTGGAAGGAGATGGCGATGCTTTTGCCTGCTGTGATTTTTTTTTTTTCACAGCACTTTTGTGTTCACTGTCCATGGTCTGTGGGCCGGCTGAGCTGTCCTTTATTAGTACTGTGTTGCTAGATGTTGTTGCCAGTAGGCCTGAATCTAAGGGAGCATCTCCTGAAGCAGATTTAGACTCTGGATGTGAGACATGGAGAGGTTTCTTTGTAGCTTTCAGGACTGAGGAAGGTGGAGATGAAGAAGAAATCGGAGAAGCAGGTGTAGAAGGTGGCATAGTACCAATCTTGATTTGATCAGCCAATTTCTGCTTCTTCTTCTTCTTACTCGGCAGTGTTGTAGTATTTAAGGATGATAAAGACAGAATTGACTGTGAAGATCCAGGTTCTGCTTTTGATGATGGCTCTAGTGTTGACATCTTTTTACTTCCTTTAGTGGCTCCTCTTGTCTGCACAGATGTTTTTTTCTTTGCTGCTGCTTCAGACATGTCTGTGCCAAGTTGAAGAGATGGTGAAGATGAGATTGTCTGATTTGCATCACGTTGTGTTTTTTTGGAGCTTGCTGCTGCTGCTTTGCAATGTGGTAGATGACTCTTCAACCTTTTAAAGGTTTTCCCACAGAATGGGCAAACCTCTGTGGGGAAACAGTGACAAAAAAAGGTGTCTAGTATTATTTAAACAAGCGCATACATACATAAATGCACACATTGGCATATATACATAACACACAAACATACCTAGATTTATTAACAACTAGTATTACTGATGAATTACCTTGGGTTTGATCAAATTGACAGTAGTTTGTTATTTATGAGCTTTTTCCCAACAATTGATTTAGGAGTAAATACACACAAAGAGGTATTGGTTTACTATATCATCCTTGAAAAAGTAATTTGTTGACCTCTATTATCCACGTAATGCATATTAAGTCTCAGGCAAGGAAATAGAAATTAACACAAAAAGTATTTAAAAATATATATAATGCGAATATGATGGAAGTGTGGAAGTACTTCATTCAATTATAGTTGTAAAATTAATTCAATACAAAATTTAAAAAAAAAACTTTTCAATGACAGCTAAATAACCCCGAGGTCAAAATAAATAGGCCGTGAGGTATATCTCATCTAATTTTCTGAACCCACATTATCCTCACTAAGGTCACAGGAGTCACTGGGGGCCTATCCCAACTACAATGGGCGAAGGTAATTCAAAGTTACAGTATATTATATTACCATTGTTACATGTATTTGCTATACAATGGTAAGAGACTACAGTAAAGCGTATAACAAATTTGAAAATAACAGTGATAAAGAATCATCATTCTAAAATAAAAGTCATAATAAAATGTCTTGTTCTTCAATGGAATACGGTATATGCATTTTAAAAAGAAAAATCTGTGACTTTTTCAGTATAATTTTTGTCTCTAAGATCTCAAAACTAATCATAAAATAAAACTCGTTTATGGTAACGCGTGGTTTTTGGTTTGGTCACGTCACGTGATATATCCGTTTTTGCAAAATACGAAACACTTTACTTACCAAAACTCATGTCGTATGAAGAACACTTAGTGGAAGAAAATCATGGGCCACATGTTTATCTGGATTATGTTAAACGACTAAGAGTCAGTGCCGCAACAAAACTTTAACTAAAGTGTCAAATACATCATAAACCTTGTCATTTTAGTAACTTGTACTTAGTTTTCGTTAGCAGTTTTCATGTTCAGGGTCGGTAACTGTAGCACATGTAAGTGTAAAGACCCTTTAGGTATGTCGTTCACAGCCTGAGTAAAAATGGTAACGGCGTGACAAAAGTGACTTATATTAATTACAAAAAAAACTTACAATACTATACTAAATATATGTAAGTAACACGTGGTTTATAACGAGTTTTCGTGATACTTTTTGACACTTTGCCAACATCCTTAAACGTGCTCTGATCTGTTGTCTGGGTGTGGCGCCAAAGGACCACCCTATTTCTCTAGAGTGTAAATCAAGAGAATCCTCTGCTGTTTACTTCCGGTTTCGCGTTTCCCCCCTTTTGACTGGACACAAAGGTTTTACTTAAATGGAGTATTTCAGCTTTTAGACCATGTTTGGATCGCAAATTTTCCTTATTGGAGAAAATGCCTCAATAATTAGTTGTTTCCGCTTTTCTTGAAGATCTAAAACAAAGATAAATGGTGCTTTTAAAACCACTGTTTAAAATCACTTGTCATAAAGGAATCTGTTTTCTTGTGGACACGTGTGATAAAGAAATAAGTCATACCATGAATACATTTTCTCCCTACGTATTATGCAAGCTATGAATGTGATGCATGGGGGAAAAAAACCTAGAAACATTAATGTTCCGTGAAACTATTGGTGTTGGATAGAAGATCCATAGTGGTATGACTTCCAAAGTAATACTTACCTAAGCAAGGTGTAGACTATTTTCTACAAAGTCCTCTTCTGTTGTTATTTGGGCACTAATTACGAACAACTTAACCATCATACCTTACTATTATAATATGAATGTACAATACATCCGAGATATGGGCTCTAATATCAAAATTAAGAGAGTTGTATATTTTTCTTTTTTTCAAATCAGTGTAGGCTCTTATGTCAGCTTCATTAGTATATGGTGACTGTATCATCAGAATCAGAATTCATTTGTGATTGTGTCACTCAATCAGTACAACATTAAAAAAAAATAGTGCAATCCAAGGTGTCATGATACAGTATAAACGATGGTGAAGAAAGATTAAAATAAATCTAAGATCCCTAAAATGTAAACTGCTTCAGGGACAGACAAACTACAGTTCTTTCATTAGAAAAGTGTATTTTATTGATAGGGTTAGAGTGGCATGAGTCTTGACACAGGAATAATTTCAAAAAGGTGATGAAAAAAATTACACAAAAATAAATCTACAGCACAGATTATTTTCATTGGGAAAAGCAGTGATTTGAAACATGAATGGGAAAAAATATGCCATTTCTACAACCATTTACATATAAGAAGATAAACCTGAATATTATTTACATTGCAACAGATTACAGTATGTACAAAGCTAGGAGTGGAAGCCAATTGCAGCTCACAAGAGCTTTATTTTGGAGAAAAAGACTGCTGATATGAACAGTCCTGTGAAAGCTTGGTGCGATTTGGCAAAGAAACACAGATTATAACAGTGCCTGGAAGTTGTCCTCTAACAAAGATCGGCCCACTACAGAATACAGTGGAAGACAAAGGTATTCATTGCCAGCAGCTTTTGTTTCTCTACATTTTTTCTGCAAATTCAAAATAACTTTTAAAGGGAAATCCCGAACAGCACAAGGGGTTTTCAATAATGTCTGGAGTCACAGCTCAGTGCCAACACAGATATTCTCACATCATGGGTTACATCTCACCACAGCTATGCTGGATACAGTATTTTCAGACAATCTGCACATGTAGGGCAAGCCTCTGTACATTTATTAACAGACATTCATCATTCAGGCAAACAGGGGGAGGTCTGTCCCTTTACAAGGCATCTAAAATCAGTGACATGGAAATGGAGAAAGGTCAGGCAACATTTTGGGGTCAATGCCAGGGGGATACAGTACCAGTCAATGCCCATCTAATGGTACTTAGGCCTGGCTGAGGCTCACAGCTCTGCTTACATTACTCTGTTCACCAACAAAGTCATCACAATAAATGCCGGTTTTGATTCAACCCTGAGAAAAAAAAAGTAGACTGCATACTCACTTTTGGCACACCTACCTAATGTGTCAAGGAATGTGATCTGCTCTCTCAACAACAGAAATAACCAAGGACAAACTATAGATTTAATAAAAACCCATTACAGAAATGTTTTGTGAAACCTTACAGAAACTGAATTTGACATTCAGCACACATACCCCTTTTCCACCAACATGAGCCTCGCACAAGTTCTGGTTTATAGTTGGTTCAACTTCTAAACGACAGAACCTGTTAACTTCCCCAAGAGCTAGAAAGTAATTCTGTCAGGGTTCATGTCTCTGCTTTCCCAGCAGTGCTAGTGCGAAAATGGAGGGCATTATGCTCCTCGTTTTGCCAGCTACGGACGGCAAGGCTTGGGTTTTTCTTTGGATTAGGCAGACTAGGCACTACACTAGCTCTGTTTTTGTTTTTTCTATTGCCATTACAAAGTCTTAGATGCTCTTGACGGTCATGAAATCATCCTCCCCAATTCCCTAATCCTTTATTATATAGACCAGCACTGTGTTTTTAATGGTCTGGACCTTGTTGACCTTATTGGTAGCAGTGTTTCCTGTAGAAAATTGCTTAGTCAAGGTGGTGAGTCTGGGGTGGGGGATACCGTAAGGATTTCATTCAATACCAAATTGGTACTTTCAAAGCAGTATCAGTTCCTAAATGGTATTTAAATTAATACTTTAAAAATAATAAAAATTAAATTACAACTAGAGACATATCCGATTGAACCGCAACATCAAGATTTCACTGATGACTTCCTGAACCAGTCTGACAAACACAAACTGTGAGACCACATCTATGTTACAACTTCTTAAGATAGCACCACATATCATGTCACCAGTTCAGGAATTCACATACACCAGTTACTTATTTGGAGTTATTAAAATTATTCACACTGTCATGGTCCAGTATCTCTACAGTAGTTGGTCTGAAGCTTTATCTCTTGGGACTAGCAATTCCACACTGGGTATTTTTCCTCGGAGGGCCTTTTTTCCCCCCCGAGGAATGCTGGCAAGGCAGTGGGGCGAATTTGCTAAGGCACCCACCTGCTTTAGCTAGACATCAGTGCATTAAACACTGGGTAGCCACTTCCTTGGCTGTCGACATGCTAAGAACTACTTCAAGATCAGACAACTGCTCTGAACTAACCCTCAAATGGTGTTGGTGGAAAAGGGGCAACAGATATCAGCACAAACAGTGAATTTAACAGTGATGATGTCTATAAATAATATGGAGTAGTTGCCCTTTTCTCACAATTTCCACAAACAAGATGCCGGTGCTGGAGCCGATTACCGCAGCTAGTATTAAACAGCACCTCCAGCCATCAGTGAGTCCATTTGTCTTTGTTGGCTCCATGCTGGCACTTTAAACCAAGAATTAAGGAGAAACAGTGGTATATACAGTACAACTAAAGACAGAAGGGGTTGATAAAGCCCTAACAATGCAGCACAGTTTAGTGCAACAAAAATAATGGGAGTGGATTTCAATTTGCTGATTGCAGGGACAAGACACAAAACTGGCAAAAGCTCTGAAAGCTGGACGTTTAAGACGATCAACAAAATGCCTTCAGGTGATCTTAGTAGTTTCTAAATTGTTGTCTAGCCTTGTTTTATTCCCCTACATGATGATTTGAGTTGTGATTACATACTCAATTCACCTTGGTTGCTCTTGCTGTCTTTTTTTTTTTTTTTTTTTTTTGCGCATGGTTGTATATTTGGTGAAACAACCACATACCTAGTTTGTAAAATGTTTTGCTGGTTTCCACAGCTGAGAGCTGCCAGCACCGGCACCTTGTGAGTTGAAATGCTCCAGTGAGTTTTGTGCTGTAAGGCAGTGCTCAGGCCAGAGGAGAGTCTCCAGAGGAGGCAGCGGGGATCAGGTTGCATCCAACATCCAAGCTGGTAACATCATAATTACCACAAACAGTCTGCCCTATGGACTCCTTTCCCCTACCATACCCTGGGCTAACAAGGAGCTTTGACTCTTCAAAAGAGGTGAGTAAAAACTAATATAAAAACGGCTGAAGAAGAATGTTCTATCGGATTCTTCTGAGGCTGGCCTGTCCCTAGTCCTCTTTAGGAGCAAGGGGTGGTTTGTCCCCATTCAGGTCCTCTATTTTCACAGGATGACAGGGGTCATTGGAGCATGAGTTGTTTGAGGTTGTCGTGGAGGATGGTGTCCCTGACGTCCCGGAACACCAGCCTGATGTTCTCCGTGTTGATCGCCGTGGTGAAGTGGTGGTACAGTGGCTTCTGGGTGGCGTCACGTCTCTTGGTCCGGAAGCACTCCACCATGAACGCCTGGATTTCTGGCAGGCTGTGCTCCGGCCCGGTGTATTCTGGAAAGTAGTCTTTAAGTGGAACACTCTTCACCTTCTCCTCCAGCAGGTCTGTCTTGTTGAGGAAGAGGATGATGGACACGTTGACAAAGACGCGGTTGTTCACAATGGTCTCGAAAATGTTGAGCGATTCACGGAGTCGGTTTGTCTGCCTGTCTTCCATCAACACCTGGTGAAACACACAGGAGATTAAACTAGGACTGCTGCGACAACCAGTACCAATGTTGGGGTACAAAGAGAAATACAACAAAAATACAGCAGGGAGAAATGTTGAGAAGAATAGTAAGCAGTGCCAACAACAAGCCAAAACTTTATTTCCTGTCTGACCTGTGCATTTTCAATGTTACATTTATTTAAATGATTATTTTTGGTTTTGACCCCTTTATGGTAAGTTCATTAAACACAGTCTATTCATAACAGAAAGAGATCAACTGAAATGTCAAGGTTTACATAATGAAAGAGGGACCACTTATGCTAGGATTCTAATATAATAGAAATTATTTATCACTTTATGTTAGCTCTACTATCATATCACATATTGTATATTACATGATATCATATAGGTGCATGGTGACTTTATTGTCCCCCTGCATTTTAAATGCTGCTGAGACTTGCATTTTTCCCCACTATGGGATCCGTAAAGTATTATTTCTTATTAGACACACACACATATACATATATATATATATATATATATATATATATATATATATATATATATATATATATATATATATATACATACAGCTATAACAACTTACAAACATTATCTACTAGAAAAAAATGATTAATGAGCCTTTTATCTCAAGTGAATGAGTGCTGTTGTGCATAAGGAAATTGGATGCCACTGCTGGGGTTTTTACCTGGTCATATTCGGAGGAGGACACGAGGAAGAGGATGGAAGTGACCGAGTCGAAACACTCAAACCAGCGCCTCCTCTCTGACCGCTGCCCTCCGACATCCACCATCTTAAACGGTACCTTCTTGATTTCAAAGTCATATTCGTGGATGCCCTTGGTGGGTTTACGGGCTAGCAGGATGTCCTGTTGGCTGGGGAGATAACTCTGTGGCAAGACAAAAAACAACAACACCATAAACACATGCCCATTTCTGACAAATACAATTTGTACAATAAAAAAGTTTGCTTAAGGAGCGCTACCTGGACTCAAAATAAGTAATAAAAATTAGAGGTGCTCTATTGGATAGGAGAGAACAGCATAAAACAAAGAAAAATTCCAAGGCACTCTCTTAAAAGTAAAAGATAAAAAGCCTTTATTAAACTGGCTTGGTTAACAAAACCTATAAAATCATATAAAAACATATAAAAAACCCCAACGTGTTTCGGCACAAATGGCCTTCATCAGGGAGTAAGATTTGTACAATGTTGCTTTTACTTGTACTTGACAATACATCTATTCTATTCTATCTGTTTTAATATAATGCAGATAGTAGGGACGTTCACTGTGGTTTCAAAGGACGGTTGATTAATAACTTCCATAACCAAAGTATACAAGGCACATTTAACTCCAAACTGAAAAAGTTGACTGACAACAATGTTTGGATCCTGTTTGTAAAACACACCCATATTTATGCAAGTGCTCTATGACAACAGGTGCGGTCAATTCATCCAAAAAATACAAATAAAAACAGTCATGTTCCAACTTCCTGCCATATTTATTTAGGTTAATATAGTTTAGTTTTTCTCTAAACTAAACATGTAAAGAGCACCATCCTACCGCCTCTACTCTTTTACATTTTCGAGAAAACATCTACTGTTGTCTTTTTTTTCTTTTTACAATTGACATTTTTATTCAACACCTTCAACAGTTTCAATAAAACAACTGTAAACAAGTCATTCCATTTAATTGCGTTAAAATTGTATTTAAAACATGTTGACAGTATTTAACTCCTGTCGTCTGGTGTACATCTGGAGTTGTTCCTTTTTGTTAATGATTACAGCTTTTTGGAAACCCCACACCTATCATGACATGTGTATCAATGGTCTGTGTTTACTCAGCTAGAAACACAAATCAACAACAGGCCTGTAATTGTTATAAGGGTATTTACATCCACGTGATGCTGCGTTTTACTGCCTGACAGTTTTTCTCTATATGAAAGTACTTACTAAAAATAGAATTACATCATTGTGAAAAACTATAGTGGAAAAAAAACTGTTTCCTAGTTTGTAATTTAATGTCCAAATTGAAGTTCCTGTTCAACTTGTTTTACTTAACTACAATAGAGCTGGAATATAAGGCCAGAAAGACAATTCCTACCTTTAATAGGTTTTTTTTTGTCTGCTCAAAATAAAATAAAACACAACGAGAGATTATTGGTCTTTAGGCAAACTATGGAGAAACATATTAATAATGAATGCATTATAGCAAAGAAATAAAAGGGGGAGCAATTTGGATTCTTCATTGGTAAGAATTAAACACACACTACAGTATGGGAGTTTTTCACATTAACCAACTTCTGTTTTTATTGACCTTTGTTGCTCAACATAAATTGCCACTTGTCTCAAGTCATTAGCAATGAGTGGTGACGTTCTGCAAAAATGTTTTTATTCCTTCAATCTTTTTACAAACCGCTTATTACTTGGCTGGAGCCCATTCCACAAAGCCTCACAGCAGCCTCACAGCAGTATTTCTAGCTATAGCCTCAAATATGTTATATGGGCCAAAATTATCAAATTTGAAATGTATACATAAAATCCAAGTAAAATGTCTCCTGAACACTTCCAACTATGGGTTTTTGTGAAATTCCTACCGTAAGTGTTTCAAATCATGCCTTTTAGGAAGAACAACAGCAAACTCTGACAGTAATTAAGTCTAAAACAAAGAAAAAACGGCTCAAAACACGGCTTCGTGATCGCGTTAGATATCATGTTTGGTACCGTTGGAAAGATCAGGATTCCCTCTCGACAACCCTTCAATAAAAATCTACATAATTATATATTTGAACCAATGGGAGGCCTCAGAACAAAGCCTTCTTGAGTAAACAAAATCCCTTGTTGCTAGGACGATGTTGAAAAACAGTGCCACGCAAACATTTTTAATAAGCTTTCAGATAAATATAAAATCTTGATTTCTGAAATTTGACCCAAGTGACTGGTTTTGTGCTGGAGGGTCACATATAGATATGTCCGATTTAATCAGTTTATTAAATATATGTTGTTGATCTGAGGGAGGAAGCTGGAGTACCCATAGAGAACAAATAATACGTTTTGTTTGATATGGTTATGTAATCAAGTACCAACTGCAACTAAAACAGACAGAAAACCAAACATGGAATGCCTGAAAGCACAGTATTTGTTAGTCCAATGCCATAGCTATTGATCTAACAACTTAAGTGATTTTGGTTGTTATCAAGAAATACCAATGGAAAATAAATAGACATCAGTTCTGAAATTAAACTCTTATGAGCTATTTGTCGTTATTATATTTCTCCAAACAAACATACCTTTAGTTGTACCAGGCATTGAAATGAACAAGAAATTGAAGAAGAAAAAAGGAGTGGTATGATCACTTTTTCCACTACGATATACAGTTTTAATTAAGATTCTACATTTCAATTACGTTTTATTTTTGGCTAAAGTAGACGTAAGAGGCAATTCATCTGTTATATTGAAATCATCCAGCCGTAGTACAAATAAAAAGACTTCATTTGAGTCTGTTTTCGCCAAAGACATAGATGTCACGATGGTCACTTAATTAGACGCCTTGACACCATTAGTCAGCATTTCTTTATGTGAGCTACTGTCGATGTCGTTTTCTTCAGTTTGCTGTTACAACTGTCTAGACATGTCACCATATTAACTATTACATCCACAGGACTGATTATAACAATCAGTGCAGGCAGAAACAACTTACCGGCTCGCCAAGCTTATCCAGATTATCCAAGAAATACTTCACTGACTCACCCTGAAAAAAAAAAAAAAAAAGATGGGAGAAGAATTCCTGTTAGTTCTACACAATTCAGAAACATTTCCATTTCATCATGAAGTGCATTTGAGTTACAGCTGACAGCTTTTATTGCAACTTCAGGAGCACGAATGCAGAGACGAGGAGGGAAGTGTAGCTACCTTACGCACAACCGCTGGTTTATCGGCTTGTTTTTGCTGACGTTTTCTTTTTCCAAGTGATCTACGTGAATCTGTTCTGATTAGGTGAAGCAGGATGTGATGTATTTGTCACTGCAGAAGACACGTGTTTGTGTCTTTGATGTACACACAACTGTGGCGAGGGCTGAGCGTGTGTGTTTTTCTAGACCGTTCCGACGATGTTCATGTGCAATTAGTGCAAGCCCAGACATGAGGCTGCCAAAACTGAGGAGCATTCCTCCATCTGTGTGTCCTGTAGGCTTCATAACCTAAGAGCTGAGCGCACAAAACGAAACCCATCTTACACTTTGACTTTCCTGTAATCCAGTGTCTTTACTGTAAATACACACCAGGTTGTTTGCATCCATTTTGCATTTATGACTAAAAAGAACAATGTTCCTTTTTTTTTGTAATAAAATTCAAATGTTATCAGCAGTAATAGAAGTTGTACAACCAGGATTTGTGATCTCACTCAATGTTCCAGCCATTTTCGTCAATGTAAGCTTCTGCATTCACCTTTTGATCTTTACAAAACTACCCCGACCTGAAAAACCTGTGTGTGTGTGTGTGTGTGTGTGTGTGTGTGTGTGTGTGTGTGTGTGTGTGTGTGTGTGTGTGTGTGTTTGTGTGCACGCTGGACATGTGTGCAAGGTTTAGATTACACGAGGGAGGAGCACAGTAGTGTGGAGCTAAAAACTGCAGCCAAAGGAAGAGGTTTCTGTGAACTACACTTTTACTCTGACTTTGCTTGAACACAGAAAGAATCTGAGACCCCGTGGTTTTGAAATCATCCAAAACCAGTCAAATAAAAAAAATTAAAAAAAAAAAAAAAAAAAAAGGAGAAGAGAAACATGAAGAGTAATCATGCTAAGCTTGACATGATTACATCTACTCACTGTCTAATGAGAAAAAAGTGAAACATTTCATATTTTGCTCTATTCTATTCTCACAGATGCCTTGGGGGGGGGCACACTTAAATTTCAGGCAAATCTTTGTTTTTTGTCACCTTTTCTCATGTCCTGTTAAATATGTCATGCCATTGGCTAATGTCAGCAAAATGATAGTGAAGTCGTTAGAGGGAAAAATCTTTATGGTGAGATTTCTGGTGAACTTTGTACTACACAAAGTGAAGAAAGCGATGTGTACATGTGTTTTCAATGGTAATCACCCACAAGCCTGAAGGCATGTGTGATTTGTGATGCAAATACTTAAAGCAGGGTCAAAACACAACGAGTTGTATCTACTGGCACCCAGACAAATTAGCCTTCGCTAACAAGAGCAGGGAGAATTTTAATAGTTCCCAACAGAGAAGCTGTTTTCCCTTTGCTTTTTATAAGATTCTGTCTTAACAGGGGAGCTCGTCTTTTGGAACGACAATACCCTCAGGTGTGAAGAACCAAATTTGAACATTTAGTCTATTAAATTAAGACGTTATGGCTCATTCTTCCACATGTGTGAGAGAACAGCACAAAGATAAGAATTAGAAGTGGAGGTGAGTCATCGACGACAGTGTGTAATTCAGTATCCTCAAATCAATAGCTATTAGCCATGAAGAATAGGACATTATACTGTATAACATGAGGGTGTAAATGACCGTACTCATTTAAGACTTCTTATTCTCTTATTTATTAGAGTAAATGAGAAATTGTACTACATTGCAGTAATTACTAATATTGTAGTATTAACCATGTAGTGTTAAAGAGAAGTGAAAAATGAAAATGCTTTAAAAAAAATAATATATATATATATATATATATATATATATATATATATATATATATATATATATATATATATATCAAGGTCATTTATTATTCATGTGTTTGGTATTGCACATCTTCATAAGGTTTGTCCCTCAAAATATTTTAATAGAATCAAAATGTAGCAAAATTGCATAATTTTTATTTAAATAAAACATCCCTGGGCACCGTCTTTGGCTCCTTACTAAGGATGGGTTAAATGCAGAGGACAAATTTCGTTGTACAATTGTATGATGATAATAAAGCACTATCTATCTTATCTAAATAACTCAATAAAACTCAGAGTAGCTAAGCCTAATGGAAATCTTGCTAAATTACACATAACTTCAATGATATAATTTCTTAATATAAATCTTCAGAATTATTAGAACTGAATACTCCTGGACTTCATTAAAATAATCAATTTTCTAATGACATAAAAACAAAACAAGTCACTGCAAGTGAAATAGGTCTAAAATGTTGAATCTGTTCCAGTGTGCTGTTCAGCCTCATAGATTAATGTTGATTAACTAAAAGTATTCAATCATATTATATCAATAGGTCTAAATAAAGATGAATATCCTTACACATAACGAGCATTTTTGTGCAAAATAAAGTATGATAAGAAACATTCACTCCATATTTCAACAAAACGAGGAGGTATTTTTGTCATAACTATCATTTCAAGGTCAAAGATGACCTCATCATGAGTTTTTTGAGTGACTACTGATAACACAGATCTGGAGTCAGTCATGGCTCAGGAGGTAGAGCAGGTTTGTGCAGTTTGAATCCTGCTCTGTCCTAGTCTGTTCATTGTATCCTTGGGCAAGACACTTCACTTTCCTTCCCTCCAGTGCCACTCACATTAGTGTATGAATGCACGTGACTGTTCGTTGGTGGTCGGAGGGGCCGTTTGAAGGAAGCATGGCTGCCAGTTCGTGCCAGTCTGCCCCAGAGCAGCTGTGGCTACAAACATAGTTTACCACCACCAGAGGGACAATGTGCTAGTGAATGAGTACTGGATCAATAATACAAAGCGCTTTAGGCGACTTGAAAAGCGCTTCAGATATGTAATCCATTATTAGTAGTAGTGGTAGTAGTATGAGTATTATTATTTACAATGTTATGGAAATTATTGTCTTTAGAAATAAAATGTGCTAAATCTCACATAAATTTTAAAAAGATGCTGGTTGGCTAATATTACAGTTTTATATGAATATATGACAAAGTGTTTATGCACATGGGTTTATGTACAATTCCTTTACATGATAGATATGTAACATTAGGAAGAATCTTAAAATTAATGTATACCAATATCCAGACAGTATGTTGATTTCTAACCCGAGCCTAAAGACAAATATTAAGACAATTGGTTATACTCAAAAGGAATATTTTGGGGGTTTTGTCCCAATACAAATTTGAAAAGCTGTAAGAAATTAACACTTTTGATTTAATTTTCTTCATTGGTGGTTCAGTGTTGGTACAGTTTCAGTACTATCACTACAACAACATTCTGTTTGTAGACCAAGTGTAACATCATCAGTGCTTAAGTACAGGGTACGAGTGTTATCACTGGTCACATGTTCAGTTCACACTTACATATTCATGTGTATATGTCATTCTAGTTTGTATATATATATATATATATGTATATATATATATATGTACCTTAAGGTGTGTGAGACGTGTTTTTGAGCAAATAATGTTGAGTAGGAGAGCCGTAAGCATAAAGCTGTTTAAATACAGATCAACATTCCTGCTCTGATCACACTTATTCCCCTTTCTGTCTGCACAACCACCACACAATAACCAACAAGCCGGTTGTGTGAGAGGCTAACAAAACACCATTGAGAACAGTTGAGGCTTATGCAACCGTCTGAAAAAAAAAAAACCCTACTATTTTGCCGATTGAACATTTGAGCATTTGTCTGGTTTCCTCCTGCATAAATAAATAGTCCTAAGTTAAAGTTCATCATATGCCCCGACAGATCGGCGAAAATATAAGTATAAGACAGTACTTTTTATGTTTACAACAGGATGTGAGAGCAACAGCAGGCGAATAGAAAATCCAAAAGAGGACATGTGAACGTGCACTCGACCACAGCTGGTATTCTAGGGTAAATGTCAGTGTGTTAAAACATGCATGCTGACAGTTCAGACACAAGGAGCAGCGAGAGGTGTAAACAGGAAGCTGAGTAAATCACATGTCTGACAACTCGACAGAGCGCGCGAGAGAATCAAGGAAAAAGGAAAGGGAGGATGAATGAAGAAGAAAATTTGTTTCACTTTCAATTTTTACTGCTAACTTTAATATCTTCTCAGCTGCAATTTTAATGAAAGAGATAATTAAGACTAGGGCTACAATGACTAGTTAGCAGCAAAAAAAATTTGTCGACCAATTTTATGTCAAACAACGTTTCTCCAAAGCCAACTGAAGTAGCTCAGCGTGACACATTTCACTTTTACCAAATGGTTAATATACTAACAGCACACATGCATTTATGACAGGACAGAAGGGGCAGCAGTAGAACTGAAATGAGGCAAGACGACATAAATGGTCCAAAGATTCAGAACCTTTCGTATGTGACACAACCAAGAAAATTGTCAAATGCAAGATCTGTAAGCTGAAGCAGGCATACCAAGAGGTCACTTCAGCTATGCATGAATGTTTTCAGAGAAAACCCGTTTTGGAAGATTTAGACACACCTTGTAAGATAATTAGCTCCCATGCTAGTAGAGACCCTATTACTATATGTGCATGTGAGAAGGATCATGACAGTTTAAAGACTAATGTTGTCATTTTGTCTGAAAATTTCATGATTTATGCAGCATTAAATGTACAGGAGCCATGGGCAGTTTTTTGCATAAAAAGCAGATGCGCACTCTGCAAGAAGCTACTGCTCTGACCATATCACTTCTAAACACGAGACACGAAATGTATTGTAGTGACCTTGCAGTAACTGTCCTGTTAATGTTTAAAAGTTTGGCAGTGACTGACTGTAAGGCACTAAGTGTGTATGGGGGTATGATGGATAGGCATGTGGATAAGAATGCCAGTATATGTGAGAGGTGCAAGCAGGAACACAGAGAGTGGATGAGTGACAGAGCCAGCAGTTAAATGACCCATTCATTTCCCTGTTATTTCAACATGGTTACAGCCAAAATTAACCAATACTGTTCTTCCAATAAAGTAACTAGTATGGAATAAACCCTTGCCTGTCTTCTTGATGTCCAGTCAAATGCTACAGTATTTGATTGCCACAATGAACATAATAAATACAAGAGCTATTGGTATAATCACTAGTTATTCTAGTGATTGTTAACTGGTTAACTTTTGAGATAGTCATTAGCTGCAGCCCCAGTTGAAACTGGGAAAATCTAGCAGTGGCGAAAGTCACCTAAAGAGTATGAATGAGATCCTGAACGTTTATACATCTTCTTACCAGCTGAAACTCCCTGCGTCGATCGTAAGCATTCTGTATGCCCGAATCCTCCCACAGAGCTTTGATAGAGGACATGTATTGTAAGAACACAGACGTTTCCAGCTGGCCGCTTGCCATCTTTGCTGACCGGGTGTCGAACGCCATAAGTTTGTTTCCATGCTGTTGGTTGTCTGGGTCACCCCATGGGATATGCAGCTTCTCCCGGGCATCCACCAGCACACGTATACCTGGAGAGCATGAGAAGAGGTGATGTTAGAAGGAGCAAGTATTGGAAAAAATTATGCCTTAAGTGGAAGGAAGACAAAATATGTAGTTGACTTGCTTCCATACCAAAATAACACAACACTGCTGTCAAACCAGACTGTTCTCTGGCAAGAGACTGTGAGGAAGAAAGGATGACTACAAATGTGATGTGCCTATCAGCTAACAGAGTAATGAATTTGGTGTGATTTTAATCACTGATAGTCCATTTAATGCAAAAATGCAGAAAAATTACAGCTAATATGAGTATTCGGTGGTTTTGTTTTTCTGTCACTTTGAGTTCTGGGAAATTTAGGACATTTTATGTTGTATTTTAGAAATGAAAAGACTCACACAAGCAATCAATAATGAAACTAATGGTCTGGTCATGGGTTTGTAACATTATTCATAAATATTCCAAGTAGAATATGAATAGAGAACATTTACTTTCTGTTCCAGTCATCATCTATAGGAAAAACCCTGCTACACACACACACACACACACACTTTCCGTATGTTTTACATATTTAACCCTTGTTAGGCATTGTTTCAACTATGTAGGAGTGCTGTGGATCATTTTTCTTGCTCGTTTTAACACCTTACAGCTCAATGCAGTGCTGTGTTACCCTCCATTAGCTACATCCCTATTTATTGAGCAACAACTAAAGCTGCCTGTGGCATTTCAAAGTGTAACGTGTGTGTGTGTGTGTCCACTGAAAAAAACCCACACAAAACAAAAATCAATAAATAAATGCGTTATGGGTATGGAGTCAAAAACGGTCAGAGGGACATCTAAGCAGGAACATGGTTCGTATGGGTGTGCCGACAGCAGATGTAGACTGTTTATGTATGTCCTCTTACCCAGCCCTGCTCAACAGATGTGGAAACTTTCCCATCCATTTTAAGTGTCTTTCTAGGCCCTTTCGGTCGCACCATAACGACTTATCCACTCTAATAATGTACCTGCTGTAAACTGAGAGGTTACCTTTGATAACGTTGCTGTAAATAGTCGCTCTGAAGTCCTCTCTTGCTTGCTGGTCGAAGTCCTGGCCGTGGATGATCCGCATTTGTTTGAGGAAAGTCGACTTGCCGCTCTCGCCAGCGCCTAACAACAGGATCTTCACCAACCTTTTCACGTACGTTTTCTCCCGGGATAGACATCTGTCGATCTCTTTGGACTTTCGGATCTGATCCCCTTCGCCGCTGTTGAGCAGGCAGACGGGTAGACAAACTTTTAACACGGACCTGGTCGGCAGGAAATCCGCCATGTTCGCACAAACTTCATCGATGCTAATTTGATGCGCGTTCGCGGGGCGCAGGCACGGGACCAAGCCCCTTCCCTAAACTCAGGAAGTAGTGTTGGTGACTGTTTACCATCTATCTTCTGCTGGGTAGAATTATACTCAGCTATTTACTTCTCGCTGACACACACTAGCATAACACTTGGTCGTTACTCATACATCTTTAGGCTGAAATTTATACTTAAACGCTCATATGATAAACTAATCTTAACTAGATACCTGGTAGCTTAGTTTGCTTAATACAAATCTAAAAACTATGGCCTTTCAGTGCTTGTGACTAAAAGTAAACCATAGTGATGTCAAGTGTCTTCCTCATAACACATACCTTATTTTCAGATTTAACAGTTACAAAATAAATCCAAACACTTTTAACTGCCAGTTTGCTTGACGCGTCAATGTCGCCCTCTAGCGGACAATTCGTTAATTGTATAACACTCCATGATCAAACCAGGCCGAGCTCTGATTGGTTGATGCCCTCTTCCTTTCGGCAATGCTGCCTTCAAGTGCTGATATAAATGTCGGCAATATGGATTTACTAGATTTGGAAATATCAATAAAACAGAAAACGCTATCCGTAATATATTGTTGTTTCTTATAATTTAGTTTTTCAGTTATAGTAACAAAGTCCAGTTGTATTTACTTCTTAAGTTAACATTTATTCAACTTATTGTAATTTAGACTTCCGATTTTAATGATATCGTAGATGTGAGTAGAGCGTTTTATTGCTGTGCTGTTGCTATAAGTATCTCTACTATGCAAACATTTTTAATATAATGTCACATGTTGTCAAGCTTTTAGCTGAAAACTGCAATGAAAGATAGAGATGTTTGTAACTTGCAAGGCGACGCGAATTAGGAGTCATTAAACGCAGCACCAGTATCGATCATTGCACTTCCCTTTCAGCATCTCACACGACACGCAGAGCTCACAGACGGTAGCATCACTTTATGTGTGTTAAGAAAAGCAGCGAATAACATGACAATTAAAAATGCTATCCGGGACTATGGACAGCGGTATCGACCACGGATGGCCTGTATCAAAAAGGTAGGCAAAGCGTTTTCTATCACTCGTGCCTCCAACCCCTCTCCTGGTCCAGCCACTGTACCTGCACACGTACCTTTACATACAGTAGGGTATTCCTCTGTGGATCTTCTCCACACAGTGCGTTGCATGTATTGTCCAAATTTTAAGATCTGCTCACATTGCCTTTTATAACCAAAACTGCATCGTCTAAAATAATCTGTGTTCCATTTTGGAGTTAGATATTTGGGTGGTTTCTTTATGTCACCTGTCTGTGAATATTCATTTAAATAAGACATCATTTCATTGTTTTTTGTTTTTTACAGATAAATTTGTTTCGAAGAAAATCAAACTAAATAATACATGAAAAAATATGTATTTCAGTATGACATTGTTTTGCATTTGAATTTCACAATTAGCAAAATTAAATGTAAAAATATATATTACAGTATCAAGGAATCATTTGCTTAATTATGAAGCAGTGTGACATAAACACTGTTCATCAAATGTCATCTTGATTTTGTCATATTTCTTTGTCAAATAAAATGATAAGGCATGTTTCTTGCAACCTTTCCACTGTGATAAGGTCATTCTGTTTAATAAGCATTAAGCCTGGATCAGTATCAGTGCTTTCATCTACTGTACCTCAAGCAGAACAAAGTTAATCCAGGTACAATTCATTGGAACACAACTGTTCATGTGTGCACAGATGGACTCTATTCATCACACATTTCAAAACCATTCAGCTGGATGTTTATTACAAGGAAGTCCATTTTGGAATATAAAAAAAAAGAATGTCACTGTGTTGCAAATAGTTAGTAGTTAGTTTTTTTAAATGCACTTTTATTAATACAATAGATGCAGTATTCATGACAATCTCAAGGGAAATGCACACAAAGAAATCATTGCCGAGGGAACTTGGTGTTTTGGTCTATGAAAGCCCACTTTGGTCCAACTCAGCCTGGGGCTTATAGGCTCTCCAGGATGACTTCAAAGCCCGAGGCCACTTCAAACAAGCCTGGGAGTCAGTAGCATAGACTTTAACACACACAGGCTTTTGCACACACAAACTGAAAAAATGAACTCGGTGATTTCTTGTAAACATGTGCAGCCTCTGCTTTTAGGTACATATTTGATAGCCTATATGGAGTGGATGGGGGTCTGATGATACGATAACCAAGAAACTGTGAGGAGCAGTGACTCATTGCTAACCTCCCACACAGACCAAACAATGGTCATGAGATCAGGGCAGGAAACAAACCCCTCTTCACACCTCTGGTAATGTTCATGCCTATTCATGAATCCATCATCATTCTTGTAGTTGACCTTTTATAGTGCAGACTAATATTTGAGGGGGTGTGTGTGTGTGGGGGGGGGGTCAAAATCCTCCAAATTAATTGTTTTATTTGACAATGGCATATCTGGGAAAAAAAATTGACGACAGTCAAATGTGAGTGTTCACCCAGATCAAACAAACACTAGTTGAATTCCTTCTGCCATTGCAACAGTTTGCATAAGAAAGTTCAAAAACAAATTTTAAACACGTGTTCTCTATATAATGTAGCTTTTTTCAGAAGGTTGAATCCAAAAAAAATCACAATATATGGCCTTGCATGATATGTTTAATCCCTGTATCATGATTAAAAAGCATTGCCAGATTAGTGATGACGCACAGTCCTTCTATTAATATACAGTGCATGCCTAATATATATATTAATCTGTATACTTATCATGTCTGTAAGTAGGAGCTAATGATCGGCAGGATTATTCTTTTGGTGATAAATATCAAGCTCATTGTCTTTTAATATTTATGTTTGTTTTATCAACCACAAGCAACCAAAAGAGATCCTTTTGGAAATTGTATAAATTAAAGAACAATTTAATGAAAATATTGAAACATACTGAAACATACTATGATGCACCTCTTCTATGGGCTAATTTTCAATGAGTCCTGTTTTTGGTTAATCTACTTTTTCCAAAATACTGTAATTCTCATATGGGAAATTCTTCATCATCACATCAATATTGTTTTTCATCTTAATCTTTTTTAAAGCAAGGGCACTGTACCATAAAATAGAATTCATATCAACATGAATCTGAAACCTTTACTTGATAGATATATTTGATAACACCACTGCATCAAATTGTGTCCATATTAACAAACACCAGCTATTTTTAATGTTCATAGTTATGTATTAGCCACTAAATATAACTTTACAAGGAAAGAATGAGTACAGTTACTCTTTCAAAGTCTCAAAACAAGTGCAGGCTGTTTCCTCAATCTGGCATTTGTTCTTATAGTGTCTATGAACCCTTTCTACATGATATCTGAAGAAATTGACTGGAGCTGTGCATCATTTTTGAATTCCTCAGTACTTAAAGTTGTTATTTTGAGCACTTAAAGCTGCAGTGCTTGATAGTTTTTAGCATCACTGGGCAGAAAAAAAAAATCAATAATTTCTCTTGAGTCTGTTGTAATTCAAGTGGTCTGAAAACAGATGAGACTTCTGTATCTACTCCCTGCCTGTGTTTTCAGTATATTTCTACTTCATCTAATCATAGACCGGTAAGGGGCTAAATACATAACTAACATCTGTTAAATCACAGATCACTGCTCAGATTTCATCAGACAGGATCTGAACTTTATTCTACAGTACTGCTGCACTCTGTGTCTGCACTAGTGGATGAATCATGTCAGAGAAACATGGCTTCATTCTTTCATAACACAGAAAGGAGTCTCTCCAATTTTTGCTTTTTTCCCCCGCTTTTATTTTGACACCTGTGCCTTTAACTGTGTTGAAACCATCCAATTTTAGTGCTTATAAGTACATATATGGATGGTGTATAACAGTAAAACACTAGTGGTACGTAACACAACACACCCTGCCCCCCACTTTGCAACACATTTTACCTGATTTGCCCTATCTCTTACAGTATCATTGTGAAAACACATTTTTGGTGACATGTGGCCTTGACCTTTGACCTACCAAATTTAATGGGATCCATTCTGGACCACCTTGTACCTTGCATCAATTTTAATGGAAATTTATGCAGTAATTTTTTTGTATAAAGCTGCTGACAGTCAGACAAAAAGACAAACAACTCTCAAAACCATACCCCTCTCCCCTTCAGGTTTGGGGTAAAAGAGTTTGCTGTGGAATACTAGACACTTAAAAGCACAGTGGCCACTATTTGGGCTTTGTAGCAGAAATATCTGAAAATAGCTGGTGTAGTATAATCCTTTATTGTCTTGCCACAATAGCAGTGACATAACACACTATTGATAGAAATAGTTGTATAGGAGTGGAAGACAGGCTTTACAGCAGTAGGAATCCAACCTGATTCCTCAACCGTATAGTTCATAAACATCATTATAAAGCTGTGATCCATTCACAGATTGTTAAGCATTGCACCTTTAAACTATTAATGAAGCAGCTCATGTCTGTGTTGGTTCATATAAGCTGAATTCTTTCAAAGAAGCGACTTGGATTTGGACTAATAAGCACTGAAATATTGTCTGAGTACAGTCACTAAATTATTTTTTCTGCCATTTGTCTGACAGGAAGTACTTATTACAAGCTTACAAATTAGATTTAATATCCATGTGGGACTATTTGGCAGAGTTGTGAAACGTTAAGGGTTGTAGGAGGCAATTAGGTGAAATTTTTAAAACCATTCAATACATGGAAATGAGGTTAAGAGTAATTTCCGCAGCAACATGAAAACTATTGTAATCATCATCATTACTATCATCACTAATATCATCATGTCCTAGATACTGTATTCCACTACTAAGTCAGATTTACTTCATAAATCCATGTAACCTACACCTTAATCGCTCATTTTAGTATTTTTTGCATTATTTTCCTCCCAAGAAAGTGTTTCCAGAGCAGCTCTGTTGGCATGGTGACCTCTGGCCCCCCCCCCATACAACCAGCTGTTGCTGTGGTAACCTCCTCTCTGCCCCGATACTCTTTTTCAGGCTGAAAAGATTGTGCTGGAGATGCAGGATCCTAAATCAGGAGTGAAGTCTCAGCCTCAGAGATTGGTTATCACAACCATACCCCACGCCATTACTGGTAAGGATGTGCACAGACACACACAAACACTGATGAAAACACTGTACACTGTGTGCTTTTCACGTTACTCTGTGAGTGGTGGAGTGATTGTGCATGCATAGTCTCACTGGAGGATACCAGAGCGCTGGGCTCAAACTCAAGAGCTACAGATTTCATCTCCATGACAACCCCCGCGGTCTCCGAGTCAGGGGAGGGAAAAAGTAGGAGGTGAAGGAGGAGGTGGATAGCTGAGCAGGCAGAGGGAAGGGGCAAGAAATAGACAGTAACTAGAAATAACAGAGACAGTGAGGAGGAGGAGAAGATGAGAGGAAACCTAGACTTCTACGTCATTTGGGAGTTTCAGTTTTCAGCTACATTATATAAAAGAGTAGCTTCATGTTGTGAATGAATGGAATTATTCACGTATCATGTAGAAACAATGCAAACTCTTTTCCTTTGCTGCTCCTCTACATATTCATCCCTCCACAGGCCCCCTGTCTTCCTCCTCCTCCCATCTGCCTCCCTCTATTACCTGGAGAGGCTACACTCAATCGATAGAGCCTTTAGTGGCATATCTGAGAGGGGTCTGACATTTAGACACACACACACACACACACACACACACACACTCAACCAGCTATCCATACATACACACAAATTATTCTTTTTACTTTTGTCTGTCATTTCTTTTCTCTTTTTTTTTCCTTCTTTTTTTTGTCTGCATTTGTTCTCATTGTTTAACACCACAGAGAGGGTGTCTGTCATTTCTAAGTTTTGTCATGTTTCAGCATGGTTATTTTTTTTCCCCTCAGGTGAAGACATAGTTGCATGGCTAGCAGATAGATTCCAAATAGACACACAAGGTGAGTCACAAGGAGTCATATAATGGCCATGTTATTATCTATATCTGCATGGAAAAGCAGTAAAAATGTGTGATAATCATAGTTTGCAGTGATGCCACATGTATTTAAAGTTAACCCTTATTCTAACTTTAGAGGCGAGAAGTTTTGGCTCTATGTTGGTGGCGTTAGGATACATCTACCCCCTACAAGACCACAAACGCTTAGTGATCAAACCAGATGCATCTCTCTATCGTTTTCAGGTAAGAACAAGCCACCATTTCAGGTTTTATCATCATCTCTCTGTAATGCATTACACATGAAATGAAGGGAAAACAAAGATTATCCCACAATAAATGTTTAATCCCAAATTTTCCCTGCTTTCCCTTTTATATTATTGAATAAATAGTTGAACTTCTAAGTTTATGGTTGAATTATTAATTGCAGTTCCAATTAAAATGTAGATTATTTTGAAGGTGTGTGTTGAAATGTCTTTTCTAGATAAAATGTGGTTGTGGTCTGTGTTAATTTTGGGCTTAGAACTGGATGTTTGTTGACATTATCCAACTCTATTTCTAAGCATCTAAGCTTGTTTCCATCCATAGTAACTCTGACCTATGGGCAAGAAAAAAACAACAACTACAAAGTACAAATAGTCACCTCACTAACAATAGATCTGACACTTAATAGGAAAATAGGTTTACACATTACAATACATTAAATTTTCAGGTTCTTTCTAGTTGAGGATTTCTAAAGAAATTGTATAAATGTACCAAATCAAATATATAAGTGCAATAACACTTAATAATTTGCAGGAAAAAAACTGTAACTTACCAGCACTTTTGTAATTTCTTTTCCAATTTATGTTATAAAGTTTATAAGGTTTGGCACGTTAAACCTCTGAGGCAGATAATTTGTAAAAAAAACAGTGTGTTTGACTATAATGAATTCAGTGTAGAGGACCGGTGGTAATTTTTCCACGAAAAATCCATATAGCATAGTTCTCAATGTTCTCTTACCCGCTCCCAAAGCAACAAGAGAAACTACTGTTATAAATGGAGTCCATTAACATTAGCAATCATCCATCTCGAAAACTGTGCACACGGATCTTACTCATTGAACCTTTTAGTCCTTTTTTTTCCACTTTCTTTTTTTGTGGTGAGCTCATTTTTACTCTAAAAGGTACTTAAGATAGAATATTATTGGACATAGTAATTGTGCTAACGAGCTCAAGTTTGTCTTTGCAGTCTGAAATTTCATCATGCTCATTAGGGCTGCAACTGTAGCAGAGGACATACTCCATTATTTTAGATGAATCTTATCAGTTATCTTAATAAAATGTCAAACTAACTTATTTATTTTCTTCTCAACCAAAACGAATAGGCATTTCATGTGTGCAATTTATAGCAAAGAGAAATGACTAATAAGTTAGAACAGGTGAAATACAGATTAAAAATGTACTAAATAATATAATCCTGATCTATGATGATATGTCGGTAGTTTCACCTTTTATAAAAAACAAATGCATCCAACTAAAGTGTTTCAGGTTGGCTTTTAGGAGTGAGATCACCCCTACTGGGTCACACAACTTGTTAATGCTGTCAGCATAAGATTAGAAATAAGAAAAAAGCCGTTTCTGTTCCCAGAGCAACAATAAATGCAATGCATTTCTGGCCTGTGGACAAGCTCACAACACATTATTTCAAGCTGTTAGTTGTGTACTGTGTCCTTTGCAGACTCCATATTTCTGGCCCACACAGCAGTGGCCTGTGGAGGATACAGATTATGGTCGGTGCAAATGCAATCTGATTCATTTGATCATTATATGACTTGTTATTAACACTTGAGTAACACATTGTTTTCTATTATTATTGCAGCAATCTATCTTGCAAAAAGAAACATACGCAAAAAAGGTATCCTGGAACTGCATGAGCAGGTGAGAAAATGACTGAGAGTTGAACGTAATTGTGTTTGTTGACATTTGCTGAGGTGTTATTTTGACGTCTGTAGGAGCAGTATAATCGTCTTCATAAGTGGATGAATCATAAATGGGATTTCATCGTGATGCAAGCTAAGGAACAGTACAGGTAAGGTGTGAAAGAAAAGATGCATCCGAAGACATGATAAAGATTGAGGAGGTGTTAAAACTTTCTCTGTTGGTGTCCAATGCCAGGGCTGCAAAAGAGAGGAAGAAGCCGGACCGTGTTGTGTTTGACTGCCAGGAGAGAGCATACTGGGTGGTGCACAGACCACCGGTGAGACTATACACACACACACACACACACACACACACACAGATGGTTATCAGACACTGTTGTAAACACTGGCTGTAGGTAGCAGCCAGCAAACATAGAAGTCTGTAAATAAATTCCACTCTACCTCTATACTTCCCAGGGTATCTCATTATCTCTACCCATGATGCCTCATTATCATTACATGTCCAGTCAGACTAAAAGGGCACGACTGATTAATATTTCACACCGTGTGGGAGAATGTGGTGCAGTGGTTGTGAGTCACACCGGGTCTTATCAGGGTGTTACTGACCAGGTGAGATACGCACATGCTGTGATGGACCCAAATGACTCAGATTTATGGATTTCTCACTAGATTTATGGTAATGGAAGTTAAAATGTGCCAGTAGTCATAATAATAATAATAATATATTTTATTCATAAAGCACTTGACATTTTGAGGTTCAAAATCTCAAAGTGCTACAGAAGAAGACAGTTTAATTGAAAACAGTTAAAAGATAAAACGCAGTTCATGAGACAGATGAGAGGTGATGAGTACACTTTCCTAAAAAGAAACATTTTTAGGCAAGAAAAGAAAAAGAACGAGTGGATATACAAATGTTGTAAAGATTTTTTTAATAAGAAATTGTATTTATTGATACGAAAAAATAAATCAGCAATATTGATAGAAATAAAAGTCCTTTATGATCCACACTGACACCATCACTGACTCGTCTCGACTACACACATTCTTCATCAGGTCACTTTAAAACCCTCAGTGCATCATGGGATGCTAATCATGTTGATTATGCCTGCCTTTAAGTGTGGCTGAATAAGTACCACTTGCAACCATCATTTTTGCCCTTTTATTTTCCCTGCATTCTGCTCCTCTCCTTGATTATTGCTTCATTCTTCTGTAGACATGTGCATTTTTTGCTTTTTTACCTACTAGATACTATTACCATTTTTTCCCTTCAAATTACATATATATTTCAACAACTGTTTGTATGAATCCATCTTTCTTTCAATATTTAGGATATATTTCAATGTAACCCAGTGAAAAATAAGCAATAACAAAGTATAAAAAATACATTACTGATGATTTTTAGTGGAGGGCCAAACATGACTGATGGAGATTTGGTGTGGAGTTTTTGAGGTGTAATGATCTTCATTGTAACAGGGGACTACTTCATCACATCCAGACTACCTCCATCTCCATCTTGATGCCTTCCCAGGCGGCAATGCACTCTCCGCCCCAAGTGGCTCTAGCCAATCACAGCACTCGAGGTAGATTTTTGCATTTTCCTCTGAGGACTTGGCAATTATACAGTTCAGCCAAGGTGAGCTGTAACTTGTGTGATGTTGTAAACTGTGTGTAACTGTGAATACTGCAATTGTCATATAGGCTATGTATGGTTTAACTGAATAGGCAGCTATGCTAATGAGCTAATTAGCTTTTTACTGTTGAGGAGGTTTGGCATAGGAATCAGACTGCTTTTGTATTTGCTGTTTAAAAATAGCTGTTTAAGCTACATGCTGTTTGAATAAAGCTGTGTTTACTTGAAAGGACTAGCTAGCGAGCTAGTTATCGTTTAATGTGGAAGGTGCCTTTAGCTAAACCAAATATTAAGCATGTATTAGCTATAATAGTCAGTCTGTAAGCAGGCAGTTGTGTGAATTGACATTAAATTGGCAGGGAATACTTTTAATATCAATGGTTGGATATTTGGGTATTTTTAAAAGCAAATACAAAATCAGCCTAATTCCTATGCTAAACCTCAACAGTAAAAAGCTAATTAGCTCATTAGCACTTGTCTGTTCAGTTAGCCATACATAGCCTACATGACAATTGCTGTATTCAAAGTTACACACACTTTACAACATTACACAGGTTACAGCGAAATAACTTTAGCAAGGTACAATCCACTTACCTTGGCTGAACTGTACAATTGCAGAGTCCTCTTCAGGGAAAAATACATTTACCTCGAGTGTTTGTGATTGGCTAGAGCCGCTGGGGGGGTGGGGAGGCACACCTGCCTTAGAGGCTTGGTTGGGGGCTCAAAACCCAAACAACACTAACCCAGCACTGCTAACTTGTTGCTTACATAGACATAATGAAGTTGCCATTTGCTGACTGTTGTGCACACTCCTCCATACAATGTAATGACACTTCAATCTGCATTAATTGATTGTTTGCCCACTTGTGGGCAGCACAACAAGCTCAGCAATGAAACACAAAAACAACCTAATGAATCCAATACATCTTAATACACAAGCACCAGACTCTGGGCAGCATTATAAGAGTTTTGTGACAAATAAACACAACATTCAATGTCATGATGGCTTGGTTTTAGGTGAAAAACTGGTCCTGCTCTAAACAATAAGCAATTTTTATTTTTCTGTTGGGACTTTTAATATCTGAAATAATTGGAGAATGTAAATCACGTACAGACTATTACACTTTTTTTTATCTCCCTAGTAAAACATGGACACTCAATTTTAAAAATGAGTCAAGCCAAGACTAATAGTGAATAACAGTATTTTATAGTATTTAATGGGAATAAAGAAATGTTATTATTCATGATTTGGGGCTGATTTATAAAGGCTATAAAGTGAGTTTAGCAAGTGGCAGAAAGTTTAGGCAGATATAAGTACAACCTTTTGTCCTTAATATTATATTTTTGCAGTAATAAAATCCTCCCACACTATAATTCAGAGAACCATTTCTACTGAATGCTGATAAATAAGGTTCACGTTCAATCATTTATTTGTGATGAAACTGTCTACTTGCTCATTTGCTGTACAGGCAGAGCGGGGTCTGTTGTTGTCTCTCATGTGACATTAGCAGCCAGTGATTAGCATCATAACACAGCCATCTGCTTTAATGAAGTGGGTCTTTGGTAAAGACACACATTTTGAAGTCATGGCTTTTGGTGTGTGTTTGTGTGTTTCTGTGCAGCCGGGGACTGTGAGTGTGATGGACTATGGGTTGGAACGAAGAGCAGATCCTAATACAGAGGAGGTAACCGGTGAGTGTAGGAGAGAAAAGATAAAGAAGAGAGTGAATGACCTGCACATAACCTTTATGAGCATAATTCCATCCAATCAGCTTATAATCATTAAGAGGATTTACTGCATGGAGTTAGTTGCAATAAAGGCTAGTCCTTTTGTCACTTTCCATTGCCTGTTTTGCTGTTTCTATCATTGTGCTGATTATCTTTTACTAAATATTTTCTCTTCTCTTCTCTTCTCTTCTCTTCTCTTCTCTTCTCTTCTCTTCTCTTCTCTTCTCTTCTCTTCTCTTCTCTTCTCTTCTCTTCTCTTCTCTTCTCTTCTCTTCTCTTCTCCAGGCTTTTCAGATCTACGTTTCTACATCTTTACTTGTGAAACCTCCTTCCTGTAAACCTTTTAACCCTCATATATATAAATTTATTTATTTCCTTTATACTAAATTAAACAAACATAACTAAAAAACTTATTACAGTTTCCTATTACACTGTCATAATGAAAATTGTTATTTGGCATCCCTTAATAATAATAATAATAATAATAATAATAATAATAATAATAATAATAATAATAATAATAATAATAATAATAATAATAATAATAATAATAATAATGACTTACTGTGTCAAAGTATCAAGGAACTTTCTTGAAATAATGAGATACTATATTAAAGGTGTGACTTTCTTGAACAAATACCTAATTATTTTTAGATGCTGTGTCAGTATTTTTCTCTTCAATGGAAAGATGGGTTATTATTTTGACTCACAGAATACACTTTCAAAAATAAGCATGTGTGCTCAATATAATCTAGAAAGATAACCTATGAAAATATAGATAATAGACATATTCAAAATGTAGAGTCACAGATTTACAGGCATATATATTGTATTAACATCTATAACAACAATTTTTTCTCCCCTCAGACAAAAACACCGGACTATTTCCAGAGAATTGTAAGTAAGAATCTTGTCATTCTGACTGTTTTATTGCTTTCCCCTCCACCATTTACCTAAAGAGTTCATTCTCCGGACATTGTTTTTGTTTCCTGCAGATGATTTTTACCCAGCAGTCCATCATGAGACCCAGAGTGAAGTCATCTGTATCTATTGGGGCGTAAGCAGATAATTTGTACTTTTAGCTCTCGCATATCTTTAACAGTAACTTTAGTTTTGCTGCATCAATTTCTGTCTCCAAATGCATATTTCACTCAATGTATTTCAACTGACCTGAAAATATAGGCAACGAGTAACTGACTAGGTTTACATGCACATAGAGAAATTAAAATTATTGCCTCATTCTGGCTAATATCAAAGTTTTAAAAGCCATGTATGCACCTTGTTTGGACTGGAAATCAGTCTATTCGAGCCAGATAATAGGGTTCTTAATTGAGCTTTGTCACCATGTATATATCAGTCATGCTTAAATCAATTATTGACTGGCTTGGACGCTCCACCTTCCAGAAGTGACCAGAGATACAGCATGACAACATGCACATCACATATAATAAATCAGAGTGGACAGTACGTACGAAGTTTCCTGAGCTGTTGCATCATTGCCATTCATATCATCGCTCAATGTTGTCCTCCTTCTACTGCGTCTGCTTCAAATCTGCTACATTTGTTTACTGATTGTGCTGCATCTATGGCACCAACCGGAAGAATGCCAACACAAAAGAGTGCATAGCGCCACCTTGTGTCTGAGAGTCAAACTTACTTTACTTAATAATTTAATTTTCTTGTCGTGCATGTATGTACACGTAGATTTCTCAGTAACTCCAGTTATGTCCTTAGCTTGATTATTGCCAATAACTATTCCTTGTTACAGGCACACACACACCCAACAATGGAAAACATATAAATCTTACCAAATGCATTTTTCTCAATTCTAGTCAAAATATCTCACCACACTTAAAATGAGACATAATCACCAAGAGTAATTTTCAGTCAGATATAAATAAAATATTTTAGACAATAGATAATGAAAATCTGATTCTAAGAAATCTTACTAAAATCATTTTCACTTGCTCCATTGGCAGATTTTATTTTATTTTGCTTAATTCAGGATTGTTTTTGCTTAATTCAAGCAACAACAAAAAACTGTTTTAAATATGATAAGGTATTTTGATTAGAAATGACAAAAATACACTTAGTAAGATTTAGATTTTTGCAATGCACAATGGTTTTCTTTCATGGATAGAATTGTTGTCAGAGGTCGTTAGTGGTTATTAGGTGCACCTGCCAAGTGTGTCCACACCTGGCTGCAATTAGTTAGAGTTTTCTGTGTGCTGTCCAAAACTCCACGTCCACGCTAAGCTTTCTGCTGTTTCCCAAATATAACAAGTACTACTGAGAATTTTCTGTTGGCCATGTTTCCACCCTTTTCTCCTACCTCCAACCTAAACAGTGAATCCTATTTTAAATATATTTTCGTTGTATCTATCTCCATGACAGTCAGTGTATGACTGCAATTTTTTTTTACCCCCCTTCCTCTCCCTTTTTCATTTGACCTCTTTTTATGTTTCCTATGCAGTTTGTTTTGTTCCCGTCCCAATTTCTGACCACTAACCATGATTTTTTTTCTTTTCTTTTGTAAATGTAAAATGTCCATATTCACAATCTTTGAAAAGCATTTATTAATAGCAGCAAAACCTACTCGGTTTGCTAAGTTAACGTTGTAATTTTCCTGTCAGACAAATGCAGAGGAAGAAAAAGTCAATGTAATACCAATAATTAAAATGACATCCTGCTTAGACGTCAGAATGATTAACCTTTTTCACTCTGTATGACTCCATGAAAACTATTGAACTTTCAGTTACTTAGAGACAAACCAGTTTCTGTCTCTGTCACATGATTAGCTACCCATAAAAGTGGATTATATAACTATCATACATGAGTGATCTCTGTCATATAATTCTATATCATACAACAACATTTTCTGATTCTTTCACTGCCTTTATCGTTTGAAAACACACCCACTACTTGCAAATAAAGGTGTCTAATACTTATCATAGATCAGGTGGCCAAGGATGTAAACAAAATTACATTCATTTTATTATAAATTTTTTTTAAATATTTTTACAGATATAATTATGTGACATGTGCATTTATTATCCAATTACAAATGCAAATATGTTACTTAATAAACATGCCATTTTATCCTACCTTGCAATGCCAAAATAAAAGAAACATACAGTAACATTTACAGTATATTACAACATTATTACTTCTGCTCATTTTAAGCCTTATGAGTTACAACCCTACTTTAATTGATCGTGATTATCTGATGTTGATCCTCTAAAGCCTAAATACAGTGTATTTCATTTCTCCTTGTCCCTCTCAGATTGGTAAAATTTTGTACCACCTACCACACCCATGACCCCTTCCTCTGCGGATGTCTTCCCAGCAACCCCTGGCTCACTGATGATGTTTCATACTGGACCTTGAACATGCTGAAGTGAGTTAGCAAAGGACATCATTTATACATATTAATTAACATGTGTTTGGCAGCTGATTGTTGAATTAATCTTCTCTGTGTCTTTGTTTTATATTCATTTATGTGACAGTGTGGAAACACCCACTAAAATGCGTGTGGAGCGGTGGACTTTCAGCTTTGGGGAGCTGCTTTCAGACCCTCGAGGACGAGATGATTTCAGACTCTTCCTGAAGAAAGAATTTAGTGGTATGATTTTTTTCTGTTTATTTGTCTTTTTGTAATGAATTGAAGTTTTACACACATTGTTGCATTTTTTTCTCCCCAGAAACTCACTTTCTTTGTCACCATTTTGATTCATTTTCAGGAGAGAACTTGGCATTCTGGGAAGGCTGTGAAGACATAAAGTTCGGAGCTGCTGCAACAATGGGAGAAAAGGCTGAACAGATCTACAAGTAATGTCAACACTTCATTCTTCTACTGTTATTGTTGTTTTTTTCACTCAATACTTGCAAGTGCTTTTAAAAAAAACCTTGCTCATCTTTTTAAAACTCAATCACAAATATAGAATTACTTTCATAATTTCACATGAGAACTGACTGACCTTTGGTTTACAGCTTTTTATGTATTCACATACTCAAATTTTAAACACAATTACAAATATATATATATATATAATTCTGAAATGCCACATACATCTACGGCACATTTGAGTTGTAAGTGTTATTCATATAGAAGCAACTATAATCCTAATTTACTTCATCAGAATTAAATTCAATAATTACTTATGGCTAATGGAGATTATTTTATAGTTTAAATTTTTTTCTTTTAATTTACCTCTATTTTATAATTATTGGACTCTGCTGCAGACCAAACAGTTAAAAATAAAATAGCTTTGTGCGATAGAGGACAAAAACCAAAGGATCAAATCATATAAACCATATATTTTTTCTAAATGGAAAACATATTAATCTACTTTTCACTAGTAAAACTAAAATCAAAAACTAAAAGTGAAATATTGAGCATTTGTACATATGTAAGTAACTGAATATAACTGCATTAAAAAAAAAAAAAAAAGCCTAGAAATTTGAGTAGAAATAGTGGTGTAATTACATTGTTTTTCCAGTAGAGGGCGGTGCTAAGCAAAAATCCGGTTTTGTTTCTCCTTTCCTAGGACTTTCCTAGCACGCGGTGCACCACGATGGATCAATATTGATGGAAAGACCATGGAAATCACAGTAAAAGGGCTGAAACACCCACATAGATATGTTCTTGATGCTGCCCAAACTCACATCTACATGCTCATGAAGAAGGTCAGTGAACACACCAGGACAGCAGGTGGAATAACCACATTGTAGTGTATTGTATGAATTCCTCCTCATGCAGGAGTGTCAAACATGTGGCCCAGGGACCAAATCCAGCCCTCCAAAGACTCCAGTCCGGCTCCTGGGATAAATTTGTGAAATACAAAAATGATAGTGAATATATTGATAATTGTATTTCAGGTTCCACATACAGATCAAAATGGGTCAGATCAGTAAAATACTATCATAATAATAACCTATAAATACTCACAGCTCTACCTTCTGCTTTTTGTTAATTCAAACATTTTCATGTCATTTTACTGTATTTACAATAAAACAATTATTTCACAACAAAGTGAATAACCTGAACAAATCTGAAGTGTAAGTTTAACAATGTTCTGCCTGTTATTAAATGTTTTGCATATTTTTAGATCTACTAATAAATAGTCTGTACGTTGTAAATGACAAACAGAGACATTATTTTGTTAAAATTGCATTTAGTTTTCTGACGAAGTGTCAGTTTATTCATGTTATTCACATTGTTGTAAAAGACAGTTGGTAGATGTGAACATTTTTATCACAATTTAACGTTCTTTTGTTCTAAAACGTAGAGGAAAATTTGTAGTTGACATTATTTATATATTATGTTAGTATTTTTCAGATCAAATTTGGTTTAATGTGGCGCCTGAACTAAAGTGAGTTTGACACCCCTGTCCTATCGTCTACTCAGCATTGTGAACACTGTGATCCATGTCATATTTGTGTATTTTATCAACTGCAGGATAAATATGGCCGCTACCTGAAATCTCCATTTTATAAGGAAATGCAGAAGAAGGCCGTCTCTCCTGAGGAGCACAAATTCACGTATGTGCCAGTGTTTGTATTTACACTTTTCTTTATGAAACACATGGCACTTACTCTTTATTTTCTGTTTATTTAGTTTGATGGGGGGTTTTTTTACTCACTTGTGTCCTCATTTTTCTTAACGTTCTTGTCGTTTCTCTGGCTCAGTGAGACCCAATTGGAGCAGAACTCGAGGAACAGACGGCCCAGTCTTAGCCCCATCATCCTTCGGCAACAAGAGCAAGAGTTAAAGGCTAAGATGGCTGCCAGCGCTCCTGTTGACATCACACAGGTCATGAGTAAACTGAGCAAGCAGGGTGCTCGTCCTCCACCTCCTCCTCCTCCAAAAAGATGAACATTCAGATCTAACAAACTGTAGGCTCACTTTATTTGAATGAGCTATAGTTATTTGAATAGAAACTGAATTGTATGTACCGAGTCTGCATATTTTTTTATACAGTTTAGTCATTAAATTCAGAGAACCACATATATTTTCTGAACATAGTTCCAGTTTAATTAAATATAAGCCACTGCCACACTGAACATGTATTAAAGACGTACTATACAGTGTGCCTAGTTGTTCACAGAAGGGTCTTAGTTACTTTTAATGAAAGTTTCCATATTTTTTAATGGATAAAATTAATTGTGACTCACAGAAGGAGACAGTACAGTAATTGTGTAAGACCTCTGATATGGAACAGAGGATAAAATGTAGAAATATGGGAATGTGCAATAGTTTGAAGCGGTCTTACAGTGTTTAAGTGTATAGTAGAAAAAAGCACAAGATGAGAGTCCAAGGTTTTTAGGCCAGTAACAAAATTTATCAAATTACTGTAACAGATCATTTAGAAAATGGGTGGACCAAACCTTTTCACATGTACTTATTGTATGTCCATATTCATTATACCTGTTGTCTGTCATGTTGTGTCCCATAATGCATGTGTTGCATTGCCCATCGTCACTCATTGACTGTTCTGTACTGTATTTGTTATCAGTCATAAACTAATAAACATCCACAAATCATGTCATGTGTATCTGTTTGTCTTTGTCATTCATTTTTAACAATGCTGATCCAGTCTGTTTTTCCCCTTTCTTAAATAGAGCATAAATGCAATACAACTTCTTTGGTTACTACTATATTAGTATCAAATTATTGATGATGCTGTCCCCCGTATATACGTATATATGACTCATAGATAATGCATAAGTTGCATTCAAAATACTGACCGTCTAATAATAATAATAATACTATGTTTTGTTTGTGAAACACCATTCAAGAACACTAGGAACAGTAGAAGTGCTTATCAGTCAGTTTTTGTCTGGAAGTTTGCAGAGTGTGTTTGCTTTTAAGTATGATAAGAGAGAACTATTGATCAGCTGTGATAGTGCACAAAAGACAGTTTATTTTTTTTCCCCAGGTTATTTGCAAACAGAAAGAAACCTTGATCTTACAGACTATGTATAATTCATTAAAGCCATTATATTGTTATCAGGCTTCTGGAGAACTGATCATTAATTGAACCAGGTGTACTGGAGGAAGGAAACATCTTAAACACCAGAGGTGGCAAAAGTACTCTCATAAAAGTACAAGTACTGATTCAACTCCTTTACTTAAATTAAAGTAAAAAAAAAAAAAAAAAAAAGTACAACTTCTCAATTGTAATAAAGTATGAATTTAAAATGGCATTCTTTGTAATAGCTAAAAGAATCAATACCTACTGAACCAAACTAAATCCTAAAACTGTCAACACCAGCCAAAAATAAAGCTTACTCAGTTTTGTAGGAATTTGTTTGAAAAAGTGTTTCCAATGATTTTCCCTCCGAAGCAATGTATTTTACATACTGTCACATCTGTTTGAAAAAGTAACAAGCCCATTCTGAGACTGTAAGGAGCATAAAGTACAGATATTTATGCAAAATTGTAGCTAGTAAAAGTAAAAAGTTGCCAGAAAAATAAATACTCAAATAAAATGCAAATACCTGAAAAATCTACTTCAGTACAGTAACAAAGTACTCATACTTAGTTACTTCTCACCTCTGTATAACAGGCAGGATACCAGGTGACCCTCAGGGAACTACTTACCCCTGCTTCAAGATAGTTGTCCTGCAGTTCATGACATAAAAAATCATTTGTCATATCATTATTAATACTTTATTTTATCACAAATTAGTTTTAAGAAAAGTCAAACATTCTGATAAGTTTAAATAGTTGGTCATTAAGCCTTCTGACATTTCTCTTTTGCCCTTTGACCTCACAGCTGTGTCGGTTCACCACCCCTGTCCCCCATCTTGCCGTCTACTCTGGCCTGACAGACTCCCCCACTACCAACGCCTTGCCCTCTCTTCCCTTCCCTGCCCACACCCCATCCTGCCCATCCCCCATCAGTGTGGCCTTAGACAGCACTTCAACCTCTGAGTGGCGAGGGCAGGCAGGGGATGGAGAGGGTGAAGCGAACCCCAAAACCCAGACCCCAACAGGAGGACATGCACCTAAGTCCCGCATGGCTCTCTCCCTGAGGCGTCTGCTGAGACGAAGCTGTGCCCCATCTGGCATGTTTGCCAGCCTGTCTCCTAAATGCCACTCAGCAGCTGGGACAAGTAGCCGCATCCAGCCAATCAGCCCGGACCAGCCCAGTCAGGCTCCACCCAGACGGATGGGGAAGTGAGTGTAAACAGAAATATACATACACCAACCAGCCATAATAACATTATGACCATTGAATACCTCATTACAATGGGACCTTGTCCTTGTCAGAGGGTGCGATCATGTATCAATCAGCAAGTGAACATTTACCCCTTACTGTGATGGGATAGAAACAGCAAAATTGGCAAAAGTAGGAATCTGAATAACTTCGGCAAGAGATAAATTATGATGGTAAAATACAGCCCTGGAAAAATTCCATTCCTGTATCTGTTGAATTCCAGCATGATCACATCTTAATCGACTTAATAAACATCTGACCCTACTCTATATTTGCATCATAACAGTAATTTCTGCATTTAATTTAACAAAAAACTGTAATAATACATATATATATATATATATATATATATATATATATATATATATATATATATATATATATATATATATATATATATATATATATATATATATATATATATATATATATATATATATACACACACACACAGTAATTAACCCTTTGTTGGTCACTACAAAAATCACTATATATATATGTGTGTGTGTGTGTGTGTGTGTGTGTTTTGTTGTGCTTTTTCCATCTCACAGCAACTATTATAACATAAAACAGATTTTTTTTTTAAAATTTAACTAAAGTATTAATATTCAAACATTTACCCTTCACCAATCTTACCAACATCATTTGTGACTTGGTTCAAAATAGATGTATTAACTATTTGTGTTTGTATCATTAGCGATTAGCATTAGCAATTAGCATTAGCCTCTACCTCTACCATTTGGTTCAGCATGTTTTCAAAAAATTATTACATGAATAACAAAGTATTTCTAAAACATGGTGAGGATTATTTATGTAAAATGGACCCTGTAACAGTTAATAAAATGAAAAAAAATCGAACTTGCCTGCAATTTTGTGTCCAAAAGAAAAGATCATAGCAGCTAGCACGACCTGAATATATCATTGACAGTGCTACCCGGTGGTATTTTTGTGCATTACATGCTTCTTACTAAAGGGGGAGACTGCCCAAGAAGTTTGATTTCAAAGGACTTACATATATATTACATATCAGGGTTCAAATTTACCTCTACCAAACGGTTGAGCTGACCAACAGAGGGTTAACTGTAAAATCATTTACAGTATATTACTGTACTTGTAAGTACAGAAAAATACTGTATTTAAAATTACAGTACTTTACAGACTCAATACTGCCACTAAAATACTGTACATTTTAGAGTAAAAGTTCTACAGTGTACATTTAATTACTTTTTGTCACTTTTCTCTGGCAGAACTATTCTCAAGTCTCTCACCTTAATCTTTTTTTTTTTTTTATCCTTTTGCAGTTTTTTCCAGATTAAAGTGGATATACCTCCAGAGTGCCGTATCTACCCTATTGAGTCAGAGGATGAGGAGGAGGACAACAGAGCTCCCTCTAGAGGAGTCGGAGCCAAAGAGATCATCTGCCCCTGGGAGAGCCTCACACCACAGAATGGGATGGGCTAACACGATGATTCTCTGCATGTAGAGTACTATAACCGGCACAGATGTATTTCTGTAAGCTACGCCAACCATAAAACATCTAAATGAGAGAGAAAAAAGGGTAAAATGCTTTTATTGTACCAGTGTAGAAGCAGCCACATTATTATAACAATGATGTAGAAACCACAAACCAGCAATTCTGAGACACTGAAGATGTGGCTGTTGTCCTATAATACACTGAGCATACACACATTCCTTACTAAGACATAGTTTGGCAGAAATATAACTTTTCCATACAGGTCTATATTTGTCAGACTCACAGGAGATCATCAATTAATGTGAAAAACAGAGTTTCTTTAACCACAGCCTTATTTTTACTAATCTTACTGATGGAAGCACTATCTGAAGCAGCTGGTTTGTGTCTAGATGGACCAAAAGAAGACCTTTCCAAACAATAGGTATATGTCAAATGAGTTTTATGAGACTTTTTTTGTGTAAAGGTCAACTACATTTTCATTGAATACTTTAGTGTCATACCAATGAACTGATAGTTCACTTTGAAGTATACTGTTTCAATTCTAAATTCGTCCACTTTAGGTTGTGAAGCTGTACTTTTAAAGGGGAAAATTGTACTAATATAAAACTTGATTTGCAGTCTCAGCTAATTATACTAGCTACAAAACAAATTCGAAATGAAAAAGCAATTAATTCATGTAAATATTTCTTTTATGTATGTATATTTTAATTAAACCCAGTTTACATTTCATTTTTTATTTTTTCTTACAAATGTATTATGAGTTATACTATAAGTGAACTCATGGGTTACTTAAGCATTTTACTTCTTTACTTTTTTTTCTTAATTAAAAAAAGATTACACCAAAAGTAAAAAAAAACAAAAAAACATTTTTTGCTGCTTATACAGTCGGGAAGAAAACATTATTAGACCACCCTTGTTTTCTTTAATTTTCTTCAGCTAAAGGTACATACATGGACAAATATAATGACAACAATGAAAATAGCTCATGAGAGTTTAATTTAATTTCAAATACTTTTTTCTTCTCTGTCTGTTTTATTCACATGATACACTCTAATTTATGAGCACATCCTTATAGTATATTCTTTATCATTCATATTTTATCCAGTCAGTTACTTTTCATTTTGTGCTGCTATTATACAAGTAGACATAGATATACTTTATGTAATAGCTCCTCAGAAAGTGACAACATTAGTATTTTGATATAGTGCAGTACATAATCATTAGAATTACGTAATACTAGTAGTATTATCGGCACACGTTCTCTTGTAGCATAATTTCATCAATAAACATTTCATTACAAGTACATGTCATGTACTTAAACTCACGTGATTGTTAAATACATTATGCCATTGGTGCGTTCTTGCTTTTAATTGAAAAGACATTCACAATACAACTATCACACTTGAATTACTCATTTTTTGTAAGGGAATCTGGAGTAGAAGTATTCACTGGCTTTCAGATCCTGAGTTGTAGCTATCACCTTTGAACCTCATACTGCCTGTTATATAGTAGCCCAACAGCAGCCTTACCCAACTTAACACTTTTGATGTTTCTGTAAAGCACGGACATATGAGCGAGAGGAAAAAAAAAAATATATAAATATGTTTTGTGTTACAATAGGAATAATTTCATGAGTGTACACAATCAGGTGTACATGAGACTGATTTGCTACAGATAAGATATTGAAAATGTTTACATGCTGATGAGCGATAAGCCAAAGCAGACAGACACCGTTGGCCTCTTCACATGCTTGTTAATAAATTCCAGATGATGTATTTGTATTGTTATTTCACTGAATAATGACCAGACGTAGAGAAGTGTCCTTGTGCTGCTAAATAGATTTAGATGCCTCATCCCCAGTTTATTACCTCCTACACACATTATGTGAAATAGAAGCACTTCAGGTAAAATGAGAGCACACAAGCAGCTTGTCTACATGTTGCTGTTCCTGTTAGATCAGATCTGACATGGGCGCAGTAATAGCTTTCTATTCGGCTGTTTTGTACATATTGTGGAGTCATTATACACTGCCCTGAGCGAGGTGTTAATATTTCTCTCATGTCTCTCCGTGGAGGACAGTACAATGTGAATTAACTGTCAGAATGTATTAACTTTACCATGTTTACAGATGCAAGAATGTGAAAAAAAAAGAAGATACCTTAACTTTGATGTATTTGATTTGTACATTCCATGGCTTGTGTCAAGTGCCTCAATAAATTACTGTCTTAACAAAGATTTGCTGACTTATTTCATACAGTAAGTTTCATAATTACATGGAAATACAGTTTCTTTCTCTGTCATGGAGCTAGGATTACCTTGATATATAATATTTTTGCCTGGTTATGTTAGCTCTGTGATGAACTGGTAAGGAAGTAAAGTACCTCATTGGTACCTGGGAAAGGCTAAAGCATTCCTGTGACCCTATTTGTAGTTTAAGTTCTTCAGAAAAGAATGACTATTTATTCTACTTTATATACAAATAAGCCAACAGTCAATAGCCAGACAATACTCGCTTAACAGTTGTACATTGGAATTGTTATTTATTTGTTCACTTCATTGATGCTAAGGGAAATTCAGTCTCTGCCTTTGACCAACACTGTCTGCTTGTCATTTTCACTGTGTGTTGATATTATTTATGTAAAGGACAGTTAATCACCTTGAATGAATGTGCTCTATAAATAAACTCACCTTACCTTCACAGCAACAATGGTTCAAACCTCAGTAGGTGCAGGGTTTTATACTGCTAACAAAAACATGTATGCTTGGTAATTCACCCACATCACTGCCCTTGACCAAGGTTTTTGGCTTAAATCTAGACTCAGTCCCTGGGCACCACACTCTGGCTCCCACTGGACTAGGATAAGGTTAAATGGAGAAAATGAATCTCCCTATGAGACAATGAAGGTGAATTATATCATGATGTTTTGCAAAAGAAGCTTTGACTATGATCAGGCATATATATATATATATAAATTACATTTTTTCATTTTCATGACGATTGGGTGGTCAGAGTTCACACTTTTCCATTATTCAGTTCTTACATAGGCCAGGGTCCCTGTGGTCGTCCCTTCAGATAGAGTATTTTTTATATAATTGGGGTGGGATATTTGGTGTGAAAATCACAATGCTCATGTTATCTGTATTAACCCTTCAACCCCTGATGCGTCAGTGATGACGTGTTCTGAAACAATGGTTTAGTTTCAATATTCAGGGGGAAAAAAAAAGACGGGTTTTTTTGTACAGTGATTTTAATGAGTTTTGTTCATGGATCTGATATGTGTAGATAAACAGATTTAGAAAAAAGAAAAAGCCAAAACTAAAACTAGTGCAACCAAATTAAAATTTTATTTATTTATTTATTTATTTATTTATTTATTTATTTATTTATACTTAATTTTAGTTTATTTTAACTAATTTAAATTATTATTTTGTAATATTTTTTAAAATTATTTTGTTATTTTGTAGTTTTTGTTAATTATGTTCCGTATTTTGTTGTATATTTCTCTACATTTAATATTGTATTTTATCATTTTTCTTCACTTTTGTGCCATTTGTGTCTTATTTTGTTCATGTTACTTTTTTATTTTGTTGGTTTATTATATGTTGCTTCATTGCTGTTATTGTCCATTTTGTTGCTTCTTTTATTACATTTTTGACTCGAACTGTTAAAGTCTCAGGAGCTAAAGGGTTAAAACATTGTATAACAGCACTCTCGAGCTGTATGTTCGGTGCGCATGCGCTTCCAGGGCGTGCATACAGCCTACAAACTTTTCTGGTTTGAGGTTCTAAAAATCTATTCCCTACTTTGATATTTTAATGCCTCCTCAACCATTGACTTCACTGCACGTCAGGGGTGGAAAACAGTGAAACTTCTCAGGTTAGATTTGAATGTGATGACACATATGAACCACTAGATGGCGGTGTAACATTTGTGAATAGATTAAATTGTTGTGATGTAACAGAAGTTGTGGAGGTTGTGCTCAAGGGATTCAACACATAACTTTCCAAAACCATCAGGATGCTTTTGGACACTGGAAGCGGAGGCAAGGACCATTGTTTTTGTTTTTGTTTGTTTGCTTGTTAACACTAAAAGGAAAACTATTTGGTTAAAATCATATTAAATTGGGTTTATACACTGCCAGTGACTCAGACTAGATGTCATTACATGTTGGGAACAGTAGGTTTAAATTAACTTTTTTTAAAATGCATTTTTAAATCATCCCCCCCTGACCTCCATTTACTTACAATGGGTGAAATTTCTAATGTTTGTAAGCAACAAAACTAATGGTTGAATTCACACTAAATTTGACATATAGATTACCAGTGACTCAAAACAGATGTGATTATATTTTGAGAAAAGTAGGTCAAGTTTTCAAATATTATTTCTTCTCCCATTTACTTATAATGACTGGACTTTCAAACATAAATTTAGTTTCAATTCAGTTAAGTCTTGACACACACATATGTATATATATATATATATATATATATATATATATATATATATATATATATATATATATATAGAGAGAGAGAGAGAGAGAGAGAGAGAGAGAGAGAGAGAGGGGGGGGGGGGGGGGGGGGGACTGATATGTTGACATCAGCACATACAAAGATATGAGGAAATCAGCTGGATTGATGCTAAAATAAGCTACAATATGTGCGAGGGGTGGGGTTTGTTGTGCCTGGAACCACGTGTTATATTAATAATTTATTAATAAGATGCTTCCAAAACAGTTTTTGAGACAACTATAAGACTGTCTGGTTTCAATGACATGATAAATAAATGAAGGTCAAATTAACTATTCAATTGACAAGACTTAACTAAACATGTGCATTTGTGCAACTGATTGTTTGTGTATAATAAAACAGACAGATCCTTTCACTGTGAACATTTTTTTTCCATGGCTTAGGTTACTGAACTGGTGCTGGGGCAGAGCTTTGATCTGTTGGTGTTTTGGTCTCTGTGAGCAGAACCATCCGATCTCTGCTTCACTATTCCCACACAGGGACGTCCACACGCAGTCCAATCATATATTAGCTTATCAAGGAGGAGGGAATTTATGCAGCACATTTAACATTCATCTGAGCAGTGCATATATTAAAATGCATTTGTGTGGAGAGCTCTTTTAATGAAGTCCTCTGTGTTTGGTGGTACACCTGAATGAGTCCTTTAATGTTGTTTATTAATAGATTCTAGCTGAGTTTAAGATGATTTATGTTTTTTGTCCAACGTGCAGTCCGTCTGTGGTGTCAACTCTTTAATTTCTCACTTCTAATTGTTTTAATTATCAGTTCCATATGCGATCGACAATGAAGTACAGCAGTGAGCAAAAAAAAAGTTCTTAATAATGAGTGTGGATATAAAAATAATGAATTTGCATGTTAAAAATAGTAGTTGCCGCATGAGTATGTTCCTCATCCCTCCAATGGGTTTACCTCAAAATCAGTCTTTTATTTTGGGAAAAACTCCAATTACTTTTAAACACTAACTCATATTATTTTTATTTGCATTTTTCCCCATCATGTCAAACAGAAATGGGCTTTTGAGTAAAATACATTTGCAACCCAGACCCCATCAATACTTAAAAAAATATTTTGTATATTTTCTTTTTATCCTTGCAGCTGCAAATTCTAAATGTACATGTACATGTACACACATATACACATGTACACACACATATATATATATATATATATATATATATATATATATATATATATATATATATATATATATATATATATATATATATATATGTTTCTTGTTGTATGTATAGTATGTTGCAGTTATGGTATTATGCTATTTGCCAATGGGACCATTATTTGTATGGCGATAATTTCTGATATTTATATTTAAATATTCATTAATATGAACTGTCACATTTAAAAAAAAAATAAATAAAAGAGCCATTCATTCAATCATATAAATTGTCATTCTAAACATTGATGTTGGTCTAGATTGATGTTGATATCTTTTCTGTGACATAGACATGTTTTTAGTGTATACTATATAAACAATGATTCCTCCTTATTCCATTTCTCCAAACAGGTCATGGAATCCTACATATTACACATTTGCATTTCACTATCACACACTAAAGGGAAAAAAAAAAAACTGCAAACTTCGTCAGCACAAGTACATGCTTATGCACATACACAATCACACACAAACACAAACACAAACTGTCCGCAAACACGTGTCGGCCACTGTGTGTGACCTTCTTGTCACATGATAAATGACCAAATCAGAGGCGTAATGAAACGCTGCACATCCGCCTGCTGCCGCTTCCTTATGTAAGTGTGTGTGAGTGTGGATGAGTATGTGTGTATATGTGAACATCCAGGACCTTAATCAGAAACACAGGTAACCCAGTGTCTCACTGAGTCTCCTCCATTTGACAAGAGCAGATAATTACCAGTGAACCCCACCCTGTAAAAATCAACCAAGTAAAGAGAGAGAGAGAGAGAGAGAGAGAGAGACGGAGCAGTGAGGAGGAGGAGCAGAGGGATGACCTTGAAACTCTAACTATATTTAGGTCACTTTTTATAGCCTACTTTCCACACCTCCATCATTTCCCCCTGTCTTACCCTTTAACCTTAACCTCAGCCTCCTTAAATTCTTCTGCACATCCTACAAACCTGAGAAACCTCTATTGTTCGCTGCTGATTCAACTCCACACTCCACCATAAACCTGTCAGTGAGCAAACCCTCCTGAGATTTAGCTGTACATGTTTGCAAAGTTCATGTATAAGCACAAATGCCACAACAGGTTAACACTTTCACAAAGCAATCTGACTCTACATATAACCAATTACCTAACCCCCACCAAAAAAACACAATTCCAATTTAGTCACCAGAGGAAAAAACATTCCCATGAGAAATTTATGGAAGCTACACTGCAAAAAATACAACAAAAAAAACAAACAAAGGCAGCCTTGGCTACTAGAAAAACACATCAAACTGTAAACATATTTACTTAGTAACATGTCGATTTAACATTGAACCTACGCAGTAAATGGACACCACCTTACATAGACCTAACCTGACTGTAGCCAAATGGTATCTCACAAAACCATCTGGGACCCTCCACAACTGATCCGTTTTCAAAGGAGGGGCCTTAACTAAAATCCTTGCATGTGATTAGATGAAAACTCTGTCCGTCATCTTGACTGATGTTGAAGTCAAGTCGCTTAATCTGCGAAAATAGTTTGCATCAGGCATATGAACAGAAGGGGTTTAAACTTACTTTTGATATTTTATTGTATTTAATTTTTTTACCCTTTTATCCTTATTTTTTCTTACATGACCTGCAACTGTCACGTGACCCACAACTGTCAAGTGACCCGCAACTGTCATGTGACCCGCAACTGGCACATGACCCGCAACTGTCACATGACCCGCAACTGTCAAGTGACCCGCAACTGGCACATGACCCGCAACTGTCACATGACCTGCAACTGTCAAGTGACCCGCAACTGTCACATGACCCGCAACTGTCAAGTGACCCGCAACTGTCAAGTGACCCGCAACTGTCACATGACCCGCAACTGTCAAGTGACCCGCAACTGTCACGTGACCTGCAACTGTCACATGACCTGCAACTGTCAAGTGACCCGCAACTGGCACATGACCCGCAACTGTCACATGACCCACCACTGTCACATGACCTGCAACTGCAAAGTGACCCGCAACTGTCAAATGACCCGCAACTGTCACATGACCCGCAACTAAAATGAACATTCATACATGACGTTTATTTATAACCTCGTCTACTACGGTGCCCACTAAGTTCTTCTGGTAAATGTCGTCGTAAAGCATGGTTCTCCATTCATCCTTGAGCCATGATTCGGGGCTACCGAACACTAGCTTCCAACATCCGTTGTTGATGTGGTTGTCATTTCTTCCTCCCAGTTCCATTACTGCCAGCCCAAGTTTACCAGCCTCTTTGACTTGGTCCTCTACCAACACAAACCCGGGGGACTTGTGTGATTTTGACACACAAGTCATTTTTCAAATGTAGCTACATTTCACTTTGCAGTTCATTTCCAGTTGATTTGATTGTTTTACATTTTGTGGATTCGTGTATCCTGAACATTAATATTTAAATTTTCAATTCAATTTTGTCATTTATTACTAAATTTACTATTTTTTATTACTGTTGTTTTCTTTGTTTTTCTTGGTTATATTGTAAATGAGGTCTTTACTTCAACCTAAGCTGATATTCAATAAGGTCGAGTGAATGATGGTTAATGTTTGCTGATGCATGATTCATCCTGGTTTAAGTAATGGTAGAGTGAGCTATAGATTGGAGTCTTTAGAAAGAGAGTAAAGCTATGAATAAGAGAAATAAAACATTTTGCTCTGGTTATGTCTGCATTTTTACACAACTACACAGGAAAGTTCTGAGTGAATATGTGTTTCTAGAGAACAAGCAAAACAAGAAAAATAACGAATATAAATACATAAGTGCTATAACACATACATTATTACTTAGAATTAGTATATCTATGTTTTCTTACCATGCGACACAGATATCTGTAGAAACATGGAATGCCTAGATTTTCATTTATTACCTTTTTTTTTTACTCAAATATCCTTCATATCAAACTTAGGAGGCAGTTTTAACTTTGTGCCTGAGGCTAATGTCATGTTGAAAGAGGAATCCATCTTTGTCAAACCCTTGTTGTCAAAAAATATTAGAGTATTACTCAATGATGTGGTGGATTTTTAATGCAATGACTAGTTTTTCAGTCCTTTGAGCTGTAACAATGATATGCACTGTACTGTGGGAGCAGGATTCTTATAGATCCTTCAGCTTTTTTTTTTATCACCTGGGGAATAAAAGCATAAAAAGGTTGCTTTCACAATGTCCAGATCAATTAAACCCATATATTAAACCTTATAGGTAAACTCAAAACTAATAGGGAAAGCTGTTCTTTATTAAATACAAATATATAGCAATATATTGGAAAATATAATGCATTATATATATAAAAAAAACCCATATATGGAAAAGTAGTGCATATATTATCCAATATACTGCAATATATGATTTGATCATATAACAAAAATAAAACAAATTGCACTGAAGACAAAAACTATTCTATAATTTCTTTCCACATATATTGTTATTACTAAATATAGAATTATACATATTTAATATATATTTGTGTGTGCATCCATATATTAAGTGTATTATTAAATATCTATTAACATATATGAGTACATATATTGTCTTAATATATTGAAAGCTGCAATTCTATATTGTAATATATTTTTTGTATATGTCAGGCATATATTTTTTTATGTTCAATTTCAGGCAGTAATATATTGATAGTCAGCAAATGGCAAAATCTATTTTTGTTTCATAAGGGCTAGCATCGTCACATGGGTAAGAGAAAATATATTTTCCCATGTATGTGTGAACCAACGCTTTAAGACAAAAAACAGCAGAGAGGAAGTGAAGAAGGGTATTCGGTCATGACCATGTCAGGATGTCAGGTGAATTTCACTGTAAAATCTCTGTCAGCTTGGCCTCAGGGGAAAGTTGCACAAGAATAACAAACCTACCTCTGCACACACATACACACACACACACACATAAAAAAAACACACAGTATGCACAGACATGTACATGTTTAGTGCACGTATGCACACCCACGAGCACTATCTTTCAGTCTCCTGAGAAACAATATTAATATGGGACTGGATTTAAAATGTCAGCTCATTTCAAAGGAAGGTGCACAAAGACCCAATTTATTTATGGATCTGACAATTCTCTCGTCTTTCTGCTTTAGAGCTATTTTTGCTTTCAAAGTGTGTATTTAGAAGGAGGAGGAGGAGGGCGAGGAAGCAAGATAGAGATGAGGATGCAGACAGACAGAATGACCAAACGCTGAGGAAGGTGTGTGGGCCAGTGGCCATGTATGAAGGAAATATATCAGCTGATGAAGCCCTAAGGAGTAGGTATTTTAACCCACACTTGGGGTAAAATGTCCCTCACGATGTTGCTTCATTTGGTCACACATGGCTGTGATCAAAGAGTTACACTGGATGATAAAAATACCACAAATGTGGGCTAGTCACAAAGTCAGCATTCAGCTTTTTAACATGAGCTGATGAAGTTTATTGACTCTCCCTCCAGTCGCTTTCCATTATTATTCCCAATGTCACTCTCTGTCTTCCTCTCTTAATATTCACATCCACAGTTACTCGAACATTAGTCCAATCTCCAGAGCTGTTTACTCATTGAGTGATGATTGTCTATTTAAACATCTGTCCTCACCAGTGTACACAGCTCTTCACCTGCACACTCAGTTTGATGTCTGACATAAAAACCAGTTCATGGTTTCTTACAGTTGTTCCAACATTTAGATAATCCCAAAATCAATTTTTCATGAGCACAATTCATTGGAGATATAATGGCAAATGCCTTCACAGATGCAATATGTGTACAGATGCATGTAGCATAAATTAATTTATTCTCTGTGTATAGAATAGATCAGGTATACTGCTGCTGACAAACATGATTTTCATCTTTCCTTGACAAAATTGATATAGATTTTTAACATGTGTTATTTAAGTGCGTGCGATTAATATCAGTCAAGCTTTTCTCATGTACATTTTAGATGCTTCTGAAATATTCATGCACTGTGAAGCTGGAGTTGTTGCTGTACTTGATGTGTATAGCCACAATAATTCTACAGGCTTATCTTATCTGTCGCAACCAGGGTCTTCTTTGTGCAGTTGACATGAACAGATTCAGTCAGCTAAAAACAACTAAAGATGCATCAGTGAATATTACTTTTCACTCGTACATTTTTTCAACTTGCTAAACACATTATAGTTTATTATGGGTGAAAATATATCCTGGTTGACAGCCACCAAAACTTGTTTATATTTGCAAATCAGTTCTACAGTACATGTGTATAAGAAATGTCGAGGAAACAGAATTTATACAACCCCAAAAACTAATGTTACTGCCTGTCTGTTTTGTCACTATTGTAAGACTCAGGAGTTAAGAAGGTTCATGTATTTGTTGAAAATGGATTGATTCATATATTTGTTAAAAATAATATATTGGCAGTGTTCACCCAATAGACTGTTTACAGAATTATGATTTACACATTTAGTTACTCATATTATTTGTTCAATTTGCCTTTCTGGATCACATTTGCTAATTTAGTTGTTGCTGGCTCCTGATTGGCTGGTTGAGTCATGTGAGTGGTTGTTGTCAGGAAGTGTAAAACATTAGCGACATGTGTGCCAAGTAAAGCACTTGGCACACATGCACCCTAAACCATAAATGAACCCTCACATTACATTATTATGTTTTACAATTGATGCAGAATAATCAGAAATATATATAGTGACAAATATACAAATAAGTGAATATTATGCATCATATCAAGAATTTTTTTTTTTTAACAATATCTTGTTATTTATAGATGTTAACTGACCTCTTTTCTAAGCTAACTGGCTCAGATGCCTAAATTCTTCTAGAAATATTTAATCCATTTTTCATTTTAAAAAATCCATAGGCTCACTCAAGTTTTTAAGTGTCTCCTTTATAAAACCATGGACTCACATACGATATGCATTTTTTGGGAAATATGGCTCCTGATATGATCTGTAGGCATCATTATTCAGCTTTTTCACGTGGTCTGGTGTTAAAAAAATCAAGCAAAAAAATGGAAAAATCAGGAATATTGAAGAATCGAACCGGCACATGAAAAATCGTTTAAAAAAAATCAAATCGGCATATAAGCAAATCATCTCAGCCCTAATGTTGACCACTCTTTGCCATTTGGAAAGTGACATTATAGAGGAGTATATTTAAGCCCAATGGTTTATGATGAAAGCCCATATACAGTATAGCATGTCATTAAAAAAATGGGAAAGAAATTAGAACATTTCAAGAAACATAGCCTTTGTATGGGAAAACCGTTAGCCAATGAATTAAGGAAATGGCATGAAATATAAGAGATTGCATTACAAATCAGACTATGACATGAACTTTAAAGTTCAAAGGAAACACAACAACATTGTGCCAAAAAACATGGCTGACAGAGTTTACAGCCTCATGTTTTTACTACTTGACTAATGATGACAATACAAATTTATAGTGTGCTAAGTTACCAATGTGCTTCAGTTGGATAAAAAGTACTGTCATCTGCATAGGAATCCTACTCATTTTTATGCTTATGATCACAGTTACAACTGATGTGCCCAGAAGGTAGAATATCAATCCAACACGCTGTGTCCAAAGTAGAGCCTTAGGGAAAACAGACAGCGAATATAGCCAACAGTAATTAGAAAAAAAGCCAAGAACCACTGTTACAGAAAAGCCTCCAGCACATGTCTGAGTCTGTGATGTCTCCCTGTTCTCCGACATATGATTATGATTGTAAGGTCAGCTGTGTCGAATCCAGAGCTACGGTGTAACAACATTAAAATCAACAATTCAGCAGCAAGGGGAAAGTCATTATAAAGTTTAATAAGATCATTTGAGTAGTGTGTAGATCTGCTTTCATGTGTTAAACATGCATGTGTTTGTTGTGTTGCAGGGTGTTTTATACTGAAGAAGTGACATTCAGTTTTTAAGTTATATTGACAAGTGCTCCATAATGTTGCAGCTGTACAAGAGCAGAAGAGAAACATAGAAGAACTAAGGAGCTAACATTAACCCTCAAAGACCCAAACAGCCAGTAGCGATACAAACTATCAACAGATATAAACTGTTTAATACTTGTTGATCCACTAATCCTATCAATCCATGTAAATAATTGGTGTAAAATACAGTCAGTCATCCTTTCATGGTCATCAGATATGACCCATTTGGATGTTCAGAAGTTGTCATGGAAATTGTTATTTTCTACAACAATTGATTCACCAGTAAAACCTATGGAGTTGGATTAATAACAGTGGGTGGTGACGCTAGGTTAGCATTATCTTTGCAGAAAAAGTCTCTATGTCTTAATTTTATTCTGTTTTGATATAATTAGCTTAGAATGTACTCTATGTTTTCTTAAACACCTAACAAAACTTTTTACCTTGAAAAATTCAAAATACAAAGGATAAGATTCTGAAAACAATGCAGTCAGAGACAGCAGACTTCCGCCAAGGCTTGATATGGCGTCATATGACGTCAAAATGTGATGTGATCCAGCCATAGGTGTTGAGCCATCTGATGTCGAAAGGTGAGACGACGTGAATGAAACCCCCCCCCCGCCAGATTCTATCATGTCTGAATCCTGAGATATTACCACTGATATGTTTTAGGTGTTGACCTTCAGTGTGACCTTGACCTTTGACCTTCATTGCTCAAAATGTAATGGGTTCTTCCTTGACCCATTATCTATAATTCCTGAAAGTTTCATCAAAATCCGTTCAGACATTTTTGCATAATCCTGCTGAAAGACAGACAAACAAACAGACAAAGGTAAAAAAAAAAAGAAAAGATAATAAATCAGTTAAGGAAGGTAGAAATAAAAAAAAAATCACATGAGAATTGCCACAAAAGTAGCGTTTTTTATAGTTTTTATAGGTTAAAAAGAAAAATCCCTGAGCACTCTACTTTGGAAAAAGGTGCAGGTTGTTATCATACCCTGGAGCACTCTCCAAAACCATCTGAAACTTACCACACTTTTATCATTTGGACAATTTAAATATTTAATCACTTCTTATTTTACCAGCTGCTCCTGTTTCTAAGTAGATATCTGTTTTTTTTAGTTCATCATAATCACTTTTGCTTCTTGGTATTTCTGATAGGGCATTGTACGTTTCAAATACATTGTTTTAACTCCATACTTCTAACTTATTTTATCTTCAGCCACTCCAGCCAGTGTTTTTAAGTAGACTTCTCTGTTTTTGATTCATTTTTGCTGCTTTTAATTTGTATTATTTCTGATATGTGCATTATACATTTCAAATGTTTTGCTTTGTCTTGACTAGATTGTATATGAGGTTACTTCCTCAATATATTTCCGAGTTTAAATAAAGATTAATACAAATAAATAAATAAATAAATAAAATAGTTATAGATAACCAAGACAATTGTTAAGTTACAATTGCTTTAACAACTAATACACACATTTCTTCCCACCTTTTTTCATAGTCTACTGAGTCTTTAACTTCACATCTGCTGTGTTCTGGTATTGTTCCATCTTGGTGTAATGAGACTTATTTCAATTTGATCATATTACACAGACAGCATTTGAAGTCTGGATACTCATTTCCCTGTTTATGTCATACAAACAAGCATTCTGGTTTAACCCTTTGTTAGTCACACTAGAAAAATCACAATAAAAAAATTTTTTCCACCTCACAGGGAGCATTGTAACATAAAAAAAAATATATATTTTTTTATTGACCCTAAATTTAACTAAATTTAACTAAGGTATTAAAACTCAAACATTACTCCTTCACCAATCTTACCAACATAAATTGTAACTTGGTTCAAATTAGATGTATTAACTATTCGTGATTAGTATTAGCAATTAGCATTAGCATTTTATGACCCTTTACTTAAAATTATTACATGAATACTAAAGTATTTCTGAAAAACAATGAGGATTATTTATGTAAAATATACTCTCTAAAAGTTAATAAAATAAAATTATAAAAAAAAAAACCTTGTCTGCAATATTGTGTCTAAAAGAAAAGATCATAGCAGAGGTGTTGTCACAGTTATAATCAACTTCCTTGGCGGTATACTAGCATGAGCTGAATATATCATTGACAGTGCCATCCAGTGGTGTTTTTGTGCATTATATGCTTCTTACAAAAGGGGTAAACTGCCCAAGACGTTTAGTGTTAAAGGACTTAAATTTAGATTAGATATCAATGTTCAAAGTTACCTCTACCAAACAGTTGAGCTGACCAACAAAGGGATGAAGATGCCGTTTGTTTAACATTACAGCTAGCTATAGAAAATGAGGCCACATTGCTCTAGAGCAGATTTACAGTAGGTCTATTAAAACCCAGCATCATGTTGTACATTTGTCTTACTGGTGTTCATCTACAGTGGGAGATGAGACCTACAGGTAAACAATGTCCTCCAGCTTTTCTGTCACTGTCACTACTTTGGACAAGAAAGTTGATGAACAACTGCAGCCCTGACTGATGGCAGCGGGTCGACATGGTGGAGTTCAGTGGCTGGTTTTATTGGTAATCCACATAATAATGTTTCACTTGTATTTTCCACTGCAACCTGATTTGTTGCACTGCTCATGTTGGACTGAAATCCTGTTGGTTGATTTACTACAGGCTTGAAACCTTCAGCTTCCTAGTGCTTGTTCAGTCTAATCTGTTAAGTATATTTATTTTTTTTCATTATACAGAGACAAATCTCAGTGTCTCCATTGCTCCAGGAGTGAGATGCTTTTGTTGCCTTTGACATGTTTGTGTTTCTGTCAGTGTCTAACATTGCCAGCACAATAATCCACAACTGTCAGAAACTGCTATAAGAAGTAAAGATTTAATAGTATCACAGATATTACTACAATACAATAACTTGTGTCCCTTAAAAACAGGATAAGGTCTTACCCCAGTGTTTTTCAACCTTGGACTTGGGACCCTATGTGGGGTCGCCTGGAATTTCTAGTAACTGTCTGACAAAAATAGAAATAAAAACTCACTAATAAAAAAAAATATATATATATATATGGTGAGTTGAGAGAGATGATCACAATCCATAATAGACATTACAAATGGTAAATCTGAAACTAAATCACTGTGGTGCTGTTTATCTGCCAAATGTTTCTTGTAGAAATCAGTTTCAGATGCTGCAGCTCTTTCATAATTCAGAGTTTGAGTTATTGTTTTTTCACTATTAATTGTCAGCCTTGTCAATACAAGCTGGAGTGACTGTACATGTTCTGTGGCTCACTTGGTGGAGTGGACTTTCCAATGGCCAAAGGGTTGGCGGTTTGAATCCTGGTTCTGACTGTCAAAGTGTCCTTGGGCGTACGTGCGTGTGTGAGTGGGTGAGTGAATGTGACAAATTGTAAAGGGCTTTGGACACCATGAAGGTCCATAAAATGCCCCAAATAAGATCAGTCAATTTACCATCTATGTACATAATAATATACACTATATGTCATTTAAATAAATGCATATTTGCAACATAGTATCGCAAACTATTATATGATCAAAACCAAATACATTTTAGCAAAAAGAACCAAAAAAAAGTCTCAGTTTTGAATGTCTGGAGTTGCCAGAATATGGAGTCAAGAGCCCAAAAAAGGTTGGGAATGACTGTCTTATCCACATAACTAAACAATACAAGCATGCACAAAGACAGGATATTCCAAAAATCATCACAATATCCAGGAACTCAAGGAAGATGTAAAAACAGTATCTGTTGTTGAAGTTTGTGCCTTCATTCCAGCCCATCTTCCATTTAAATAAATATGGGAATTATTATTTTAATACCACCCTCTAGACCAGGCATGTCCAAACTATTCGACAAAGGGCTGGTGTGGTTGCAGGTTTTTGTTCCAACCAACGAAGGGTACACAGTTTGACCAATCGACTCTCTAAAGACTCAGATCAGTTGATTCATTTAGTCCAGTCTTGTCATGATGGGGTGAGGTGAAGGAAGGACTCAGATGCTCAGTGCTGAAGGGTGAACAGATTTGATAACAGAACCAAAATATTGACAAAGACACAGAGAGAACACACAACCTGAGGGGGTTGATCAGCCAAAGTCCGTGGTGGTGGATGAAATGTCCGGGTTATGGTGACAAAGGAAATAGGCTGCCTGTCCATGTTATGGAGGTGACAAACTGAATGGTCCCGTACCAGCAACTGCAAGCTGCCTTGTTTAAGTACTGAAGACTGGCAATGACTTGCAGCTGCACGGTGCAGGGCCAGGTGAATCTGGTGTGGATCTGGGGGAAAGATTGTGGCAGGTTGTAACAAGTCTGGTGTGCTGCTGCTTGGTTGAAACAAAAACCTGTAGCACACCGGCCCTTTGTAGAATAGTTTAGACATGCCTGCTCAAAACAATGGGTCAGCAATCCTGTTCCTCGAGAGTCACAGTCCTGCATGATTTAGATGTTTCTTTCTTAAAGCAAACCTGTCAATCATTATCAGTCTTCTGCAGAGCTTAATGATACTGTAGGCTGATCATTTGAATCAGGTGAGTTGGAAGAAGGATACATCTGAAACATAGACTTATATTACTCTTTGCATGAAGCGAAATATTTGGTCAAACACAAGGTGGTTTCTCAATATGAAGAACACAGAGTATGATCTAGTGAACTCAGTAACTATGGTCTTGGTAAGAATGGCTCCTACAAATTCAAGTCCTTCTGTAATTGAATAGCTGGTACTTGTGAACTTTCCTCCCTGTCTCTGCTGTATTTGTGTCACTGGCTGTCTAATGTGTTTCCCTTAAATAACCACAGTACCACTGATTTGATTTCAATACATTTGTACTGGTGTTTACATGCCATTTACACATTTTGTATATATTTTTTTAAACTGTAATACACTTCATTGAATTCCATATCATGATATTAATGATGTATTTCTTACAATTCTGCCTCTACCTCGCATTCCAACATTGTATTACATCATTTCGCTACCGTCCCGTAGTAAAAAAAAAAAAAAAAAAAAAAAAAAAAAAATTCAGAATTAAGTTTTCACAGAAGCATCCATAGCATTCAAGAGTAACACAAAGTGTATATTGGGATATTTGCCAGCTAAGTTTACACGAATCACTAACCAATACACACTTAGTTTAAGCTAACAGACAAGAACAACATCTGGGTACTCCATGCCTTCTTGGTTTATGCAAACTTTCAAGTGGAACAGTGCTTCATCTGTGACTGATGGCATTTCACAAGAACACGAGTAGAAGAACAGACAAAAATTCATTTGGAGAAACAACTCAACACATTTTGTAGCATGGAAGTCTGCCAGTCTACCCTACTAGAATATTTATGATTCTAGGCCACTGGTTTAACTAGTAGGTCCAGACCTCAATTAATGCTAATGTTAGATGTTGTGGCTAATTTATGCTAAAAGGCCCAGTAATAGGATGATGTACTAGCAAAGAAAGTTATTTGATTATTTTGTTTTGTTTGTGTATTGTTTTACCCACGACTACAGGGCAGCTGCCAGGAAAAGTAATGCTTGTGCGTTAATGAGCTATCCATCAGATAACAAAAACTTAGGCTCATTGTGTACATATTAACACAAATAATTTACAAAATGTACAATTGATATTATATTTCTTAAACTTCCAGTCATGCTTAAAGCCATTTGTATTTGATCATTTATCATCATTGATCATCTACAAGTAAAATGTCTCCGGAATAAAACTAATGAAATTTCACCATATGTGTATCACTGATAAAGAAAACTTAAGTCTTAAAAGCTAGTTGGCTCAAGTTTCCAAGATAAGTCTGGGGTCAAAACATGAAATTCTTAAAATGAACAAGAGAATAACTTTTTACTCAAAAGGAATATTGGTCTCAGATCTACATCAAATCACTGTCTGCACATTATGATCCATTCACTTTACAGGTTCTTTGTAGTGGAATATTTAGAAATTCATTGTATACATGTACATAAATCACCATATGTGTAATAACATACCATTATATATCTTTAAAAAAATGACCAACACTTTTGTCATTTGTTTTCTGATTCATCTTATTAAACTATGTAAGATGTAGCACATTTAAAGTCTGAAGCAGATACTTCCTAAAAAAATAAAACAAAAAAATGTATATCAGTGTACGCCGAACTAATTATTTCATTCAAACTACTTAGAACTTGCATTGAGAAGCACAATAATCCAATCTGAAAAATTCTTACAGTATCATATAGATGTTTGTGAAAATAATACATGTTTTAGTTATGTTACTTTATGTTTTATTTCAGCTGCAAAGGCAAAATATTTGAGCTTCCTTTTCCTGGCAGAGCTGCACATACAGTGGATTAGTTTATTATGCCTTAGAACCATGTTCTCTATGAGGTAAAAGCTGTACTGGTTGTCAAAAAATCCATGTTTAACAGTACATGTATAACATAAATCCATCTTGACAACAAACAAAACTGTAGAATTAATTATTTGCCAGTCAGCTATAGCGAGCTTTTCTTAGGAAACATAATTTGGTTTGCGAGCTGAATCAATCTGAGTTAATCTGTGGATCTGATTGGGCAGTTGACCGGAGAGCATATGTTATCCACTGGCTGGTTTACATACTGTCCAGCTGTTAATGACTGAGTCTTTTAAACATCTGTATGCTATTGTCTGTTTCCATTCATCACAGGCATCACTGTATCTACTACACACTGATATAGATATCTCAGTCACACGTCTCTCATCACAAACACTCTATTTTAACACTCATCTGTATTTATAGCTCTGTGTTAAAAGGCCTGTCACCTGACCAAGCTGCTAGTGAGGAACAAGAAGAAAACAGCTTTTATTAGGAGTGATGGTAACCTGCGAATAGACAGCGCTCTTTAAAACTATGAAACGCCTGTCCAACAGTGTGAGTGAAAGAGGGGAGGAGAGCAAAGTGAAAATGTTTGTCTCTCCTTCGTGAAATTACTGTCACAAGTAAGCCACATATGGAGAGGAGGGGGGAAAAAGCAGGAGGCAATCAGACAGTTTCCTCTCTCTCTCTCTCTCTCTCTCTCTCTCTCTCTCTCTCTCTCTCTCTCTCTCTCTCTCTCTCTCTCTCTCTCTCTCTCTCTCTCTCTCTCTCTCTCTCGCACTCAATATTACTCACTGCTTCCTCGTCTCACACATTTATGGATGTCAACATGATTCCAGGCAACATTATTTAAAAAAAAAACAAACAACAACAACAAAAAAAAAAACAATGGGTTTCTATCTGTGACGGAACCCCCCCTTCCCTCCTCAATTTCTCCTACTTTTGAGCATCCGTGCAGACAGATCATTACCTTCCCATCAGTCAATCTGATCTATGAATAAGATGAGCAGTGAACAATAATTTGAGACACAGTTGCATGGCGGTAGCATTTCCACATATATTGTTCTTTTTGCTTCGTTTCTCTGCTTTCACTGATTTCTTGGTGTTTTCTTGTTTATACGGGGGTGCATAAATAGCAATTTTACACAAGCAAATACATATACAGAATTTCTCTATTGTCAAAAGATCTTGTTTTCTGGTAAATTATTGCTTTGGTTTTATGTTTCTTTATTATAGTACAGAGAAAAAGCATTGTTTTATATGTTGGCTTTGCTCCCATTTATGTTACCAATAAGACATTCATGAATTAACTGTTACATTTTTACAGAAGTTTGGATTATTTTATGATAACTTGGGAAGGAAGTGAAAATATTCATTCCTAAAAAAACAGAATGAGGTCTTTTTAGTATTCTGGAAATGTTTCCACTGATATTCAGGGTTACTGTGGCTCAGCTCTATGAGTCTAATTTAATGGTCACACATCAGGCGGTGCAAAGGTTTGGCCCTTAAATTTAGGCTCAGGATTGGTCTTGTGGAGTTTTATGATGTAGTTTAACACTGAACAGACAAACCATGGAAAATAAAATGTTTAGATAATAAAGAGCCAACCCAACAAAAGACAAAGATGTTGCCATTGTGTGTGTATATATACTCTCTCTCTCTCTCTCTCTCTCTCTCTCTCTCTATATATATATATATATATATATATATATATATATATATATATATATATATATATATAATTATATACTTATGTTTAGTCACTGACAAACATGGATGATTTTAATATTTAAAAAGGAAAAATAATTTATTTTAATCAATCACAATTTTTGAATAAAATTAAATAAAAAAACTTTTCCTAACTAAATGGCTTTTATCATCTAAAAACATGATGTGAAAATCAACCTATAAGGGCAAAGTTATCAGTAATTTTAGACCCTGTCTGTAAGGAAACAAGTTCCCGTGAAACCAATGTACTTTCTTAACGGATTGGCCTTTTGTCAAAATGGGACCCATCTCGCGGATACCCCAAAACAATATCTTTGGAAAATGGGCCCCAGATTGGGAAGATCTGGATACGGTTCTTTGTCCGTATCCATCCTGATGAGGATTTGTGTGTGTTCACACCCACATCATGACCACATGACCGGAAAAAAACAGCAGCCTTGCACCCGTAACATTCATTCTAGTCACAAGACAGTGAACAACAGAGTAGCAGTGGTGAAGGGGTTAAGGTGTTTGCAGAGTTATTGTTGTTTGTGTCCGGCATACCGTTAGAAAAAGGATGTGGGTGCATGAGCACTACTTCTTCTATTGTTCTCTTGTATCTGATGGGACTAGCTTATAGTGCGCATAGGGGTGTGGCATTTCAATAGCATCGTTTTCAGCAAGTGATTTGCCCCCATGCTGACACAGTTTTTAACTGAAACTATTCAATTTTTTATGTAATATCTTTTTGACACAGTAACAAAACTAAACCTGTATCAAACTCTTCTGGACGTAGCCTAAATCTTCTAAAATTACATGTATTGAGTAAAGGGGAAAAGGAAGTGAATAATACTTAGCAAAACTTTGAACCAAAATCCCTCATTGTTAAATATTTTTAATCAGCTTTAATTGTCTGACATGTACTAAAAATGTGTGGACCTTCAGTGATAGGTGTGTACAGTATATATACTTGCATATCACAATAATGATCATAGCCATGAGAGTATTTTATGTAGTTTGGCAGGTGAAGCATGTACTGCTGTAAAATATTCTTCCATTTATATTATTTTACAGCTATGAGAGCTTTAATGCCTACAGTGTTTGGGCTTTGACTGACAAGTGCATGTGACAGCTCCCTACCTCAGACCTAGAGAACTTCAAAAAAACAAATATTTTTTCCAATTAGTTACACAAACAAGGATAGAAACGACTTCATTATTCAGATGTTTGATAAAGTTTAATGGTGAATATGTCAATAAACTATTGTTTAGTATTTAATCACCTGTCATACCTTCCTCATTCTAAACTCCGCCCTTTTGGCCATATATGGTCACTTACAAACTCATTACTCAGTGGAAGATATTGCAGTTGGTATATCCACTTTGTATATAAAAAAAAAACAACCTGTCCCTAAAATAGAAAATATTTCATTGTTTTATTTAATAAATTCAAGCCTATTCTGATGCTGAACATTTCATTTATTGAGAATTTAATAATTAATCCCCTGAAATAAACATCTGGATTCTTCAGCTTTTACATAGAGCCAAAAATAAGTTTCTAAGCATGAATGATAAATGATTTGACATTTATTGAGGTAAGTTCAACATTTTTATACAATTTTGAGCCATTTTTTCAAAACATTTTGGGCATATTGAGCAGCCCCATGACCTTATTTAACATTTTATCCTAATTTTTTTCAACTCAAGACCCAAAGGAGCGTCGTCTGATCTCAAATTTGAATTATTATATTTTTGCAAAATCTACTGTCAGAACATGGCTTTTTTCCCTATTTTATGTCAATTTAATCTTTTTACATTAAGTAGATTGTCAGTGTCTTTTTGTACACCTGGGGCTTTACTGAGGTCAAAATATATAAACTTTTCTTCTGTTTTAATAAGGAAAATAAACTTTATAATATCATTCTTATATGTGCAGTATTTTCTGCTGACAATTGGTGACCCAATAAGGTCAACTCAGTCATCCATTTTAGGTCCCGACCTTCAGTTTAGGAAAAAAAAAAACACACTTATTGACTCAAAATCATACATATTAAACCTTAGATTCAAAAATGACCCAACTCTCAATGTTTTTATTATTTATTTGCAACATCTTTCTAAATTTTCCTCTAATTATTCCATGTTTTCCTCAAATAGGTGGCTTTGACATAAGGTGATTTGGATTTCATGCATTGGGGAAAAATCTGAATCTTACCAAGTATATTTTTCTCATTTCTAGTAGCATATCTAGTATATATATAATAGATACAAGAACCTATTTTTAGACAATAGATCTGGGAAATATTATTTCGATGAATATTATATATACATATTAAAAATAAAATTAAAATAATGTTGTTGTTGTTGTTTTTTACAGTTTACAGCATAAAATACATTCATTATATTTGAGGTCATTTTTCACATAAATCATGTTGAAGTGTAGGTCATGCATCTAAGGGTTAAGAGGTGGTGTTTGAGGGGCCTGACTGCAAACCCAATTGTTGAAATAAGCTTCCTCGTGGACCTGTTGATAGCACTACAAAACTAAATTAAGACCAAGAGAAAGTGGGGGTGCAGAGAGAGAAATATTCTGAGATGATTCAGGGAAAAGAAGACAGGATTCGTGACAGGATGATGCCAAAAGAAAAGGTGAATTATACCGAGCAAACGGGAGCAAAGTGGGCAGGGAGAGGAGGAGGAGGAGGAGGAGGAGGAGGAGGAGGAGGAGGAGGAGGAGGAGGAGGAGGAGGAGGAGGAGGAGGAGGAAGAGTGAGTGTGTGTGTGTGTGTGTGTGTGTGTGTGAGAGAGAGAGAGAGAGAGAGAGAGAGAGAGAGAGAGAGAGAGAGAGAGAGAGAGAGAGAGAGAGAGAGAGAGAGAGAGAGAGAGACTAGAGGAGGCATGCTAAATCCTCACACCATTATTATCAGGACTCACATGCAGCCCCTCCTGTGATGGAGTGAGTGGAGATAGAGGGAGATAAAGAAAAGATGGAGTTAAAGAGGAAATGGAAAGCAGGATTATTGGTGTGACAGCACCGGCAGATGAGCGGCGCAACGGTGAGGGAGAGAGAGAAACTCTACCGGAGAGAGGGGAAGAGGAGAGAGAGAGAGAGAGAGAAAAACAAATCAGTGCAACAGGATGAGGACCTGCTAGTGCACAGCCGGCCCGACCCCACAGACCTGCCATCTGTCCCGCTGTTCTCTCCGTGTTCCTGACGCTCCCGGTACCAGTCAACATCTGGATCAGCCTGCACCCATATGGAGAAAAGGGCAAGGGGGTTCAAGAAGTAAATCTCATCCTCGTCTTTTCTGATCAGTCTGGACTTGAGGAGGCTCATCAGTGGATTTGAAGGGATTCCTAAGTGACTGCGGAGTATCAGAAACTGGACCAAAGGAGGAAGAGGAGGAGAAAGTTTTACTCTAAACATGAAGAAGCGTGCGCAGGGTCTGTCTCTGTATTGGCTGTGAAACTTCTCTCTCTCTCTCTCTCTGTTTTTGTTTGTTTTGTTTTTTTTGCTTTTGTATATATACTTCATATGGATGTGTTGTGTGTCTTGGCCCCAAAGAGGCAGAGGGAAAAGGAAGCAGAGGAGCCGGAGAGAGGGAGAAAGGAGAAAGAAAGAGGAAGCGCCGCTGCCGCTCAAGTGTTACCGGCGCGTGCGCTGCGCCGCTGAAGAGGCATTTTATCACTTTTCCTCCTCCCTGGTCTTTTTTCCTCTCCTTCTCTCCTTATCCGACCAGCGGGGAGCCTGAGGGATACAGACAGAGCGAGGCAGAGAGCTAAACACAGTGCACACACAGACAAAAAAGAATCACACCACACGCGCAAAACTGGATGGATGTGCGCCTTAGGGCTCGCGCACCTTTCATCTTCTGTCACCCTCCTTCTCCCATCACTTTTGGTGCTCTATCTTCATCTCCATGACCACTTGTTAATTCATCCACCGTGTTATACACACACACACATACAAACACACAAAAGACGTGGAAGAGGTGAAGAGTTAACAGATAGAGGGATCACATACTTTGTGATGTCCTCGAGGGAGAGAGCAGACACCCAAAGGTGCCAAATAAAAACGCACTGAGATTCTGCAGAAAAGAAATAAAGAAAAAAAAAAAAACCCTCCAGACTTGGTCTAAATGCGTACTCCTACAGGTGCTGAGAGGATAGAAAGGCAGGTGAAAAGAAGTGAGAAGTGACACAGATACAGGGAAGGAGTTTGGAAGGAAAAGCACCAGCATGGAGCAGCTAGAGCTTTTGGATGACAACACGACACCAAGGTAAGACTGTCACACACTCTCACGTGCACACTCTGGTGATGCCACTTAATTTGATCCATACAGGGACACATTGTCATATATTCGAGAGGGACAGATGTGGGGCAAGAGGGAGAGAAAGAGAGACAGATACAAGACATAAAGAATGAGGGCGCAGGAGATGAGTATAGACACATAGCAGGAGTGCAGACATACTTTCAGTTTTCATAACTGAAGGGTTTCCTCGAGAGAAAGCTCCCATCTGCCTCTGACAGAAACAGAACAGCTAGTTGTTATTATAACAAGAACAAATGTAACGGGACAAATTAGCATTTTTCATCCTGGGGTTGTATCCATCCATACCTGTACCTGTACTACTCCTTCCTTCTAAATGTGACTCATTTACCCATAGATCACTGGAGTTACTGTTTTGCCATGGTATCAGTTACGTGGTAATGCTCATTGATTTCTCCCATAAGCTGTGTATAGAAGTTCTCATCTTTCTCCATTAGTGAAAGGATGTCTGTGGTTGCAAGTTGTTTGAGTTTACATGTATCATCTTGCAGTATCACACAAATGGATTTCTTTCAGTTGAAAAATGCTTGATTATAGAAACTGGATGTAGTTTAGTTTTGCTTCCCAACTTTGCAAGTTAAGGGGCAAAAGGGAGCTCTACTGTAGGTATGATGACAAATGTAAATATATTTTTAAGTGCAATGCTTTTTAATTAATTTTTTGCAGGAAGGCAGATAAATACAAACACTTGCATGTTGGGTGAATAATTGTAATTGTTTTTGTTAATAGAATGTAGAAAAAGAGCATGATAACATATCAAGTGTATTTTAATGCAATGCTTTTTACCTGTACTTTAATAAAGTAGATAATTAATTCATCTGAAATGCTATGAAAATATTCCAAAGTACTTACAATCACAAGTACAATGACTTCAAATTGTGTTTTTTTTTTGTTTGTTTGTTAGTTTTTGAAAAATTTTCCATGTCTTTTTTTAAACAGATGTGGTAGCAGATTGGGTGTCACTTGCTTTTTGATTGCTGTAGATTTGAGTGGCAGGGGGCCAAGTCGATCTCTAAAGGGCTCCATCCCGTCAACGTCACTCATCTCGGCCCATATATCCAGCCTGCAATGATTTCCTGTAAAACTGTCACATCTTTACGTGTGAGAGCAGGGGCCCACAGAGAGATGCAGTTCAAGTGTTAGCAGATAAAACTCTAATTATGATGAATATATGTGCTAGGCGTTGTACATGTGTTTTGAGAAAGCTCAGGGGTTAAGCATGACAAGCTAATTTATTCATATTCAGGGTTTAATTTTCTGTAATATCAATGACCCATATGGGTGTATGTGCATAATGAAATGTTTAAGTAGACAGCTGTGTACATGGGTGAGCTACATGGGTGACACAAATCAACTCCTCAAGTCATCCATAGGAAATGAGATTGAGGAATGAAAGCATCAAAAAGGGTGGAGTAGTTTAGTTGGTTGAGGCTGAGAGCATTTTTCCCCTCTTGGATGATATTTACTGTTGCATCTGTTTTAATAACCAGTTCATTATTGAGGTGATTGACTGAGTCTCATTTCTGTAAATGGTGTTGAAAGTAGTGTTTATTTTCCAGAACACTGACATGTATCTCAACGAGAAGTGAAGACTTGTGGGTAAAAAAAAGCAAAGGATTGAGGCAGCAGATGTGTAATAGCCTTGGGCACAAAATAATGCAAAACAAAAGGATGCAAGATAGATTTTTTTTCAACATTTTTTGGATTTTACTTCATTTTACTCAACCTGTCAATCTACTCAAGTGAAACAGATTCTGAGTAAAATATTATCCATTACTTTAGGGTTATGATGATGGTGAGGAAGGTTGAGATGGTGACCTTTAACTCTTCTTATGCCTGCCCTATGGCTTCTTATCTGATATCATGACATTAACTATTATTGATCACATGATAGAGGAGGACTTTGGAGTTAGCATCCTTGGTTTTGCATTAAGAAAGAGCAATTAAACTGATGATCTTCACAGACAAGAATGGCTTTAAAATATTTGAATGATGCTACTTTTGGAGTGTTTTGGATGCTAATAATGGTCAGAAATACTGGATTTTATCATCCTCAGGAAAGAAAATATTTTAGCCTCTGGGTTTTGTGTGATCCAAATGTCCAAAACTGTCTCACAGCCCAGTGTTATTCCAGCATTTTATGCAACCCACATAAAACTGAGATGGCACATCATTTTCTTCTGGCTGTGGATGTACTGGATACCACAGAACAAGATGGCAGACTTTTTTCCCCAACCATAACTGGTAACTAAAAGTTTCCTGGTTTGCATTATTTGACTGAGGCCAATTCAGGATCAATATATATATATATATATATATATATATATATATATATATATATATATATATATATATATATATATATATATATATATATATGTACAGTGGTACCTCTACCTATGACATTAACTCGTTCCAGAAGTGGTTTGTTACAGTGAATTTTTCGTAAATAGTCACATTTTAGATGTAAAAGGCCTGATTCATTCCAAGGCCCCAAATACTAACCAAGTAGGTGCTTTAGTGATAAGCCTGGGTAAGTTAACTTAGAGGTGGTGGTAAACCTAATAACAGAAGAGCCTGGAGTCCTTATTCTCTTAACTAGAGAAAGCTAGCAGGCTACTCTATTAGGAGGTTTATCACTTCCTCTGGCTTAACTTACCCAGGTTAGTTACTTAACCATCTACTTAGATATCCCCCAATATGTAGACCTACTTCATTGTAGGCTTGGGTCATGCTGCAGCAGTTTCATTCAAGGTCGACATTATTGGTAGAATGGGAAGGACCGAGAAAGATAATTTTTGATTGTGCTCTCAAAGCAGTCCACACACTTGATCTCTTTTAACCATAAAGGTCGATATACAGTTTAACCCTGTCCTTGTTCTGACAAGTGACAACACAACAACTAGGCCTTTCGATCTATGCTTTAGATATGTCATCTACATAAGTAACAGTGTTTCCATGCAGTATTTTGGAGTCCGGTCTGCGAGCACAACTCCCCCTTGCATTTGAATGATGTTGACTGTGAAGAGGTAGCCTACTTTTATACAGAAACAATCTTAAAACATAAACACACAAGGCATAAAAAAAACTGGCAGACATAAAACAAAATAAAAAAATGCTTTGAGGAAGATCAACATGAAGACTAATTAAAACTATGGTGTTGGAATGAACACCAACATGACCTATACTAGGACTATATAAAGGGACTACTACAGATCATCGCCCCCCTACAGTGAACCAAACGCTCCACCCCTGAATGTGATTTAAAAACATGCAGAGACTGAGGCTGCCTAACATCTAAAAGGTAACTATAGCTTTGAGGCAACACCAGAAAAGGCACAGTCCCCATGAAGTTTTTGGAACCACAAGCTGCTGTTGATCTGCTGACTTCTGAGCATGAGTGAATATCAGTAAATATTCATTTTTAAAACAGACCCAAAGTGCTTCCAAAACTTGGTTCATAACATTAGTCTACATCTGGTCTGAATTTTTAGGTACCAGTTTCACAGAAGCACCCACATGTCATGTATATATCCAAGAGTTAATAAACAGCATTGTGGTGGAGTGATTCCATCTTCCAGCCAAAGGATTCTGGGTATTATTCCCAATTCAACCAGGACATTTCTGTAGTTTGGGTTTTATTTCCTCACTATTAAAACTAGGTATATATTGGAACATTTTCCTGTCAATGCCCTTAACCGTAGTACTGGTGGAGATCTGGAGTTGGCCACAAAGCACTTTCAATCTTAATGTGTTTAATTAAATACAAGGTACTGTGAGTCTTTGAATGCAGAGACTGAATTCTGTGGGGGATAGAGATGCAAGTTCATTTCATAAAATCAACTTGTTCATTGGTTGATGTACACTTTCATTGTCTGGGGTTAATCCATTGTGGATATGTTGATATATCACTTACTGCTACATGCTTCTATGGGTCCATATTGGCTTTATTCAGTGTGTGAAAAATGTAATTGTAATATATGAATCTTGAGCTCAACAAAATTAAAAATTTAATCTATTTGCTTCCTGTAGTATATTAATCAGGAATAATACACTACAATATGGCATACGGATTAAATCAGTGGTTCCCATCCCTTTTTAGCTCATGACCTCATTTTAACATCACAAATTTCTGATGACCACAGGCATTCAAAACATTTTTTGATCATGTAACTATACTACGTTGCAAATAAACATAAATTTAAACAACATTTAGTCTATATAATGTATATTATTATGGGTGGAGGCAGAAAAGCCAGGTATAGATTACTGCACAAAGTGAGAATATTATTTTCCTTGGTCAGGATATGTACAGTCAGTCCATCTTATATTTACAAGACTGACAATTAATACTGAACAAAGAATAACAGGGCAGTCAGAGACAGGAGACCTCTGCCAAGGCTTGATATGGTGTCATATGATGTCAAAAAGTGATGTGATGGAGCCATAGGTGTTGACACATCTGATGTCTGAAGGTGAGATGTGAATGAAAAAAAAACCCTTCAGATTATATCTTGTCTGAATCATGAGATATTATCACTGATGTATTTTAGCTGTTGACCTTTAGTGTGACCTTGACCTTTGACCTTCATTGCTCAAAATTTAATGGGTTATCCCTTGACCCATTATCTATCATTCCTGAAAGTTTCATCAAAATCTGTTTAGAACTTTTTGCGTAATCCTGCTCACAGACACACAGACAGACAGACAAACGGACTCACATTTAATACCTCCTTGGTGAAGGTAACTAAAACAATGAATTATGAAGGAGCTGCCACATCTGAAACTGATCACAGTGAACATTTGACAGATAAACAGAACCACGATGCTTCAGTTTTTTGCTTTACAGTTTGTCATGTCTTATCTCTCTTAACTCACCATATATTTTTTATTTGTACTTTTTGTTTTGTCAATTATTTGAAATTTCAGACAACCCTATTTGATTTCAAGGGTACCCCACATGGCCAAGGTTGAAAAACACTAGATTAAAGGAAAGATGTACAAGGCAATAGTGTAATAAACAATGTCGTGTGGTTTAAAGATGGCCACACTGACCAAAAAGACAGGAAGCAGAACAGAAACTGTTGAGATTTTCTTTGGAACTGTCAGTGATAGACAGGATCAGGAACAAGTATATCAGAGGGACAACTCAGGTTGGACATTTCAGGAACAAAGTGAGAGAAGCCAGATTGATTTGTTTGGACACGTACAGAGGAGGGGTAGTGACTACACTGGTAGAAGGATTGATACCAGGACGACTTTAGTGGAGGTATATGAATGTGGTGAAGGGGAACATGCAGGTAATTGGGGTGAAAGAAGATTCAGGTCACAGGGTCAGATGGAAATAGTGACTAGGGATGGGACATGATTTTTGAATATTGGAATATTCGTGACACGCTCGGATATAGAATACTAATTTCGAATGCTGAATTACTTGGAAACAATACTGTATTGACTGTCATTGTATGGTGGCTGACATGGGCAAAGGCACCACATTGACAAACACAAGAAAGAAGAACAACCAAAAACACAAACACATAAAAGAAATGCAACAGAAAAATTTTGCTATGACAGAAACGAAGCAGAGCGCGTACATACCTCTGTGTGCCTGCAACGTCTGTGCCATCGGATTAATTGTGAATATGTGCACACATCTACACCCTGACCATTTTTTATTTTTTAATTTTTTTATAAAAACCTGACGTAGATGCATGTGACTATTGTTGTTGTTAAATCCATTTGACATTGTCACTGAAATCATGTGTTTCAGCCGGTTCCGCTTCGACAGTTAAATGAAATATAGGATTGGCTGTGGTTATTGCAATTTCAAAATGAAAAGCCTTAATTGTTTCCTGCAGAAGATGAGATGAATTACTCAGGGAAGATCAATGTGTTGTTGTTGTGTGATTTGTAATATTCTTTCTTGTTTATTCAGTTTGGTTATCTCTTTTACCCTTTCTGTCATTGGGTATGTGTTTTGGGGGTGGAGGTGTACATCAGCACGTATGTTTGATTTTCAAATAATATTTGAATAGTTTCCAGCGAATTTCAAATAGTGTTTTGGACCAAAAGTCACATCCCTAGTGGTGATACCCAAGTAGTGGTAGTTTTGTCTTCAATTCTTAATAATAAGGACTGAATCATTCATAAACACTGAATCCACTAATGCCATAATGCATGCTGAAAAACAACAAAAAAACCTTAACGGTGTATCCACCTGTTTCTACATCCATGCTTTTGACTCACTAATAAAGACAGTTCATTAAAAAAAAAACAAAAAAAACAGTCGACTCCTGTTGCAATCCCACTCATTTAAGAGACTAGAGGCAGATTCTTTCCTAGTAGTTCCAATTAGAAGAAGTGAATGTGCCAACTGACTTTTTGTTCTATTGTCATCCTAGAAAATGCAGAACAGAGTTTTCACAAGTCATCTTCTGAACAATGTGACATTAACATGGCACATGGCAGATACACAGATGAGAAGAAATTGACTTTGTTTCGAGATGCTCACCATACTCTACGTGAGATTTTTGGGGACACACATCTTATATAAAAGAGGCAAACACAAGCCTGAAAATAAGGTGAAAGATGACTATGACAACTATTGTTAGATACAAGTGTTATTATCCTTATTAATCTACTTTTATCCAGCCACACGGTGTTTTCATCCCTTCTGTTTGCACTTGTGTGTGTGGAAGTGTACCATTTCACACCACTCAAACACTTTCTTTGTAAACAGAATCTTTGCCACTCAGTGAAGGAAAGTGACTCAATTGAATTGCTGCTGAAGTGTTGTCAAGAGTCTGTTCTCAGTGCTGCCACTAATGGTCACATGTTGTAGTGCGACATTCGATATTAGTCCATCAACACCACAAAAATACTAAGCCTTACTGCTATCATTGTCAGTAAATTAAAGCAAACTGTATCATTAGGAAGGACTAAGAAAAATTACCTGAAAATGAAATGATGAAATCATAGCTGCAGAATAAAGTGGAGTATTTCCACACAGGAATGTCTGACACTGATTTCAGATCTGCATAAATAAGGCTCTAGACAATCCTTATGTTTCATGCAGCTGTCAGAATGCCGTGGCTGAGTTAGGGGGATGACTACATTAATAGTATCCTGTTAGTTCACACACACTTCCCCAATTAATGCAATAAAATCAGTTTCAAGGTACTCTGAAAAAAAAAAAAAAAAAAAAAAGTTCAAACCAGACATGTTGATAATTCTCTGGTGATGAGGCTCATCCCATCAACTAGATCCTCTCAGCTCATTTCCCCTCCACCCCCTGGGGACTCAGAGTAGGGAAGTGACTCCATCATATCCAAGTTAAGTACTTAAATGATTGAACGTTCTCTACTATATGTAATAATTTACAACAGAGGAGATAAGACGGTTTCGTTAGCATGTAGCGAAACGTTTGGTCGGTCCCACAAGTTTTCTTATGTTGTAAAAAATTATATTCAGGGCTCTCATGGGAATGATAGTTTCATTGATGATGAATTGTGCCACAAATAATTGCAATTAGGACTGGGCGATATGAAAAAAAAAAGTATATTTTTTCTCATCAGATGACATCAATATGTATCACAACATAAATAAAATCCCTTTTTTTGTCAACCTTACATTTTTTGTTATTCCTAAATTAGCTACTGTGTTAAGATATCAGAGAGAGAGAGAGAGAGAGAGAGAAAAAGATACAGATGTCGCTTCCTCCACTCTTACAATTATCCCCCCTTAGCTGTTATGTATTATTCCACCATTTTATTCATCGCTCCCAGCCCCACATCTTTACATTTATGCCACATTTCCACTAGTATCAGCTCAGCTTGACTCAACTCAACTCACCATTATCAATAAGGACCTGTAACCATGGTTACCCGCCACCGCTGAGGTTCCAAGTGATACTAAAAGGTGACGTAGAAACTCTGAAATCACTGATTGGATAGACATTTGTCTCTGTGATCCGCTGCTTTACAAAATATGAATGCGACAGTTGAGTGTAAACACATAGGCCTATCAGTAAATTAATCAACATGATGACAGCCCAAAACTTAAACTATGGTCGGTCCAGAAGATTGAGTCTTTGGTGGTCAATGTAAAAATTCAGATACCAACTAGAGTTGAGTCAAACTGAGCCAAGTCGTGGGAGTGTAAACGCGGCAGTATTGAACCCGTCTTATACATGTCTTTAGTTTCAGTTTCACTTTTAAGGCCGCATGGTTTGCAAGTATTAGCGATTAGCATGGATCACAGTTGATTCGTGCGTAGTATGCCTCCATTACAGACTGGAATCGAAACAGTTCTCACCCTACTTTTCAGTGATCCAGTCACACGAGTTTTCAGTCAAATTTTCTCCTGAGAAAACACATTACTTCCTACTACAGACCAAACATTAGCATGTGTGCAGTGGTTGCTGTTGTGCATCAACCTAATGTGACGTGGCTTGACCCTAATTGGTTTAGTGTGATGCTACTTAATTAAGGTTGGTGATTCTTACATCTGTCAAAACATGTACAAATGAAAACTATCGAAATTGAATCGAACATGCCTCATATTTCTATTGAGAAAAAAATATATTGATATGTATATCATTATTGTTTTATCACCCATTCTTAATTGTAATGAACTATTTTGTCTTTTCATTTTATGCCACTCATACAGCATAAGCCTCTATATTTATTGATACTTTTACAGTGCGTTCACTGTACAGGAATTGTAATTCATTGCTGTTGAACACTGGGACACAAAAGGAAATCTAACATTTCTGATGCCATTTTAGGCCATGTAATCCAAAATTGCAGATGGCATTTTTGACATACTTTAGTCTGATGAAGAGCGAGACTAAGATATACACTGCCTAGCTATAAAAAAGAAGTCAAAACTAAGACTTCTTTAACCCTAATGGATTCAGTGAATAGTTTCTCATTTCTTGAACAACTATCAGTTTGTAAAGAGCGTAAAGAATTGGACAATGGCAGAATTCAACTTGCTCATCTGGTTTCTGAAAGAGTAATTCAGGCAGCACCAGATCATTTTCACACAAAGATTGGTCGCCATAGAGTCCAGAGCTGTAGTCGTGCTCCAACTCTCCCATCATCAATGCAAGATTTTGGGAGGAAAAATAATGCAACTCTGAGTGGAAGTAAATGTAGTGGCATTTATTATGACACTGTATAAGTGTTGTGTGGCATAAACAATGCCACAGTGAACGGAAGCTGAATGGTGATCCAGTGGAACATTGTGTGTGGGGTTTTTTTTGCACAGGAAGCGCACAAAGAAACTACTGGTTGGCTGGTGTCAATGGAGTTTTTTCCTTCAAAGTGAAAGGGAAGATATGATCGAAAGTACACCAGTTAAATCTCAAACAGTGACACTAGTGACATTTTTATGAGTTTCATCAAGTGTTGCCATATAGATAATTATAATTATGCAAAATAATTGAGGTTAGCGCAAATAATTGTGCTAACGTAACTTTTTAATTATTGTCATAGTCCTATCTGCAGCTGATAATTACTTTAATTATCAATTGATGATGACAAGTGTTTACTCAATTTGCTTTATAAAAAGGTAGATTAGCCCTAACGGAAAGTGGCAGATGCTTAAAACAGTATGACAAGTAAATATTTCCAAATTTTCCCTAAAAAAACCCTCCCTTTTTAGTTGAAAGGTCACAAAAAAAATAGCAGATAATAGACTATATATAAAGGACTACATTTAAAGAGTAAATATACTTTTTTTGTTTAGTTTTGTCATTATTTCATCTTCATATGTATCTGCCTATTTCCTATGCTATAAAATTAATTTGCACAGTTGTTTGGCCTGTTTATGATGCATTTAAATTTGCGCTCACGTCTCTGCTAATGTAGTTCTACCTGTATCCCAATGAGAAAAAAGAAAAAAAAGAGGCTTTATCCCTCATGGCATAGCAAAGCTACACGTCATCTGGAAATCTCCATAACGATAGAAGTCCTGCGCATGCACTGCCACGTTCACTCACTTGATCTGTGCACGTGAATTTAATTTTGGAAGCTAAGTGCATAAACGCGACAGGATTTAAGCATAGTGTGATTACACATTTTTGATAATCTGGTGTCTGCCTTTTTGCTATTTATAACTCTATGACTGTTACTCATGTCTAAATTTTACTTTCACTTTCCTTTAATCAATAAAAAAGTCCTCTTTAGTAGGTAGTGTTTAAGTTTCAACTCACATGCACTGTCATTATCTTTATAGTTTTAGTTTAGTTTATTTCTTTATTTAAGGGACAGACTGTACATATAAACATTAACCAATTGAAGGACAGATGCCTGTACCAGGTTGTAGCTTTTTCTGCTAATTTCCACCTGTCGTCCCTTCAGTAGGTTGATGTAATACATAAAATACATATAAAATATAAATAAAATATACACTTAAATATACAGAGAGACAGCACCATTTTATATCAACAAAGCAGTTGGATAAGCAGACATGGATAAACTTTAAAAACAACAAAACACACAGAGCAGTGGTGTATTCCAATACACATACCCACACAAAATACTCATCCATCTACCCAGTCCAGCACACACACACACACACACACACACACACACACACACACACACACACACACATACACACACACACACACACACACACACACCCCACCCCATACCCCATAGTCCAACTATACATAAAACTGTACGATCAATATGTTCAAACATTCCCGTAAAAAAATAAAATAAAATAAAAAAAGTTAAAAAATCTACCCCCTATAGACACACAACATTCAATTAAATATCCAACCAACCTTTTGGGTTGATATCTGTTATATGTTGTAATAGCTCTCTGTTTTATAGCTGCTAATCTGGAACTAACACATCTACTCCCCACTACCCCCACACACAAACTGTTTATCTAAAACCCCATTATGTTGCTTTTTTAAAGATCACACTATTAAATGAATGCTTGACTTTCTCACTTTAAGGATCACAATTTGTCTGTCCTGTCTGAATTTCATTACAGTTATATGTGTACACATACGTTTTATCTTCTCATGTACATTGTAGGGTTCAATATATAAATATCTTTGTCACGTGTGGTGAGTTTGCAACATTTTGTGTACAAATCAGACATTGCAAACTGGTCTTTAGTTTGCTGTGTTTAAAGCATGAGCAGTTTATTCAAAATAAAACATCTGGTGGTAGTGTATAATGGTTTTGTGATACATAAGAGTGACTCATGCATAAACTACTGAGTCACACATGAAAACTTATATTTATTACCCACAAAGGGCTATGTCTGTATAATAATATTGAAGTTATAATTCTTCAGAAACCCAAAAGTGCATGCTATTTTCCTGTGTATGTTAATAACTTAATTAGTTATAGCTAAGAAAACAGTCTTAATGTATTACACAGACCATGATACTATAAAACAGTGCAGTTTTAATGTATTAAACCTGTATTATTTAAAAGGCAACATGCAGGTTAGACACTACCATAAATAATAGTGTATATAAATGATAAAATATCAGGATGTCGATAAAGAAACTGGAATTCAACATCGCAATAAAAACATTTTTTTAACCAAAAATGTGAAGAAATAGCATCCCTGTCCAAAAACGAGGAGTGGCTGGAAGTTATGTTGCAGGAGGGAGTCCCACAAGATCAAGCTAACGAGGTTTATACTGACAACATGGAGGAGATAAGAGCAGATAGTATTTACAATGGACCACAGCCCGATAATTATGAACCACAGTGGAGAGAGAGAGGCCAGGGCAATAGATACCAAATCGTATAAAGTACCAAAAATGTGGAATTCAGTGCATCCGTCATTATACGTTTACCTCCCATGACGTGTCCCCTGCAGGAAAGGAATAACTCCATTTCCTGTAAAATCAGCACCTTTTAATCAGATTTTATTAAGATAGGATTTATGGATTATGGTCATTTTCACACATGTGTTATAAAATTAATTTCTGAAAAATAAATTTAAGGATGAAAAAAAAATACTTTCACATTACACTTTAACTGTATTAGTGAATTTAGAGTTGTTTTTTTTATTTTTATTTGTGCATACTCATACATAGCAGAATACACAGTAATTATTATTAGATTATTATTATTTTATTATTATTATTATTATTATTATTATTATTATTATTATTATTATTATACAGAATGATACATTTTAAGATTTCATTTAAGCATGTATTTCACCTTCAAACAAGTATTCACATTTGAAATGTGTCTCGAGTTTATGGAAATGTAATAACATTTAATTCTGCACAGGGAGTTGACCTTGTACTGGGGAGGTTACATGTGTTGTTTTTTAGTCCATTAAGTAAATTGGGTAGGGTCAAGAGTTACTCGGTTTTCACATGACAATACAGTCACGCAATGAGATAAAACAAGTATTTATTTTGCCCATAGAGGTTTTATTACCTTATGTAAACGCTGCATGTATGTTAAACTGGATGTTGAGAGGCTTATAGAGGCTATGAAATATCACATTGCTCTCTTTGTAACTCACTATATCCTGGTTTACTGCTACAATACACAAACATAAGTGGCAAGATGCGATTCTATGCAGAAGATGCTTCTTTTTATTTTTCTGACAATACAGCTCTGTGAGACAATATATAAATGTCATCACTTTTTCATTTTTTCATCTATTTTTAATAAGGTAAAGTAAAGTACTTAATTTGTCATTATACATTGTGCAATTTAACCGATCCTTGATACCATTGGGGCACCTTGTCATGATGGGGTGAGGTGAAGAGAGGACTCAGATGCTCAGTGCTGAAGGGAAACAGATTTAATAACAAAACCAAAATAAACACAAGACACAGACTAAACACAAACACCTGGGGATAGATCGGCCAGAGTCCGTGGTGGTGATGAAATGTCCAGGTTATGGTGACAGGGGAGATAGGTAAAGTGTCCCGGTTATGGAGGTGACAAACTGAATGGTCCCGCACCGGTAACTGTAAGCCTCACTGCTTATATACGGTAGTTGCAGATTAGCAACGGCTTGCAGCTGCACGGTGCGGGCCAGGTGATCTAGAATGGATCTGGGGCAAAGGTTGAGACTGGAGAGGAAAAGATCTGGGGGAAAGGTCATGGAAGGTTGTGACACACCTGTAAGGAGCAGGGGGCAGTCATGGGCGGCGGCTGGGGACCCATCTCCATCACTAGAGCCAGGCTCATGGCTTGGACCTGGCTGCAGAATTTTATCCTAACAAACATATTTTTGGGTGATGGGGGAAACCAGAGGAAACCCATCCAGACACGGGGAGAGAAACATGCAAACTCCATACAGAAAGGCCTACATGGTCCGGGAATCGAACCAGGGCTTTTTTTTGCTGTAAGGCAAAGGTGCTAACTGCAATAGCCACCGCACCGTCATTTACATAATATATATTGGTGGATGTTGATATATATATTAAAAAAAAAAAATCAAAAATGTAATTGTAGTACAATTATGAAAACAACCCTAAAATACTGTAAACACTTGTATTTACCATGGGTTCACCTAAACCAGGGGTGTCAAACTGTGGTCCTTGAGGGCTGGTGTCCTGCATGTTTTAGATGTTTCCCTCTTCATTTACACCTGGAGGCCATTGCATCATTATCAGTCTGATGAGGAGCTGATTATTAACTCTTCATGTGTCAGGGATGATGCATTCTGAATGGATGATGTTGTTTAAATATTCAGAAAAATTCAACCGTTTTCCTTTTAGTTTTGTGCATGGAACAGGTGCCAAAAAGCAAGAGTTTTTTTATTTTTATTTTATTTAAAAAATTTTAAAGGCACAATTAAAATTGCTGGGACCAAATTTCAATAATAGTTTTTTTTTGTTTGTTTTTTTTAGTTTAGTTTATTTCAGTTATATATTCACTTCAAAGCAGCAAAAAGAGAAAGAACAATACAGAATTTGACTGAAAAAGGCTCAGACAGAAGCAAAGATTATTAAGTAATAAGTAATTTTCCACATTATTTGTCATTTCGTAAATATTTATTAGTTTTTGTTGCTCATTTTGTTTATTTTTCTACATTTTGGTTTTTTAAATTTTGTATTTTTTTTAATTTGTGTCTTACTTTGCTCATGTTGCAATTATTTTGTTAGTTCTCAGGAGTTAAAGGGTTAAACTGAATCACATGGAAGAGGGAAATATCTAAAACATGCAGGACACCGGCGCTCGAGGACTAGAGTTTGACACCTATGCCCTAAACTATGTGTACAGTTTCCTGAAAAACAAAAAAACGTTAAAAGTTTTACTCTATATTAATATATGTATTTGTATATGGTATGTAAATTTATTGGGCAAACTTGTGATTCTAAATAGACCAATCCTTCAACAACAAAAAAAATGTCCATGTCCATCTGTCCAACATTGAATCTGTATCAGTTTATTAGTTCATCTAAAACCTACGTAATAACCGGAATGTCTTTCAAAGGTTTAAACTATATATTTATTGCTCTTGTGCACTTAAAGCCCAGGAGCATAAAACCTTATTAAGATGAATGATTGATATTCCAGGAGCATGGATGTGGAGGGGGAGGAGGGGTGGGACACATTTAACCCAGAGTTGCTTTGAAAGAAGCTTTGATTCAAAGCTGTGAGGTGTTGTTAATTATCAGTCTGTCTCTGATGGCTGTAGAAGAGACCAACACTTCTTATCAACCCCCGTATAAAATACATGCTCATGTTTGTGTGTGAGGGGGGGTGCTGATAATTATTGGTACAAGAAAGTCCAAATGCTTTTATCAACAGTTCAAAGGTATTGAATCAATAAGAAACACTCTTTAAACATCACATGTATGACTGAAGCGCTGTGAACATAATCCAAACGTTGGCAAGTTAATAAAAAGTGTAGCAACCAAGTGACTTGAAAAGCACCAGTCATAAATAATTTGTTCTTATTTATATCCGTATTTGTATCATTAAATAGACAATTAAAAATTCTTTACCGGAATGGCCTATGTAGTCTGGACTGAATATTAACAAGTTTGTTTGTCCATTTTTGTTTCATTAACATGTTAAATATCTGTCAGAGTATTCCTGTCTTTGTTTTATATACTAAATATCTCAGATAACACTAGAGTGGAGAATGGGTATGTACAGAAGTTGATTTCTTTATTTTTCCAGCTGCATTTTAGTTTGGTTTATTTCCATTGTAGGTTTTAAATCATGTACTGGCAGTATTTTGTTAAGCAAGAGTTTGTTCATTATAGATTTTGAATTTTATACTGATATTTATTTTCAACCCTCTGAATGAACAGCTCATTTCTCTGTTTTATGTGAAGGGCAGTTATGTTAAGAATTCATTTAAAATAGTAATTGTGAATACATATATAAATTTTGCACAGACAACGTTCTTTATTTGGTTCCTGAATTTTTAAACCTTGATTTGCAATACACCAGAGTTTAACACCTCAACATTTCCAAACTTTTCATGGCTAGCTTGAGGCATTGACACTTTGGTTTGTGTTAGAGACAGATAACAGGGTTTTATTCAATACAGAAAAAACTCTGCAGAGATGTGGATAAAATGACTCACAATGTTTATATATATATATATATATATATATATATATATATATATATATATATATATATATATATATATATATATATATATATATATATATATATATATATATATATATATATATATATATATATATATATATATATATATATATATATATATATATATATATATATATACAAAAAAAACCCAACCTTTCAACACAAAAATTGAATTATACAGCAAAATGTAATGGTGGCATATGTCCAAAAATAGAATTAATACATAGAATACACATTTTTGTCACACTTTATTAGCATGTAGTTTACTAGCATCCACTTAAAGTATGAGTTAACGCTGGGATGATTTCAGCCCCGAGACCTGAAATCATTCAGAAAACTCCAATTCTGAGCAACAGCTATCCTGAGGGAGTCTTTAGAAAGAACCAGTTACCAGATGGTTTGATTAGTTGTTGCCCCTCTACCCAAGTTAGAAGACAGATTTGCGTGTCAGGAGTTTCCTCAGGCTTCACTCAGTCCAGGTGTAGTCCACCATCTTTCCGATCCTGTGCCATGTACACAGCAAATATGGGAGTGTTAAATATTCAGTGTCAATGTTAAATATAGAGTGTTAGTGTTGTATTAACACCACATTGATTTGAAACAATACTGCATGTGGTGCTTTTGTTAAATTAATGTTGTTATATCAGGGTGTTGTTAATATTGGTGTAGACCAAGTCACGTCCTTACATAAGAGTTCTAGAATGTTTGATGGATTGAAGAAACATTTACAAGCCTATCATCGCCATGTTGTTTTTTAGAAGATTGGGTGAAGTTGTTCATTCTTCTGGAACCTCTTAGGGGACAGTGTGAGTGAGTGTGTGTGTGTGTGTGTGTGTGTGTGTGTGTGTGTGGGGGGGGGGGGGGGGGTCAAGTTTTGCTAGATCTCATAATACTTTTGCAGTAGGGCTTGGGGTGGTTACGTCATCACTCTGCGTAGCCACCATGTTTGCAGCCTCCTTCCCTTCTGTTTAGTAGCAGTAACTCGTTATTTAGAAACGTCCTCTCTAGTCCCTCTCGGTCATGTGGCTTACCATTTACTTCACTTAGCATTACTATATCACCATGGTAACCTGTTGAGCGTTAAGTGTTTTTTGTTTTTAACAACATATAGTGTTAAACCAACAAATATTAAATGTAAAATTGTTAACACTTTCAAAAGTGTTAATTTACACTCCCTAGTGTGCACACATATAGGCACTTTATGGGTGTTAAATTTAACACCATGGGTGTTAAATTAACACTGGCATATTTGCTGTGTATGCAGCTCATCCGCTCTAAAATTGCAGAAAAGATGGGCCAGTGGTGGTGAAATGAATCACAAAAGTGTTCTCAGATTTGCAGTTTAGCTTAATGGGATATATTAACACAGGAGTCTAATATGTAGGAATGTAATTTCTGTCCATTTACTTGCTACTAGCTTGCAGAATTACTGATTTTATCTGCAATTAGCATTGTAGCTGCTTCACCTCATGTTGCCTGTGAATAGGCTGATGACAACACACCACGTGGTCACAGGCTAGTTGCAGTAATGTAATGTAATGTAATCCCAGTGATGAGGGTCCAGGACCTGTGTGACATTTTTGGCATTCTGCCGTGTATGCATGTGTGCGCGCGTGTGTGTGCTGAATCAGGGATGCGTTGCGATGGAGAGGTGATTACAGTCATGACACTGGGGGCTGGATTATGGAGGATTACATGCACGCATATTTGCACACACTGATACACACATGTACTGTACAGTTTTCCTCATGACACAAAAGTTTAAATGCAGGGCTAATACTGTTCTACAAAAGGGTTACATATAGAAAAAAGCCAAGAGAGGGCAATAAGGGATGGGTATGTACTGACAGATTAGGGCACATTATGTCAGAAACATCATACAAGTAAAGGAGCTTGTATGTTTGACTGTTGCTCTCTTTCTTTACTTTCTCCCTTCTTCTCTCGCCCTCTTCCTGTTCCCTTCCCAGGCAGTAGGGTGCCAACATGGCCATTCCCAGGGGACATCCTCCTCCCTCTCCTTGGTCTCCTCTCTTCCTCCTCCTCCTCTTCCTCCTCCTCCTCATATCCTCCCCACTCCCACTGCAGGCCCGGCCCCTCCTCCTCCACCCTTCCATCAATGTGGCAGTGGTGTTCAGCGGCTCCAGCTACCAGAATGAGGTCAGAGGTCGTCTCAGCGGGGAGAACTTTGTCGACCTGCCCGTGGTGGTCAGCCCTGTGACAGTGCTGGTTAACGACACAAACCCTCGCGACCTGCTGACACGCCTCTGTGATACCATGGCAACGGAAAAGCTGCATGGAGTTGTGTTTGAAGATGATGTTGGTTCAAGTGCTGACACACAGGTAAAAGCATAACAAAATATTTTGGCTTTACTGAAGATATAAGACAGGGGTGTCCAAAATTGATCCTCAAGGGCCAGTATCCTACATGTTTTAGATATTTCCCTCCTCCAGTACACCTGGTTCAGTTAATGATCAGCTCATTATCAAGCTCTGCAGAACCCTAATAATGACGTAATGCCTTCCAGGTAAGAGTAAAATATCTAAAACATGTAGGACACCAGCCCTTGAGGACCGGAGTTGGACACTCCTGGTCTAAGAGGACATAAGACAACACATATGGAATTTTGGCAGAAACAAAGCACATAAAACATGTGTGTATCAAGACATAGGATTTCTGCATTAATTCATTACTTCTTTTGGGGGAAAATCTGTCCTATACAGGTGGTTTCAGGCTGTAAGGAGATTAAATATATGATTGACAGTTGCAGTTAATAAACACTGATGAGATTCTGTAAGAAAACCATGACTTGGATGCAAGAAAAAGCAGAAAACATGAAAAACTGTCAGATCTCAGATCATCTATATTTATATTTAGTCTTTTGATTCAGAACAAGATGAGAGAACTGCCAAAGGAAATCAGAAATCAGATTAATTTTATTGATCTCCTGGGGGAAATTCACTTTTTTTCATCAGCTCCAGAAAGAAAACTGTTAGACCGGTGTGTATTTTCAAATTCTGATGTTTTGGGGTTTTTTTTCCTGACATTTTGTTTTTTGTTTTTTTTTCCTTGATTTCAGGTTTTGCCACTTTGGGAAAAGATTTATTATGTCGGTCATTTAAAAAATATATACATATATATTTGATTTATGTTTTGACCAGTTACAAAGTTTTCCATTTACAGTTAAATCTCAGGATTTTTTGCTATAAAATTCATGCACTGGACTGAATTAATTGGAAACACATTGACTTCAATTACACTCGTATTTAGTGGCGCTGAATGTAGGAGGTTGTAACAGTTCCTTTGTAATATACTCCGAAAGAAACTATTGTGGATCATCCTCCTTGCTGTCATGAGTGCGGTATTAAACATAGAGCCCTAACCTGCTCTTTGTACAAAGCTATAAACCTGTTCATTTCTGTGTCATTTTATCATTGGGGTTGAAAGGTTTTTTTGTTTTCTTTTTTCTTTTTTGAGTCATTTGAGCGACTGCAGCAGTTCACATTTCAGCACAGGCTTCATTTCTCTGATTACTTGCTTGTTTATTGCTGTGACAATAATTTCTAATTTTCTATATTCAAAACGTAATCTGCGTTTGTTCTTCAGGTGGCAGAAGTGGCACAAATCCTGGACTTTCTCTCCACTCAGACAGCTCTGCCTATCGTGGGTATCAGTGGTGGTTCTGCAGTTGTCATACCATACAAGGTACTGTCAAAAATAATAAACTATCATCGTACTATTTGACAATCTCTGCCCAGAAGCATGATCCTTGGCTGAAGAGTGGCCTCTTTTATTCACTATCCCACAGACATGGCAAAAAAAAAATAAAAAAATTACAGTGTATTGTGTTGCAGTACAATAACACACACATATTGAGTCGTTAAGAAAGCAAGGAAAGACAGACTGTTGTAAGAATGATGAGCAGCAACCTGTAATGCAAAGTCTGTCAGCAGCATCAGCCCTTCACAGCCTCCTGTCTTAGTTGAAACTCTTCCACACCAGCGTCATTCAGCTTAACAACTTAAGTAGGTCAGAGCGGTGAAACCTACTTTGGCAAGCAACTCACTGCATGCAAATATTTGGATATGAGCAATACGGATGGATGAATTATCAGTGATGGCTGCAGTCATCGACCCTCATCAGTTCCTCTAATCCCTGGCTGGGAAAGTCTAAGTTTTGGGAAAGGAAACTTTGTGAGGGGAGATAAGTGCTACAGGCAATCTGTGCCTCAATCAATCATCCTTGCACTCTTGAAGAGCAGCAGATTTTTCCTGTTATGATTTAGCCTGTATCTCTTTGATAAATGAAGATGGCAGTTAGCTGTATAGTTATATTGTAAAGAAGAGATCGATGATATGAGACAGGCTCTTAATCTACACTTTTCTCTAGTTTCAAGTCACAAAATGGCTCCATCTATCCCATCTTCCTCCCATGCTCAATCCTTTCTGATCCTCCTTTTAAACTATTATCAACACCTTGTATTTATAGAAGCAACTCTCACACATAGAAACACACATGCATATGAACACCCTCACAAGTGAGCACACACACTCGGGTGCATTCCCACACCTATCCAACACAAGAAGCATCTAAACTGAGCTGAAATGTGTAGTTACATTGACTTGCAAGTGGTGAATTTTATCCCCTTGGCAACTTTTTATAAACTGTAGCATGTATTTATCAGCTGCCTGTTAATCAAAAGATATCTGCAGATGCCACGTCATAGATGGGTATGAAACAGAAGGAGTTGTAGCTACAGGAGGGTGATTGATTTGCTGTATTTTGATGGCAGAGCAGGAAGAGAGAGAGCAGAAAGATGTTTCGATGAAGTCTGGCTGACAGCTGCCTGAAGGCAGTGTTTTACTGTCTCACTGATAAGTCTCCCTTCCCCTTTCTTTCATAAGTGCAATAGTCATTCTTATTTTCTGCTTCTCCTTTTTCTCTGATTGACTGTCCTTTTCCATCTTCTTTTGATTTTTCGGTCCTTTCACTGTCTGTTAGTTCTCACCTTTCTCCTTTTACCCCATCTCTCTTTTTCACTCCATTTTTACTGTTATTCCCATGATTATATTCACACATTGACACATTGAGTCCTTTTTTTTTTCTTCTGTCCAGGCTGAATGTATTAAAGTTGTGGAAGGAGGCCTGTGTCTCTGAGCCCCAGATCCCATTAAACTTCTAATTAGACCCTTCAGGAGGCTGTAACCCCACCTCCCATCCCCACTGCTTTTATCACTCAACCCAAACTGTAACTAATCACTTGTTCTTTTTTTTTGCTATTTTTCTATTTTGCTGTTGCATCCACAAGCAAACAGACTCTTCTGCTATTCATCTCTGCTGTGACATTCATATTCGTGTAATGTGCAAAGCCTCTCCGAGTCTCCAAAATATTTGGGCAAAGTTTATTAGTTATCAACAGTGTCTGGTTTCATTTTGCGAATCGAATCAGGGCTGACGCCATCGGAGTTATTTAACCTCTCTGCTTGACAGTAGCAAAAGACAAAAGCGCAGATGGGACATTATCTATCGTACCAAGCGATCGTTTGTCTGACAAAGCTGAAGTGTTGAGTGACAGTTCTCTATATAGCACAAAAAGTAACACACTTTCCTCTGAGGTCTTCCTGTCGAAGGCCTCATTCAGCCCCCGCCCCCTGTCTCTTCCTTTTTCTTATGCACTCTTTGTAGTCAGTGAGTGAGAAGAAAAAAAAAAAAAAAGCTTGTCAGAGGTGTCTGACACAATAGGGCAGGTGGATTGGACGAAGAGACATATTTGTAAGAGCATGATTCTCTTATGGGGATAAAAGAGCTCAATAGTGCTTGATTATCAATAGCCTGATGATGATGAATATCTTTGATGGCGGGTTTATAAAGAAGCAGCAGCCACCCGGGCCACCTATTTATGGTTCCTGTCTCAGTGATCTCTCCACTGCACACAACAAGAAAAGAGGGAAAAGGACAAAGATGAAAAGATTGAAAGGAGGAGAGGAAGTGTGTCTTTTGTTAGATGATACATATATCAAACAAAGACGAAGAGGAGGAAATGAGAGAGCGTGAGGAACGGCTAAGAGACGGCATAAAGACTGTTCAATAGGACCCACGAGAAAAATAAAGGGGGGGTGGGGTAAAGCAGCGTGCGTCTCTGAGGAGTTCAAATCAGAGGTTTAGTGTGTTTATGGCTGGCTGATTGTGAGTCATTGCAGTGTGCAAGGTGATCATTAGAGGGTGCTGCATCCAGATGTCGAGTCATGGGACTAGTTTTGTTGGAGACGATGAGGAAAAAAAGACAGGAGTTGAGGCAGGACTCTGCCCACATGGCTGAAATGAAGACAAAGAGGAAGAGGCAGGCGGCTTGAAATTTTAATTACTGCTAAACTTTGCATTTATTCAACACGAAGCATTTTGTTGTCTGATATAATTATATAGCAGCAATATAAAAAAAAAAATCCAATTAACTGAAGGATTAACTGTTCTTCAAAGATGGTTTTGATTAGTTTGCAGCAAGTTGGAGTCAAATTATGGGTTATGTGTAAAATGTTAAATATGTAAAGCATGTGAGACCCTATCCTTTTGTCTATATATTTTTTTTTTTTATTATTATTTTCTTCTTGTTTTACTCTATTCAGGATGTTTCTACTGGCTGTGAATTTATATTATTAGCCAATAACAGCAGCATACATTGTGCATGAGTGGAACAATATAAGAATGAATGTTTTTCTGCTCTTATCATTCACTGTTGGTCTCAAAGACAAAACTCAGGACCAAGTACAGACATAAACACAGGCCTTCAGGATGATCTCTTCTAATAGACAGCTGATTTTACACAGCAGAAATGAGGAAAGCTGTGTTTTGACAGAATAGTGACTCTAGAACAGTCCTGTAGAATTGTTTGTGTTTTACATTATAACCTCTGATCAGTATATAATATGGTGTCGCTCACTCTCCCCATTCATTCTATAGCTCACTTGACCTCTGCTCTCTCCTTATTCTGTTTATGCTTTCAAGAGTTCGATCAGTTATAAACTAAACACTCAGGAAATATACTTCAGTGCTTCATTTTGTATCCTCTTTAGCATCAGATACACTGGATCATCCTTTATACACAGAAAAAGAAATAATGTTATGTGGCGACAATATCTCAAGTAATTTACTATGAAACATCATCAACATACTGTTCATCAAGTTTCCACAGTTTATTACAATGCAGTTTACCACCATCAGAGAGAGAATGTGAGAGCAAATGAATAAAAAGTATCCATTATTATTATTATTATTATTATTATTATTAATAATAATAATAATAAAAAACTACTTGCATTTTATACGACAGGTTGCCATAATTTAATAATACTTAAACTGTATATTATATGGAAATATGTTAAACCTACAGGCACACTGTGAACATAAAGGTTCAGGCATGCTACCTTGTATGCAAATCTTTATAGTTGCATGGTTAGCCTTTAGGAAACCTTTAAACTCAATCATCTCTTTAGGGTTAAGATAAATACAAGCAAATCAAGCTAGGAGCAGCTAAGCATACGTGTGAGTCAGTGAGCCAGATGACATTGAATCCTTAGAGTCATGAAATGTGCACGGCAGTAGAGGTATAGGTCTAAAATATTGTCTATGTTGCATCAATATAAGAATTAGTATAATGCAATCAGCACAGGGACATGTGGTCAGGAGTGGCAGGTGAGGCTCTATTTTTTCTAAAAAAAAAAAAAAAAAAAAAAAAAAAAAAAGACAAAATAAGTATTAATATTTGTCCACTGATTGGGCTTTCAATGCAATTTTGGTGTAGTTCCTAATTTGGATTGGAAATGCGAATTCAGTCCACAAAAAAAAACAACAGAAGTTTAAGAAAATAAAATGGAAGAAGAAGTAGGATGAAGTAGTTGGATGAAGACGATGTTGAAGTTCATTAATTTAAGACATTAATGTGAAAAGGTGTAGAGTAGTATAGGTACGTTGCTGAAATTAGCGATGTACCTATGCTACTCTTCTTTGCTATCATAGCAGATTATGGCCAAGTGGTTAAAAAAGATGCAGGGAAACATAGCTTTTCATGCTAATCTAAATTAAATTAATGAACTTCTTCTACCGTCTTCGGTTTTATTTTGATGGACTTCCATTTTGTTGTGGAGTGAATTTGCAGTGCTTTTCTCTTGCAGTTGTTTTGGGAGTTTGCGTCTTTTGGTATTTGCAGATTTTTTCTCTCGCATTTGTTTTGGAGGTTTGTACGTTTTTGCTTCTGCCTTTTATTTGTTACTGCAGCTCTTGCAGCTTCACTTCTGTTGCATTTGTTTTATGTGTTTTGTGTTTATGGTTGTGTACCTTTTTTGTGTTTGCAGCGTTTTATCGATGCTGTGTGTTTGCCCCTTGTCAGCTACTGTAATCTTTGACCTCATGGCGTTTTTCCACCAAAGACATTTGTCATATTCTTTAGGAAAAATGTTATGACTTTTTTTTTTTTTTTTTTTTTTTTTTTTTTTTTTTTTTACTATCTCGTCCCAGTAAAGTATGTGTTCAATAATGAGGGCTGCTTGTCATATTTGTTTCTGTCTTGTGAAACATTTTTTGGAAACAACAGGTTTGAGTAATTTGGCTACAGATGACAGCTCATATCTCCCTGGTTTTTTTTGGGGAATATTTGAACATTCATAAGCCACTTTTATGGTGCTAAATGTGTTTTGTAGATTACAGTTACAAACATCAAATAAAAAGTGATTTTAGATGTTGATTTAGACTGGAATAAACAAGCCAGACAGCTTTATGTGTTTGCCAGTAAACAGGGACAATAGAGCCTTTTTAAGTGTGTACATGATGGATCTTTGAGGCAAAGAAACTGTTGAGCTTGAGTATTGTAGCGTAAAACATCATTTATTACAATTTGAAGCTGTCAGTGGAAGATTATATTTTAGGAGTAACAGTCCCAGTCTTGGATCTTATCTAAGGTCACATTCTGGTTGTGATGTTAGACTGAAATGAAGCAATGTGTTTGACGTTTCTTATTGGTTTCTTTTTTTGGTGTGTGACCAGAATGACCCGCTTTCTCCGTTTGTCCTTCTGTTTCTTCCCTACACCCTCCTCACTTCTGTCTCTCTTGGCCTCATGGTCCAGAAAACAGAAACTCACTGATTCCATAAACAGGTCACCAGGAGTCCAGAGACACCAAGTGATATTCCCACAAGAAGCTGCTTTTATCACTGGGAATGAAATTACTCTACAGTCCAGACTCCCTCAAAGCATGGCCTAATAATTCAAGAAAAGCAGCCAGTCTGATAACTTATGCTGTGGCATTCAGATTACTGTCAGAGTGAAAGTAAATTGGTTCTGGGAGCATTTGATAAACTAAACAGAAAAGACAGGAGGCTTTCCTTTACATTCCATCGGAAGTTCTGCCAATATAATGAGGATATACAACATTTCATCATCTTCTTTGACGTCATAAGCTGGGGAACGTTTCATAATATTCCCCAAAGTGGGGTCTCACATGGAGGATTTAAGACCCTGTATCTTTGAGAAAAATTGTGGATTTTTTTTTTATGATATTAAAGGAAGGTGGAACTCCAGTTCAAAAATCCACCATGTATTGGTATTCATTCTCAAATTCATAATAAATATGATCTTTCAGTCGGTATATTCACTGTCTTGTCATACAAATCGATTTAAATGTCCCGCCTGGAACATAGGATGCAGCCATGATTTAGTCACGTGATGTAGACAAGCGCACTACGGTTCTGGTTTTGAAGGTACTACACGTAGCACAATCTTCCCAAGAAATCCATGTATCCAATATGTAAATTGCCTATAAGACTGTAGCCTCAGGTTTCTGAAATTAGAAAATAACACACTTACTGACAGTAGTAGTAGGTTGTAACTAAGATCAAAAAGAGTAAATAGGACCAACAACTCACTTGTTTGAAAAGGGTTCCCTGAAGTGATCTCCTCTGATATCCGTCCTAGCTAATGAGCGCAGTTCGCAAAACCTCGTAATGCAAGCAGATGACATCGAAATCGTCATGATCAGTGATACATCCCATCCTGTCGAACACCTCTGGAAAACGGTATTCAATCCCAGCTACCTCCTTGCAACATTCTCGGATAGTTGGTTTGTGAGTGCAATTAGCCATACGATTATTTTGATGCGTACAGGTGCACCAGTCTACCGTTGTCAATCGCCATTCATCGTCATCATTTTTGCCGTCATTTCCCATGAAAATTTCTTAGTCACCTGCGTCTCCTATAGGCCTAACAGGTTCGAACTGATAGTGATATATCTCCAAGTGGCCGGCGTGCTCTTCATTATTTTGCTCGTCATCATCGCTTATCGCACTGTACATGCTGTGTAATGTTGTTGACATCCGCGTCTCTCATGGCCACCGGAACCGCACTCTGCCTCAGCGTGTCACATGACCAAAACATGGGCACACTCACATTTCAATTTGCCGATTGATTGACGCTGTAATTTCAAAAATAAATTACGCTCGTCTGATTGAATTACAGGTGCAATGTTTATTCGCAATAATTGATCACACTTCATTTAAGAGGGATATTAATGTTCTCGCCCCTTCCTCTGCATAACAATAGTGTTTCCACTGGAGCTTCTTGGACATTATTTGGAAATGATCATTTATTCTGCAGCATCAGCCTGGATAAGAGGTTAAGTGGCCAATAAAACAAACCACATTAATGTTTACAAGTAGTCAAAATTATTCTTTATATTTAGATGACATTAGTTTAGATTAAATAATGTATTGATCCCAGGGGAAATTAAAGCTTTCAGAAGCATTTGTCATTTCTTTTTTCTTTTTTTGCAGCTTGGACTATTTTAATAAATCAGACATTCTACAGTAGCTGTACCTTTTGTTCAGAATGTTCCATACTTAAGATTGAAGTCAGCTAAGAATGTTAAATGGATCTGTATTTTTGTTTTACTTTGAGGAAAATAAATACTTTTGATCAGTGAAAATTGACCAATATTCTCAATTTTCTATTTTGTACTTTTTGTACTTTTCTCCTCACTCCTTCATTGTCTTTTCTATAACCCAGAAAACATCTTCGGCATGATTTGGTGTATCTCAAAAGAATACCTCGTTTCCTAAAATGCATCTTTAGGAAATTGGAGGCTGGAGGGCTCATGAGTCCATCATTTGCCGAAGTCTTTTCAGACAATAAAATTTGTGACAGACAATGCATCTTGATTATACAAACCATAGAGTGGAGCCATAAAAATGACAGACTTCCTTATTGAGAATTTGCACCAGAAGATGCCAATTAAGATGATGTTAGAAAAGAACATGTGTTATCATCCCTACATTCTGAACTGATTCTTGATATATATCATTGAATTATTTAAAACACGTATAAAGCACTTCTTTGGCAAGGTGCATTAAGTAGATTTCATGTGTCACTGTGCTTCTCATGTAGGTAAAGGTTAAAGATTAACTTGTTATTCCAGTAGGGAAATCCAGTCTCTGCAATTCACTCACCCTAATATTCACACAGTACCGTGTATTAGCATTAGCATAAGCATATTAGATGCAGTGAGCTGCTACTGAAGGTGTTTGCAAACCAACAAGGTCTTCATCAGTACCTTGGTCAAGGGTACCGACAGGGGAAATGAACAACATATACATTTTTCTATTAACATTAATATGTATTTCATATCACCTTAAAGTGTTTCACTCAGGTGGCACTGAGAATCCAGCTCTCACCAATAAGGAGTTATTTTTTGGATTGCAGATAGAATTCTATTTTGTTTAAAAGCAAAACACGCAAAAAAAAAATTATTTAAAAAATGTAATGATGTGAATACGTCAATGAAAAAAGTAATTTATTACAATGGATTTCAAATCATAGAATGAAATGAACAGAAGACTATAGTTGCCACCTACATGTATTGGAGTAATAAACGTTGTAGAATGATGAACAATGATGCATATGTTATCCTTATATCAACAGTATCTCAATAATGATCATTTACCTACTGTACAAAGTTTTGAATGACTTGATTTATACTTGTAATGAATAAAATAAATTGATTTTAAACCTTACCTCACACAGATATTTCTTCATATAGAGTCAAAATACTGCATTTGGGGGTTTTCTATCAGATTGGATAAGAAGTGAACATATTTGGAATTTTCTAGATATTTTCAGAGACTATATAGTAATAAATTAAATATGTTTACCTTAAATGTGTCACAACATACAACTATAAATGATGCATTGTTGTACTACAGAGATGTCCTGGTCATATTAACCATACATAAGGGAATGTGATTGTTTGGTATAAAAATGAAATATCAAAATTACCATTACAGTTGCATCTCATAGCGCCGTCACATGTCTGACTTTTCTTTTGCAAGAGTGTTCAGTCGCAGTTTGAGTCCATATGTCAGTGAGCGTCTGTATGAAGTGTGACCTGCTTCCTGTTTGACTGGCACCAGTCTTTCCACTGTGGGAAGTTCTTCCCGTGGGAGGAGAGGAGTGTGTGAGCAACCACCATGTCCACCGTCTCGCTGTCACATTAGCATACGCTGCTGCAGCAGGACTGCTAATTACGTCGGTGTGTGACAGCCATACTGCCAAGGTGGTGAGAACGAGTCGGCTGGGAAGTTGAGGACGACGGGGGGAGTGGGTGAACTTTGTTCATGTGTGTGGTTTGAATGTGTGTGGGTTTTTTTTGGTTTGGGAGGAGAATATAATTTTGTTGGAACTCTTGTTTGATTTTACTGTAATGAAGAAAAGATGTGTGTGACTTTGCCTTTTCTCCAATTTGCGTTTTTTGTTAATTGGATAGTGATAAAATATTATTTGCTCTGAGGAGGAGGGGGGGGGTCACACATTTTCTGTATGTTTAATAGCTCAGACAAGTAATTGGTTTTTAATGATCCTTTTTCACATGATGTGTCTCACCGCTCCTCCGTCATATCAGCTGAAGTGGGACACTACAGGACTGCCAATCCAGTGCTATTTTTTATTTATGCTGTGACAGCTTGACATGGTTATGTACTGCTATTTTTAAAGCCATTCTCATAGCCCAGTCAGTGGTTTGGTGGAAGTTCATCCTCCGGAGGTAGAAGTTAAACAAGCTGAGATAGATAAAACTAGTAAAACTTGAGTGGAGGAGAGTCTAGCTGTGATATTCCTGTGGTATTCCTCTAGCTCACTGCTCCCTGGGGCTTAGCAGAGCCTCTGAACTGTAGGAAAAGAAGAGCAACAGGAAGGAGAGATGACAGTTAGTCACCTCTGAGACAAGAACAGACTGTGAAGTGATATGAGACCTAGTCCCAAATGGCACTTGACAGTTTAACACTCTTACTCACACTCTCTTCCTGCTTTAGTCCCTCATGCGTGACTTCTCCATTTGCATACATGTATGTCACTGTGTTCCAGAAATTTTTGGCCTTGAATTTGCTGGCTGACTAAAGTCCTTGTGGACCTCTGCAAAAATGCATTACTTCGATCATCACCCTGTTGCACCAGCTCCTTTTCCTGTTATCAAAGTCAGAGGATTTCTGCCTATGTTAAACCTAACCATGGTCTTGCACCTGCTTACATCACAGACCTAATTTTGCCCATTAACATAGCTCGGCCCTTACATCTTCCATCTAGCTTTGTTAACTTCTCTAGAGTCTTCTCAAAAAGGGCAAAACCAGGTCATTTTGCAGCATGACTCATGATGGTACAGCAGTTTGTAGTCAAATCCAAAAAGTTAAATTCTTAGCTTATATTTCTGTCAGTGTTTTTTTTTTTTTATTGTAGTTTTTTGTTTTTTTTGCAGGTCAAATATGGGCTTGAAATAGAGATGAAAAGTGTAAGACATAAGAAAACGTGTCCATGCTAAAGGCGAAATCAATATCTAGTCATGTTTTTTTGCTATTCACAGCTAATAAGTGCCAACACTTGTGCTAACCTCATAGTAACGTACAAGAAATACAACAAATACATTTATTATTATTAAGTGGCACACACATTTTTCAAACTCACCAGGTTGTGCTGACTTTTTACCTTCCATTTTATTCAGTTTTTTCCTGTATCACAGATAGCAAATCATGGCGCAGACAGTAATTGACAATGCAGCACACCAGGGATCATGTCAGGGAACTTGTACTACCAGACTTTATGGACATTAGCAATGAATATTATGCATGCAGAGTCATTCAAAGTTTGTCCTATTACGTGCACAGTTCAGCTGTAACACCATGAGTCCAGCAGGTTGCTCAGTTGATGACAAACCAACTATTGGCACAAAGACTGAATCTCATTTAACAACAGTTACATAATGATCTGTTTCTGTGTTATGGAGCAGATTAGCAGGTTTCGCTCATGTAATGCATATATTCAGCAGCTGTTGTTATGTTGTTCTGATCACATATAATAATAATAATAATAATAATAATAATAATAATAATAATAATAATAATAATAATAATAATAATAATAATAATAATAATAATAATAATAATAATAATAATAATAATAATAATAATAATAATAATAGGGCGGCACGGTGGTGCAGTGGTTAGCACTCGTGCCTCACAGCAAGATGGACCCTGGTTCGAATCCCGTACCAGACCTTTCTGTGTGGAGTTTGCATGTCCTCCCCGTGTCCGCGTGGGTTTTCGCCGGGCACTCCGGTTTCCTCCCACCATCCAAAGACATGCACTGACAGGTGAATTGGTTGATCTAAATTGTCCATAGGTGTGAATGTGAGAGTGATTGTTTGTCTATACATGTTCAGCCCTGCGATGAACTGGCGTCTCATACAGGGTGTACCCCGCCTTCGCCCATTGTAGCTGGATTAGGCCCCCAGTGACCCCCGTGACCCAAGTGTGGATAAAGCGGGTTCGGATAATGAATGAATGATAATAATAATGGATTTGATTTTATATAGCGCTTTTCAAGGCACCCAAAGCGCTTCACATTAGTGTTCCATTATTCATTCACTCTCACATGCTCCCTCTGGTGGTGGTAAACTACATATGTAGTCACAGTTACCCTGGGGCAGACTGACAGGAGCGTAGCTGCCATTTCTCACCTGACAACCACCGAAAATTCATATTCATTCATACACCAGTGTGAGTGACACTGGAGGCAAGGAGGGTAAAATGTCTTGCGCAAGGACACAACAGACTGACTAGGATAGAGCGGGAATCGAAGCGCCAACCCTTTTGGCTCATGGACGACCTGCTCTACCAACTGAGCCATGGCTGCCAAACCTTCTTTTTGGTTTGACTGTAACCAAGATGTGCTGTGGAGAACACACATGCTTGTAGATTAGATTAAATGTGCCTTTGCATCGATTCTCTAGAATGTGGAATAGTGGAAATTCGCTTATGTGTTATCGTTGGGTTTTTTTTTTTGGTTTTTTTTGATGATGTTAGTCTGAAGTGTCAGTCCAAACTCTTCCATGAGTGGATTTTGATCTACTGACCCATTAGCCATAGTATCTGATTCACCTCATTTACACTTCAGGGTGAAAAATAACCTCACACTTCACATCTACAGCGTGAAGGACTTTCATTCCTATTGATTTAAAGCAAATTTCCTAGCCAGTTTCTGTCAATTATCACATTAATTATCAAATTAATATTTCCTGTGTTTATTTCTATCTAGTTTAAATGATTATGTATAGAAGGATGGTGGTAAATATTTTTGAAATGTACATTTCAACTCCTAATGATACATTAAAATGAAATGTTCATTAATATTATGCCAAATCAAACTTTTCAGGCTCTTTTCAAGCTTAAATGACAATATAAGCAAAAACAACAACAAAAATATTAATTACAAAGACATTTATTGCATTATTGATTGTTACAGTCTGTGCCATTACTGTTTTGTAGTAAAGGAAAACCCCTGTCAATACTTTTATCCATATATGAATTTAGCTCTTGTGAAGAAACTACTGGCATGTTGTTGTTGTTTTTTTTCCTTTGATTTGTTATCTGTATTTAAGCTGGGATAAACCTAGATAGAAATTAAATGTTTGTTTTTTTTAAACATCAGTTTTTATCCAGTTTGATCCAAATTTCAATGCGTCTGTTGCTTCATGTTGTAATATATTCCACCAAATGCACCACTGCAAACCTAGATTTATTAATATCTTTCACTTATCAATAAACGTGGGCCTAATTCAGGGGTCAGCAACTCTGGTCCTGCATGTTTTATATGTATTTATCTTTCAACACATGTGATTCAAATGATACTGTATGTCTATCATCAAGTTCTGCAGACTGATAATCACAGACAGGTGTGTTGGAAGAGGGAAATAACCCATGCTCTTATGGACCAGGGTTTCTGACCCCTGGCTCAGCCTTTTGATGTTATTGGTTTGGATGCTGCTCATGCAAAGGTGGTCAAAGTACTCACATTCTGTACCTAAGTAGAAGTACTGATTCAACTCCTTTACTTAAGAAAAAAGTAAGAAAAGTACAACTCCTTAATTGTAATAAAGTACAAAAGTAAAAAGTAAAAAGTAAAACTGCTTTTTTTGTCATGAGCACAACAATACTTAAGGAAATAAAGTCAGAAATGTGTCAAAAGTATCTAAAATGAAGCCTTTAAAAGTGAGTTACTGTGTAGATAATGTGTTTGATCGAGTCACAGTTTTGTGGATATGGACAGGAAATGTAGGAAAAATGGGGAAAGAAAAGCCACAATTGAAATAAAAAGATTTTAAAGATTTTTTTTTTTAAAGATAAAAATGCATAATTTTAAGATAAAAAGTCAAAATTATGAGAAAACATTTTTTTTTTAAATTGTGAGATAAAGTCAAAACTAGGACAAATTTTTTTCCAAATTATGAGATAATAGTCATATAACTATAATATATAAAGAAACAGTTTCTCTCCTCCACTGATTTTCTCTCTCTGAAGCGACTGATTTTTCATACTGTCACATCTGTTTAATTTGTAAAAGTAATGAGTCTATTCTGAGAATGTAAAGAGTATAAAGTACAGATATTTATACTAAAATATAGGGAGTAAAAGTAAAAATAAATACTCAAGTGAAGTACAGATACATAAAAAATCTACTTCAAGTACAGTAATAAAGTACTTTTACTTAGTTACTTTCCACCTCTGTACTCATGTCATGATGAGTCAAGTGAATATGTGTATGAAAAGCTTGTAGTTGGTTTTCAAGGTGCATTCAACCTTGAGAATGAACTTTATCTACCTGCTGTTGTTTTATATTACTTTGTTCTCCAATTATTCCATCTCATCATATTGAAGGACATAACTTCTGGCTTGACTTCTAACAACTTTCCATCGAATCTGTCAGTGCACAGTAGGTTTGCAAATATATGCTAACCAATACCCTACTCTGTACCACCCACTGTTGACAGAAAGAGAGCAGCAGGACTGAGTGATTGTAGTATAGAGAACTTTGTACCAAACTCAGACTGAATATAGACCAAAGTGTACAGTAAAATATCAGCATCTGTAATAGTATGTGTATCTTTGACAACTTTACCTCCACTATATCCGGTTTTAATAAAGTTTTTATTATATATTTAATAGGTTCTAATTTCCCTCCTATGTTATACAGGTTATTATTCAGGTCATTTTCAGATTTCTACATGAATTATGCTCATGATTTATATGGCCATGTTAATCACCATTTCATTTATGTCTATTTCCCACATTATTTTTCATCAGCTTATCTGACTTTTATGAGTTTTAAGGATTTTACAAATCAATACTCAGTGGACCATAAAAGATCATATATTCCCTTAACGCATACTATCTTAGTTTTACTTTTAAATGCAGTAGAGCATTAAAAGAGTCAAAGGTTCTGCAGAAATATGGAAGAGTAGACAAATTAACTTGAAATGTTAGGATACTGCTATGACAGAAAAGTTCAACACTGCACTTGGATGTTCTTTTGTTGATTTACTTATGATCTTTTAAAGCCCCCCGTCTTCATAGGTGAAGAATATTTGATGAACCGTGGGCACGGGAAATCGACTGAGCAGTGAAAATTAAGTATGAGCAGAGTAAGAAGAAAGAACTGTCCTTGAATAAAAAAAAAAAAAAAAAAAAAAAAAAAGGGGTTTCAGACACTGGTTGAAAATGTGCGTAGATACCACACTTTAGCTACAGTTCCGATATCTCATCAGAAAATGACTTTGGAAGAAATTATAGTTGGTCAGTGAAATAAAAAAACCTCATTATTTAGTTTTTCCTGTGTTTAAGAGATTCAAATGGTCTTACTCCCAATGTGTGAACAGATCATAGCACCTTATTTGACTTTCATACTATCTTACCCCCACGATAACAGCCTGCATACTGATTCATATGTGGAAGACTTGGGTCAGTTCTGTAAAAATCCTCATCATGTTCACTCACTGTTTGCAAATACTAATCCAAACTCTAGTTCAACAATCTGTCAGGTATATAAACTGTCAGCTCACTGAAAAAATAGTGAAGGTGGAAGGATTGGCATATTATTAAAACATATACGGTTTTGTTTGGTTTTCAAATGGCTTAGGTGCTGTCTGGTTGAAAAGTCAAGTTATTTTTGGTTAATGTTTCCATCACATTTTTTTCAACCTTAATCAAATAACCTTACAGTACAAAAGTGTATGCACATATGTACATATTCTCTCTAAATTTGGGAGTCCTCGCACTAGATCATCAATAATGTAAAATATGATGCTAAATATGATGCTAAATATTAGCCTTTCATGAAGTAGAACTGCATTTTAGACATACTTTGGTTGCATATTTCATATTTAGCATATTTTTTTAAATACATCTGCATATTTTCATGTTGTGTATTATTATATATCGTGACTTATAGTATGTTAAATATAACTAACTCGTAACTAGGGCTGTCAAATTATTAAAATGTGTAATTCAGATTAATAACAGTGTTGCTTTGAATTAATTTGTTCTTTTTCAGTTTTTTTAAATAAAATTTTCCACAAAATACATTAAGAACCATAAAAAATGTGGAGAAAAAAATAAATAAAACATGTTAAAATCCATAAAAAATCACCAAAAAAACCCCAAGGAAAAATACAGTAAAATATTCCAGAACTATTTTAAAATATAGAAGAAAAAATCACAAACACATGTGATAAAAATCTAAAATATATGCAAAAATATGAATATATACTGTATGCAATTAACATCTTTATTCAACACTTTTGACAGTTTCAACATCACAGCTTGTAAAATGTAAACATATGTCCCATTTCGTTGCGTTACAATTTTTTCTCAGATTAGTCATGATGATGGATTAATCTGTGTTACTGCATTCATTTTGACAGCACTATATAGTAACGTATTTAGAAGTTTAGAAAATTCACTAAGGTTGTTTGCTTGCACTTCAGTCTCAAATCACTAATCACTGCGCTTCCAAATTTGATCATCTTTGTTTTGTTGTAACGAATTAACAGAATTTAAGTGTTTGTAGGAAGTGTATATGTTCAAAAATACCTAAGAATAGTCATTACAGTAAGATTCCTTTTCTCCACAGGCTGAGGGATCCTCCTTCCTGCAGATGGGGGCCTCGCTCGAGCAGCAGATAGTCAGCATGTTCAAGGTACGAAAATACGACACTACAGCCTGTGCTTCAATAATCATCGGACCTCATTTAAGCAGTATTTAGGGTCAATCTCTTTTAAATAGCTCAACACACCAAAAGGTGAGAGTTACAAATTCCATGACTGACAGTTTAATCTGGGTCCACGCTGGCAGATTAACATGATTTATGGATGTCCTGGTAATCAGTGGGGGAATCCCATGTTGAAGATCTTGTCCAGACTGATTTTTTTTTTCATCTATCACTTATTTATTTATTTATTTATTTATTTATACGAACAAAGATTGAAACACGAGAGGATTAAAAATCCCCATGAGATTAGAGGGTCTAATGTCAATGTTGCACGAGTCAAGAGGATAATCTTGGTGTCATTAAATGCGATATCGTACCTTACCTCTGTGAAGAATTTCAACACAAATCTATCTGGAATCAAATATAAATAGGATTTTTAAGCTTACTGTTGATTTTCTATGCCATACCCCCACTTAAAATATGTTAACAAGCATGGAGTGTTATTTTCTAGATGCTTTTTGAATCTCTTTTTTTTTTAATCATTTCCCTCACAGGTTTATATTTGCTGAAAATCCTTAGTATTACATTAAAGTACTTATATAGACAGTTATGTAGTAGTATGAAGTATGGGTAACACTTTATAAAACCTACACACAATTGACTATTTATTACCCATTTATTACCCATTTATACATGGTTGTTCATTATGTATTAACCATTTGTTACCTATTTGTTAATGTCTTGTAAAGGTTCATACTAGTGTCTTCCAAAGATAAATGTAAAATTTGATTATTTTTAACCAACAGGTGCAGTGTTTGTATATCTGCTTTACAGGTAAACAAAGAAAGAGTTGTAAACACTGCACCTGTTGGTTAAAAATAATAAAATTTTACATTTACACTAGTATGAACCTTTACAAGACATTAACAAATAGGTAACAAATGGTTAATACATATTGAACAACCCATTTATAAATGGGTAATAAATGGTTAATACATAATCAATTGTGTGTAGGTATTATAAAGTGTTACCGAAGCATGAATCTAATGTTTTGGGGGGTTTTTTTCAGCTCATGGAGGAATATGACTGGGGCGAGTTTGCCATCGTCACCAGCATGCTGCCAGGATATGACACCTTCGTGGATATAGTTGAGTCTTACATAGATACATCCTACTTCCTGTGGAATCTACAGGATGTTCTGTCACTGGAAATGTCTGTGGGAGCTAATGATGCGAAGGCTCGTCGCATGCTGCAGCAGGTGCGTCAAGACAAGCTCCTCGTGACCTCACACTAAATGTTCAGAATATGTTCAGAGTTTGATCTGACAGATTTCTGTTTTGTGTGCAGTTGGACTCTTCAGTTCTGCTGGCGTACTGCTCCCATGAGGAAGCGCAGTACTTGTTTAGTCTGGCGGCTGAGGTGGGCCTGCTGGGGCCGGGATACATCTGGATCCTCCCCAGTTTGGCTGTAGGCAACCCTGACAACACTCCACCTGTCAGCTTCCCTGTTGGCGTGATTGGAGTGATCACAGACCAGTGGAGGAAGAGCTTGAGGCAGAGGGTGAGGGAGGGTGTTGCCATCGTTGCCAAAGGTGCTGAAAGCTTCAAGAAGCATCATGGGTTTATTCCTGAAGGACACGGTGATTGCAACAAACCAACGAAAAATTCAGACAACAATACCCTATTCAGGTGAGTAAAACTTTTCTCTTTTTAAAACTTTACTGGATAAAGTATGTTTTGTGTTGCAAAAATGTAATCCATAAACACCAAGGGCATCACAGCCATTTAAAATGTAGGGGGTGTTCTAGGTTGTGGCACATGAACAAAATTTTCTGAGTCTATTATTGGAAAATTAATGAACAATTATCCATTAATGATTGATTTTTTTATGTTAAAAAAGTAATATATGGCCGAAAATAATAACAAAAATAAATTAATTCAATTAATTAATTAATCAATTAAACATTTATTCAATTCATAAATCAAACTTATGAGCTAAAAAGTCAAAATTATGAGCTAAAAAGTCAAAATTATGAGATTAAAAGTCAAAATTATGAGATAAAAAGTCAAAATTATGTGATAAAAATGATTTTAAAAATTAGACAGTGATTTTACAGACACTGTTCCTTTTTTTTTCTTACAAAAATGTTTTGTCCATGTCAGGGGAGACAACTAAAAATATGTTTCTCAGGGGGAACATCACTGAAAACAGTCTGAGAACCACTGGCTTAGGATATATGTCACGAAGCAAGACATAGTTATTTAACTTAGTTTAACAACGCCAACATTTAGTGGTTGATGACTGAAGAAGAAGAAGAGCTGTTTACATTTCACCCGGCGAACTGAGGTGCGCTTCATTTAAATATGCTGTTGTGCTGGCCGGGCGGGTAAACAGTTTAAACCATAGATATTGTAACAGCCCCACAATGTTATTGATGTTTGTTTGGCGCGATTGTGACCAACAGTAACTGTTTATCCTGAAATAAAAAAGTAGGTGAGACCAACTCTCCATCCTTTCCAGTGAACGATACAATATATAAACTCAGGAAAAAGTGGGGGGTATGAAATCATCTGCTTGGAGAAGTGGGGGTGTCGCAACACCCCATCCCCCACGGCTGCGACGCCCATGATAAACACCCAAAGAGCCAGTGGCGACTAAAACTATCTACTGACCTAAAATGCTTCATCCCTGTTGATCCTCTGATTCTATTGATACATGGAAATAACTGGTGTAAAATACAGTTTGTAGTCTTTTCATGGTCCTTTGGATATTCAGAGGCTCCGTAGTGAAGGTGAAACACCATCATCATGTCCAATCCAGGTCCTGAAGAGCCGGTATTTTGCATGTTTTAAAGGTTTCCCCTCTTCCAGTACATCTGATGGTCATTATCAGGCTTCTGCAGAGCTAGGTGATAGGCTGATCATTTGAGTCAAGTGTGTTGGAAGAAGGATCCATTTATAACGTGCAGATTACCGGCCCTGCAGAACGAGTATTGGACACCACTGTTCTACAACATTGATTGATGAAATGACAGTGGTTGGAGACACTTGTTTTGTGTTCAGTTAATCATATCTTTATGGAAAAAGTCACTTTTTCTTCAGTTTACTCTGTTTTTGATATAATAACCCACACCTGTAATCTCAGTTTTTATGAACATCTGCATTATCTGTAACTGAAATAAAGGAAAATACTCTATTTTAAAAAAGAGAGTTAAATACAGAGGATAATATTATAACAAATAGTGATCAATCATGTAAGAAAAGTTAAATATTTTGGAACTACCACAGAAGTAGCACTAGGTCTTTCTGGGTTAAGTTAAGTATTTAAAGCAACAGAGGCTGAACAAAGGAAAGAAACAAAGGAACAAAGTGATGCACAATAAATTAGAATAAATAACGCATTACAAAGTGTAACCCTAAAGACACAACAGAAAAAAATGCCGCTGAATACAAATTGAATTTTACCATGTCTGTGATTTAGGTTCAACTCACAATTTTACAGTATATGACAGTGTATGCCAAAGAAATAAGAAGTGTGTTTTGAGACACTCAATTATTCCAGCACAATAAGAACATTAAATACTGACTATGAAATACCATTTCAGGTTATGCAACAATACTAAAGGTGGAAAGCTACTGCACTGGTTAAAAAATATTCCACTATTGTCTGACTCATTCTTTACACATTAGCTTCTTCTTCAAATTAATCAATGGAAATATTCCTGGCTTGCATTTTTTGTAAGTTATTTATAAACCTAATACATAGAAACATGGCTTGACACACAGTGTGGTCCATAAAGTTGTCATCAGCATAACAATGATCATGGAAATGTATTTTATATCACAATTATACAATCAAAGGGAAGTAATTAATAGAATAATAATGGACCGGAACAAGACCCCTGGGGAACACCACATGAGAGTTTCTTTGTGTGATTGTGATTATATGCAATGCTATTTGATTGACAGCGACTGATGTAAATACAGATGATCATTCAACACACACATGTTCAGATAGCATACACCAAAAACTAAGTATTTTGCACATCTTAAGCATGCGGTCTGAAATGCAAATTGCCCTGATTCATTATTCACAGCCCAGTGTGTCAAGTCTGCAATCCCTCAACAGACAGTGAAATGTCTCAGTAGGAAGACGTTGTCGTCCACCAATCAGCTGGCTCTGTCATCCCCTAATGAGCTCCCTCCCATCTCCCACATTAGATTAAGTCTTCCCAGGGGAGATTTAGGTTTAATTAGGAGGTGATCATCATGGGTGTACGTGCCTTGTGACTACGTATCTATGTAAATTTATATGTGATGTACAATCAAAGCTCCTTCAATATCTACTCTACTTTTGTGGCGTGAGTTTATGACCTGATGATTGTGACGGTTGCAGGCATATGCTGAATGTCACATGGGAGAGGAGAGATCTGTCATTCAACAGTCAAGGCTTTCTTACCAACCCTTCCATGATTATCGTTGCACTGGACCGGGACAGACTCTGGGACAAGGTACTGGAAAACAAAAATACACAAATATCAAGGATTTAACTTTAGCACCAATGGACCGTGTAAGACTAAATTATAACCCTGGTATCTACTCAGAAAACCTCACACATCTTTTGACCTTTGTGTTGCCTCCAAATCATAATTCCACTTCATAATGCTCATGAAACATAGAGATGGTTGATCTGATCACAACAAATACACTGGTCTACAATTAAAATGCTTCTGGAATAAAACTAATGAAATGTTACCACATGTGTGTTACTGATAAAGAAAACTCAAGTCTTTAATGCTGGTTGGCTCAAGTTTCCAACATAAGTCTTGGGTCAAAATGTGAAATTCTTAGAATTAACAAGAGAATATGTTTTGCTCCAAAGGAATATTGGTCTCAGATCTACTTCAAAACATGGTCTGCACATTATGATCCATTCACTTTACAGGGTGTTAGGGTGTTAGCAGTGTTGTTGTTGTTTGTGTCTAGCGTGTGAGTTAGGCTGTTCTAAAAACGATGTGGGTGCATGCGCACTACTTCTTCTATTGTTCTCTTGTATCCACTGGGACTGGCTTACAGTGCACATAGGGCTGTGGCATGTGAATTACATCGTTTTCCGCAAGCGTTTCGGCCCCATGCTGACGCAGATTTTTACTGCAACAGTTCAATTTTTACATATCTTTTTGACATGGTTTCAAAACTAAACCCGTATGGAACTCATCAAACTCGTCTTAGTGAACACAATTTGCCTGTTAAGAGTTTTTTGGCTCTTCAGAACAACTCCTAACAAATTCTGCAAAAAAAAGCAACTGGTAAGATTTACTATAAACATACCCCTTGTGCGGTCCACCGTACAAGGCGCACAGGCTGTGTCCTATGATCGGGTCTTAAAGACCCAGATTCCAAAGTTCAGTTCCAAAGACTCATCACCCCACCCCCAAGGATATCTTACTCTTTTCAGTAGTAGGCAATGGCACCATACAGTACGTATGAAAAGGTACATTGGTGGGCCACTGGGTCACTTTGACCCGGAGGACCGACCACACAGGGGATACAAAGTATGACATTCATCTACTAGAGCCAGAAATAAAAACTAAAGAATTACAAAGTATTTTGAGTGCTGATTTAGATCACTGATAAAATTTGCCAATGAAATCCATAGTGTGAAGTGGAAAACACTCTAGGTGAGTCAGCATAAGATGACCTCGATATAATAATATTATAAACATTAAAATGACAGTGGAATGTTTTTCATTCTGTTGTGTGTGTGAGGAAGATAATCCTCAGAAAACAAACAGTACACAGGCAGGTTAAGACCAAATCAAAATCTCTAAACCTCTTCGAATAAATAAAAATAACTCACATCTGAATTTACTAAGGAATGATATTTAAAGGCATAAGTCCAAATCAATACTGCTGTGCCCTGTGTCTGTGTGTTCCCTCTTGAAGCTGTATCCCAGTCCTAGTCCTGTTTTTGCCAATTTCTTTGGTGTGCTCCTTCACACACACACACACACACACACACACACACACACACATACAGATACACACTTTTCAAAGCCTGAGGGTGTATTGAAAAAGTGCTACTAAACAGAGAGACCTGAACGTAATCTCACAGCTACAGTTGAACTCATTTATTTCTGCCCTGGAACGACCAACCTACTTTATCAATGTCACCTCTTGGCTGCTGTGTATGTATACGTGTGCGTATGAATGTGGACATGTAATTGTATAGAAGTGTGGCTTGGTTTGTACATATCTGTATGTGTGTGTAGGTTTTGTGCAGCCAGCTGGTCCGTGCATGTTTTGATCATTTCCTTTAAAAACAAAAATGAATAATTAATTTGATTCAGCATTTTAAAACAAAAAGTAAAAAAAAAAAAAAAAAAGACATACGAGGCATTTTTCTTTTTCATGGTCAAACAGGGATTAACAAAATTCAGATGATTATCATTTTTAATTATGAATAAAAGATATCCTGTTTACCCACAATCAACACCACATGTGTTTGTTTGCAAGGCAAGAGTACCAATGAGGTCAGAAATGTGTAGAAATAACACCACATTTTTAGGCAAAAGGGTTTATTTTTGCTCAATGAAAGGAAATTTGTGATTGAAAAATTATTATTTATATTTCTGCATAAGTCTAAGACAGGGGTGTCAAAGTGCGGTCCTCAAGGGCCGGGGTCCTGCATGTTTTAGATGTTTCCCTCTTCCATTACACCTGGAGGCCATTGCATCTTTATCAGTCTGATGAGGAGCTGATTATTAACTCTTTAAGTGTCAGTGCTGATGCATTCTGAATGGATGATTTTCTTTAAATATTCAGAAAAATTCAACAGTTTTACTTTATTTTGTGCATGGAAAAGGTGCCAAAAAGCAAGAGTTTTTTTTTCTTTTATATATATATTATTTCACCATTTTTTTAATTGCTGTGACCAAATGTCAATACTAGTTTTCTTCTTTAGTAATTTTTTTCCCAAAATTTTCCACATTATTTGTCATTTTGTAAATTCTTCATTTTGTTTATTTTTCTACATTTTGGTTATTTTAATTTTTTAATTTTTCTTTGATTTTCTGCCATTTGTGTCTTACTTTGCTCATGTTACCAGTTACTTTGTTAGTGCTCAGGAGTTAAAGGGTTAAACTAAATCACATAAAAGAGGGAAATATCTAAAACATGCAGGACACCGGCCCTCGAGGACTGGAGTTTGACACCTGTGGTCTAAGACAAGGATGTTAAACTAATATTAGTTCAAGGACCACATACACCCCAATTTGACTTCAGGTGGGCTGAAAGAGTAAAATGTTAGTAGAACGTATGAATCAAACTTTCACGTGAAATAAAATTACAGTATTACAATTACAAACCCTTTCAGAGAAATGTGAATAACCTTAATTTACATGATTTCTTAAGAAAACAAATATAATTTAAATTCAATGCAATTTCTATTATGCCTGACACTATGAAACTGGGTTTCTTTTGGTATCTTGTAGTGTAAAAACCTGTTTAGACCCAATAATAAAAGAGAAATTTAGACATATTTCCACCCCAGGATGAACCTAATGATGACCTCAGATAAATGCAAAAAAATATATATACTCTTGCTCTGAGCCATCCCAAAATTAATGAATTTTTGATCAAATATTCAATGCAGAAATAGGACCTAGGTGTCAGTGCATTTTATTTTGAAAATATTGCTTGATATTGTCATACATCTATAGCACTATAGATAAAAACACTACTACGACCACTACTATTACTGTATTACATTTGACCATTCTAGTGGTTTTTCATCAATTGACAGTCTCATTGCAGGTTTTGTATGCAATGACCTGCATGTGGTATTAACCCATTTAAATTCCCATTTAAAAATCACAAGTGATTCTGCAACATCAGTCATGTTTGTGAAACATTCTGCCATAAATACCTGGTATGAGTCATGTGAGAGAATACAAATGTATTTAAAGATAGAAATGTAGAATTCTTTGTTCTTTTTTATCATGGTACATGGAGATTCTTGTCTGAAAATGGTAAAAAAAAAATGTGTATCTGAAAAACTGTTTCTGTTTTACCTCAATAAATATGTATTTTTAAATAGACCTAAAGTGCTTCTAGTTTGAATTTTTAGCCCCATGTCCTGTTTTTAGAGACCAGTTTAAAAAAAAAACCCAGTTGGCAGTGGATGTAGAACTGAAAAACATAGCATTTGACTGACTGAGCTGCTCATCAATATGACAATTAAGGAGAAAATACATGCAATGGGCTCCATCAGGTGGCTGTCCTGACAATTTTTTAATCAGCTTGTGTTGTTTTCAGGAAATACAGAAAATGAAACCCAGTCCACTTAGAAATCTTGTATTTCTCTGTGGTATTTGTTGAAGTGTTACAGTGGCTGTTGATTGAGTTGTTTCATTATCTTAGTTGAAACAACTCTGTTATTGTTTCCAACACTGCACCATGTATGTAGAAGACATTAAAGTTTAGCATCTGGTTTTAGAAGATGAGAAAATGGAGTTTGTGGTGTTTTTCTTTTTTCTATGAAACACAAAATTTAACCCTTTAAACTTCCACTCAATTTTGCCTAAATGTCTTAATAAAGTAAATTGAATGCAGTTCTTGACTCATTTTATCAACATGCAATTGGTGTTTTATTATATTATAAATGAAAATATTAAAATGAAAACTGGGATATTGAAGGTGGGTCCTGTTAAATGATGTAATAGTCATTTGTAGATATTTATTAATGTTTTGATGTGTTTTGGACTACATATGGACTACATTTGGATCATTTTTTGTTTGTTTTGGAAGTTTTCGTTGGACTATGACAACATTTGTTGGAATATGGTTCCTCTGCGGATAATTATGAGACATAAATGTTCACATTCACCATTTGCCATTTGTATTTTGAACATATTAGTGATTGTACCTACTGTGGATATTGTATCAGAAAATGGCTTATATCTTCCGATGTGTGAGAATCTCTGGTCATGTGACCATTTAGGACAGGTTTGGGGAGTTTGCTTAACATTTTTGAGCAACTACTTCCGGTTTATAGTGTATGTGGGCCCTTGGAAGTGTAAAGGGTTCAATCAAATGACACATACATGATCTATCAGGACTACATCAGTATTCTCACTTCTGTAGTATTTATTCCTGCAGTGTGTAGGTAGGGATGGATGGATGGATGGATGGATGGATGGATGGATGGATGGATGGATGGATGGATGGATGGATGGATGGATGGATGGATGGATGGATGGATGTACTTTATTGATCCCACAATTGGGAAATTGTTTTGCCACAACAGCAGCATTCAACATATCGTTGTATATGTGCACAGTATATTGGAGCATGGCACCATACATGCATCTATGCAATGTTTTTGTTTCTTCTCTGTCCCTCATAATGTCCTCTGGTTTATATAAAATAACTCATATGGTGGCAAATCTTGAGCTTTTCAAGCCTTTTTTCCTCCATTCTGAGAGTTGAACATGTTTCATATCACTATGTAAAGGATTATGTGCGACACTTTGTCTCTCCATGGTGCCACTTTCTTCAAAATGATCTAAGATTTTAATTATTTTAAAATGTTATTCACATGTTTCATTTCAATTCCTTCCATAGAAAGTTTATTTAAAAAAAAAAAAAAAAGCTTTGCGTGAAGCTTTTGTAAAATGCAGTTTAGCAACAGAGGGTGCCTCAAACCAGAAAAATAGGAACATAAATCCCTTTTTCATACCTATTTTTTTTATTCCAAAGAGTACAAGTCTTACATTCACTAATGTAGCTACAAAGCTTTGTACCACATTATTATGCATGGGTAGTTTTATTTTTGCAGACAAAATAATGAAGCTGTGTTTTGGAACCATCGAGGCCTGTAACACTGACAATTCTCCATCAAAAGGAAAACAAGAAAAGAGAAGATTAACATTGTGTTAGTACTCTACTAAAGGCTTGTACAAGTTCTGTTTTATCTGTGATATTATAAAAATGTACACAAACAAAATAAGAGCTGCTCGCATTCAACAATAATCTCGATAATCTTAATAATTTTGTATCTGATATGAATCATTCGACATCTTTAAACAGTGAGGTTTCTCACCAGATGGAGGCAGTTACAGAACATAAGTACATGTTAAAAATGTTCAGAGAGAAAATGAGAATTATAGAATAATCCCTTAAAGGACAGAAGTGGGAAATAAATATTGACAACTGGCAATACTAATGTGTCATTCACAGTTTAGAGAAACAAATCAGTCTTGGACATGACAAGGTAACCTGGGGTAGATTTGTAATTCATCCACGTATGACGAAGGCAGAGCATGAGTGTGTGAGAGTGAGCTGGTATAAAGAAGAGGTCTCATTAAAACTGTTAGGGAGTGAGTTTCACATGCAGTAAGTCAGTGCTGGCTGAGCTCCGTATGGCTCATTAGGTTGGGTTGATTTGACAAACAGTCCTGGCTCTCACAGAGAAGGTTTTACTGAGCTTAGCGTTGACACGGATGGGATTATTCATTGTGTTACGACTGTGATGTGACATTATACAGCAATTCTGGACCAAAGTGGTTCCCTCTGATATAAAGGAGAAAAAAAAACCCCAATATATTCCTTTTTTTTTTTTTCTTCCTGGGAGTTTTCCCTATGATGTATGTAAAATTTTGCCTTTGATTTCAACCAATATTATTTTTTTATTCATTTATTATAAATACACAAACTATTCACGTTAAACAACAGTGACATTTCAATTTGTTTATTCAGCTGAAAAAGAAAAAAAATCATAATTGAATAATCACTCAACACAATGAACACAGATTGAAGGGAACACATGATGGGATGTAATATTATTAATTTGATGCAGTTGAACAGCTCTTCGCTCCCCCCTTGTCTTCTTTCTCCTTCCAAAATGTCTTTTAAGTCTCATCACTGTGCATTAATGAACCCTGCTCTTCTTTCATCTCCTTTCATCCTTTTTCCTCCAGGTCGTGCTAATTTTTTTTTCTCATAAAATTAAACATGATTTTACCTTGAAGTTGTAGAGGACCAGACAGGTGAGAAGGGGGGTGGGTGGGGGGGAGTGTGACAGGTAGAGAAAGGTTAAAGGGATGTTGAATCCAAATCTACTTCACACTGACAGGTTCTTTTTATGTCTTGTGTTCGTTGGTCCAGGTGGGTACGTATGCTCGGGGCATCCTACAGGTACGTTACCCTGTCTGGCCTCGTTATGGCAGCTTCCTAGAGCATGTGTCAGATGATCGCCACCTGACCGTGGCCACGCTGGAGGAGCATCCTTTCGTTATGGTGGAGAATGTAGACCCGGGGACCGGTACCTGTGTACGCAACACGGTGCCCTGCAGGCGCCAGTCCAACCATACAGAGAGGTAGCACACAAATATATACACATTTGGGACATCTGTTCATATGTGATAATGTGATAAAGCTGAGCCAGTGTGTCTGAGAAAGCAGAGGTGTGAAGGAACTAAGTAAAAGTACTTCATTACTTTTAAAGGGTTTATTTTAGATACTTTTGAAAGTTTTCTGATTTTATTTTCTGAGGTATTAATACATTCATGACAAAAAAAAAGCAATTTTACTTTTTTACTTTTGTACTTTATTGCAATTGAGAAGTTGTACTTTTTTACTTTTACTTCAGTAAAGCAGTTGAATCAGTACTTGTACTTTTACCAGAGTATTTTTTCACACAAGTAGCTGTACTTCTACTTAAGTACTGAATGTGAGTACTTTGACCACCTCTGTCAGAAAGTAAAGTACAGTTTTATAAATACATCTTAGTCTTAAATGTTAAGTTTAAATCTTGAAACTTATTTCAAAAAATCTCACAAAGATCATTTTTACTTGTTTCATTGGCAGATTTTTATAGATTAAATCAAGACTTTTTGTCTTAATTCAAACAAACCAAAAACAAACATACCAATAGAACAAATGAAAATGATCTTAGTAAGATTTCTTCAAATAAGATTTTCAAGCTCTATTGTCTTGTCTTTAGGTGATAATGCCTTACTTGAAGTGCGATGTGATATTTTAACTAGAAATGAGCAAAATACACCAAGGTAAGATTTTGACTTTTGTATTGTGTTTGAGCAGCAGGAGGTGTAGATAATAATAATAATAATAATAATAATAATAATAATAATAATAATAATAATAATAATAATCTTTATTTGTATAGCACCTTTCATACAAAACTGTAGCCCAAAGTGCTTCACATTGATTAAAAACTAAAATATAATTTAAGACAGGTTGTGGCCGTTGATGCTCTATGCAGTTTTGACCATCCTCTGAAAAATCTTCTTATCTACCTTATGTCCAAAATAAAGCAAGTTTTTGGACATTTTAACATGTTGAGTGAGTGGAAAGCATTATTTGCAGAAAAAGAATCTGACCTGTAGATCTAATTTTGGAAATTAACCCCCATGTCTGTCTGTCAGAATATTCCCCTGTGATAAGCAAAGCCTGTTTTTTAGTCAAAAATGAGTGACCTTTTAAGGACAGGCTCACCACTTACGTATACATAACTGATGAAAGGTATAAAAATGTTCTTTACTGTAGCTGCCATGCTTGTCATCCATCCATCTTTTCAGATGTTGCTTTGCTGAAAGATTTAAGTTTGCTCTTTTGTTGAATATACTTGCTATACTGTGCCATGACTCTGCTGGATTTCCACCTAAAATACTTTTAAAACTTTGATTTACCATCACCAGCACAGCTTCCATCACCCTCAGCCAGGAAATTGACTGAAAGAATACACGGGAGGGGGGGACAAAAAGTCTAGACATGTCAATTCATGCATGATTAATATGATCGCAGAACTTTTGTATTTGCTGAAACTGGGTCAGTAATTTAAAGTGGAATTTTAAACTAGCTGATATACTCAGGACTAAGATCACAGATGACCTCTGCAGCACACCCCCCCCCCCCCCCCCAAATGAAGGACAACACTTCATTTTTTTTTCTGTTTTTAAGACCTTGTGCCTAATACAGAACAATTAATTGACTCCGTGCTGAACTTCTTTTGTGCTTTTGAGCCATTTTTTTCTCTCTCTGACATAAGCAATAGCAAGTTATTCTTCAAAATAAAAGCCTGCCATGTCCAAACCAGAAATTGCCCTTTACATAGTCATAATAAAAAAATGTTGCCAGTTACAGAAGTGAATTTAACAATTGTACTCTGGGTTATTTACAACCTCCAAAATAATTTAAAATTAGCAGACACATAATATTATAATCTTGTGCGAATAAGACTCAATATACATATAAATAAAGTTTGCAAACATACTATAACTCATGACCTGAGCCACTGTTTTGTCAAAATAGAGGTTAATACTCAATATCACAGATTGTTATGACTTGAAATGGAGCAAATAAAGTGGGTTGTATAATATCATCAGGGGGTGGTGGTCCCACAGTTGTCATAAACAAGTAGAGAAGTTGAAGCCTTGACAAACATCTGATGTATTTGGGATAAGACAGAGGAATAATTGAGTCATTTCAGTTGATCAGTCATGTGTTCCCTATGTCTTGAAAAACACTTTTTCATTTAGCATTACGCAGAACATTTTTTTAATCTTGCCATTTCCATAAATTATTTCAAATTGGATATACACCTCAGCCAAAAACACTAATAGGTTACATATGTACTTCAAGTATTATCTTCTTATATCCAACAGATAAGATCAGAGTATAGAGGCAGTTCAAATTAAGACAAACAGAGGTTTACTTTTCCATGAATGAGTTTTAGTGACATCAAAGTTCAATTGGTCTGTGGTAATTATTATTATTACAAGACAGCCGAGCAAAAACACACACAAAATGAATTAAGGAGAAAATTTGCCAGTAGAGCAATTGAAAATGATCTCAGTAAGTTTTCTTAATATAATATTATCAAGATCTATCATCTAAAAATCAGTTCTTCACTGAAAAATTACTCTTTACTCTTTACATTTGGTAAGATTTAGATTTTTACACTGTATATTAAGGGTGTGACGAGACACTTAGCTCATGAGACGAGACGAGATTGGTTTCACGAGATCGAGACGAGATTTTAAGAAAACTAAATTCCAAATTATATGAATGGACAAGAGACTTTTATTTTTCTGGGTTGCACATGGATATCGTCTTCCTCTACACATTAAAACTAAAATAAATTGTTATAAAAGTTAAAATAAAAATGGTGCTTGACTGTGGAAGTTGAGGTCCAAATGAGGAAATGCACCCTCGCCAGGTGCATTTTCACTGCGCGTCCAGCTCCGGTCTTAACAGAACCCTCCGCCTGGACTTCGCCACTTCCCGGACTCGCTGTACCTTCTCCCCCGGCGCGTGAACCGCCTCGCCAGGGCAGGGACCAGGCCACATATAACAGGTGCCAGGGCTGCTCGTGATGTCGGCAACCCACCCGACCCATCTGGAAACACAGGAGTCTAATGCTCACGCGACTCAGGGGGTCTCCCAGAAACCACACGGTGGCTGGTGGGCGCCGGCTAAGGTGGGACCCCCGGGGGCCCTGTACGCACGCGGGCAGCAAAATCAGCGGACCATAACGAAGCTGATGTCCAAAACCAAAGGGGGGATTCCCCAACAAATCGCACCCAGGTAATACCAGTACTTTCCGGCTGCTTGCTAGGTAACAAATCTCGCGAGACAGAATTTTAACACAACGAGAAATCTCGCGACATCTCGTGTGACAAGATTTCGTACATATATACTTCTTTGGTTGAATTTATATTTTTGCTGAAAACAACACGTCAATTAACCACCATAAATCTGAAATCTTCCAAAAGATTTTTTTCTTGTCAAGACCAAAATTGGCGTATCATGTTAGCTTAGAGTAGGCATCAAATTACCCCGTCACACACACAGACTAATGCACCCTGTCGCTCTTTTCCCCTGCCCCACGTCTGCTGAGAGTAGACACTATGAACCTCCACACTTCATTAAAAACAGAGTAATTGTGTATGCTGTGTGTCTAAGCACTTTAAAAGCACACCTCCAGTCTCACACACAGCTCACAGCACAACAGGAACCATTAAACTGCTATTACCTCTAACTACTTACAACTCCTCTGAATACACAATGTCTTCATTATATTCAAACAACCACAGACGATGGAGCTACAAGCCTCATAAATTGCCAGGCTGTTGTGTTGAAATACATGTGTCATGCTTTGTGTTTATAATGTCCACATGGGTAATAGTTTATATTTGGCAACAGACCATCCAAGAAAACAAAGAGAGAGTGATATGACACATTTCTAAATTACATAGTCTCTTTTTTTTTTTAATTATTATATTTTTTCTGCACATTTTCTGGTTTGGATTGTTTTTTTAAGGCAGGAAATTAAAAGTTTGTCATTTAAGAAGTGAAACGTCTATGAGCCTTTGTCCATAACATACACATAAATGAATTAAAATATAGAAGGTTATATTACTGTCAAACTGTATTTAGTCCAAAGAGAGAAACACTATAAAGGTTGTGTGAATTGTGTGATCAGCCATAATATTCTGACCACTGCGAGGCAGTAATTAGTAATTATCACCTCATTAGAATGAGACCTATCAATGGGTAGGATATTTTAGGCAACAAATAAACATTTATCGTACAAAGTTTAGAAACAGCAAAATCGGAAAGAGTGTTGGATCTGAGTAACTTTGAGAAGAGAAAAACTGTGATGGTTAAATCACTGGGTCAGAGCCTCTCCATATTTTGTTATTCATGGTCAATACGTTGCAAAAATCTAACTTTTACCAAATGTATTGTATGTATTTGTAGTTAAAATGTCTCATCACACTTAAAATAAGGCATAATCACCTAAAGAATAATTTTTCAGTGAAGAACATATTTTTAGACACTACATTTTGACACTACAAATGCTAAGATAATTCTCACTTCTTCCATTGGCAGATTATTATTCCTCTTTTTTGTTTGATTTTTCCTCTGGTGACTTTTTTTCTTACTGTCACATGTGTTTAGTTTGAAAAAGTAACAAGTCTACACTCAAAAAAATGATTCTTGGCCACAATAAACATGAAGCATTATTTTCAAATAAACTGTAACTGAAATTTATAAAACTAAAAGTTTATTTGATAATAATATTTAAACAGTATGTAAACATAAGTTTTACAAACTGATGTAAACAAATCCTTAAACTTTATCTGACTAGATCACGTAAGTAGACAAGTTTATTTGATAATAATATTTAAACAGTATGTAAACATATGCTTCAAAAACTGATGTAAAGAAATCCCTAAACTTTATCTGACTGGATCACATAAGTATACAAGTTTATTTGATAATAATATTTAAACAGTATGTAAACATATGCTTCAAAAACTGATGTAAAGAAATCCCTAAACTTTATCTGACTGGATCACATAAGTATACAAGTTTATTTGATAATAATATTTAAACAGTATGTAAACATATGCTTCAAAAACTGATGTAAAGAAATCCCTAAACTTTATCTGACTGGATCACATAAGTATACAAGTTTATTTAATAATAATATTTAAACAGTATGTAAACATATGCTTTACAAACTGATGTAAAGAAATCCTTAAACTTTATCTGACTGGATCACATAAGTAGACAAGTTTATTTGATAATAATATTTAAACAGTATGTAAACATATGCTTTACAAACTGATGTGAAGAAATCCCTAAACTTTATCTGACTGGATCACATAAGTATACAAGTTTATTTAATAATAATATTTAAACAGTATGTAAACATATGCTTTACAAACTGATGTAAAGAAATCCTTAAACTTTATCTGACTGGATCACATAAGTAGACAAGTTTATTTGATAATAATATTTAAACAGTATGTAAACATATGCTTTACAAACTGATGTGAAGAAATCCCTAAACTTTATCTGACTGGATCACATAAGTATACAAGTTTATTTAATAATAATATTTAAACAGTATGTAAACATATGCTTTACAAACTGATGTAAAGAAATCCTTAAACTTTATCTGACTGGATCACGTAAGTAGACAGTGGGCGTGTACCAGCATGTTGTCACCATGGTAACTTCAGTATTCTACGGGTTCGCCCACCCTGCCCTCACAAACTCGGCACTGCAGACCGCGGTATTCCTGACCGTGATCCTGACGGAGGAGTGCGACTAGTCTGCGGTTCAGTGAAAACGGTAAGTTTAATTGTTTGAAATATATTGTGTTAATGGTAGTATGTGATATTTTAGAATTATATTGATATATTCCTTTTCCCCCGAGTTTCTCAAAGACAATGTGAATGCTTTGGCATTTATATTTTCGGAAGTCTGGTGAAGTTGAGCACTAAAGAAAAAAAAAAGAGTTGAGAACGTGCCTGAATGCATGTACATAGCTTTTAGCATGAGTTAGTAGCAATGCAGTATGAAGCTAATACTTGTGGTAAATAACTTAAATAACGCAGCCTGAACTGCATTATTTATTGGGTGTCCTCGCGTCCGAGGCGAGGCTGGGTGTCGCATTTTTAATTAGACAGGACGTCACGGCCTTAAGCTAAGGGCTAACGTTAGTGCTAAGCTAACTGTTAAGCGGCTAGCACCTGCTGCTGCACTTTGATGCTGGCTCGCTACAGCGGACAAACGGCCAGGTTATAGTGTTATAAAGGTTTCTCTTTGTCACGGTCACCACTGCTGCCAATGTGGCAAACTGGTTAACTTTGTGCGGCGCACTCTTAACATTAGTTACTGGTGTTATGCCGAGTTGTGCATCCATCCTCATGGGAGCGCATTGTATCGACTTCTACTTGTTTATACGGCAGTGTACTGATAAAAAACTAAAATCTTCGCGGGTGTTCATCGATTATGAGACGTGTAGTTTAGAGCCATCGGTGTTTGGATTTAAATTAAAACAGATAGTCTGTGTGTGTGTTTTTTGCTTATGAGAAATTATTTTATTCAAAAGTACTTGTAAATACTTTACCCGGGCATGGTTCCGTTAATTTGTTTCTAATGTTACAAAAAAAACCTTATTTAAAATTTAAATTAAAGAGTACGGTCTAGACCTACTGTAAGTTCCTTGAGCTGACTTGAGTTGTGTTTTGGCGCTCTATAAATGGGAGTGATTTATTAATTCAACAATGTAAATTCAGATGGGTGGTTGACTGGTTGTATTAATACTCTGAGAAAAACATACATTATGTTTGTGCCCAGCTAACAAAAACCAGATATAGTTCATCAGCATGTAAAAAATTAAAGAAGCAGTTATTTTTCAGTGTGTTCAAACTTCTTCAACTTAAATGTAAACTTTGGTTTATTTCAACCTGTCTCCTATCGTCATGTGTGCTTCATGTGACTAGTGAGGTGAAAATATTAGTTGTCATGTTGGCTGTTCAGATACAGTCAGGTCACAGCTAGTAGCTTCAGATCTGTTAAAATGAAAACGAACAGGCATACTTTTGAGGGCAAAGTTAGTTCACTAAACTAGGTTTTTTTCCACCAAGACCACCTTACATCCTTACTATAAATATCAGAACATATTTAAATTACATGTAAATGTGTTGTGTTAGCTTACCTGTTTTTAGCCGTCTTTGTTTACATGTTTGAGCTAATTATTTACACGCGTCTGCATGGTATTATATGGAAATCGATGAAGCTCACCGGGTAACAGGTAAGCTAAAACAACACATTTACATATTGTGTCTATATGCTCTCTGACATTTATACTAACGATGTGAGGTGGTCTTAGTGGGAAAAAAGCTTGTTTAGTGGACTAACTTTGCCTGTGAAAGTACGCCCATTATAGGGATGTTAAAAGGTGTTCAAAATCAAATTTGAATACCATTAACGATTTTTAACGAATATTCGAAAGGTGGGGGGGGGGGGTTCAAAAAAAAAATTTTTTTTTTTTTTCTTAAAATATACTATAAGGTGTGTCCACTAACCCTTAAATGACTATATATACACACAACACACCTTATAGTATATTTAAAAAATAAATACATTTCTATTTTTTTTCTTTTTTTAAATATTCGAATATGATTTTTATATTCGAATATTCGGTAACATCCCTAGCCCATTCACTTACATTGTAATAGGTCTGAAGCTAATAGCTACCTCCCGGCTTTGTCTAGACAACGGCAAACATGACAACTAATATGTTCACGTCACTACTCACATGAAGCATAAGACGATAGGAGACAGGTTGAAATAAACCAAAGTTTCCCTCTAATACCGCTAGCATTTACAGTGTCATTATTGCATGTACTCTCACAAACACATGCACACATTTATGCAGTTGTTTCTTATCCAAATTGGGAACTAACAATGTCATATTTTTTTCTATCACTTAGGGTACATCATCATAGGGCCAAGTTGACAAAAATCAATCTACATTTTCAATGGGAAACCTCTCAAATTTGGTGAGTACATGTCATAGCAATGTTTAAGTGTAATTGAGCCATAGATTTCTGCTAAAATGTTAACTTAAATAACATTTTTTTTTCTGCTTTCTTTTCTAGGTAGAACATGTGAATGGGTGTGTGGGAGTGTTCAACGTTCAGGTGTACAGTGGCATCCATGTTCAGACACAAGTTAATGTAATTTTGAAGTTTGTGGCAATAAAGTCGTCAGATCTATACTGTGTTGCTTTGTGATTTTAACAGGAATAGGATAATATACTGTATTTGAAATGCATTATTATTGTATATATACTTTAATGCATAGTGTTTATGTGAAACTTCACTTTTAACTGAATAATCACATAAGATTAATGTGAAAATTCACTTTACTTTTAACTGAATAATCACATAAGGTTAATGTGAAAATTCACTTTACTTTTAACTGAATAATCACATAAGGTTAATGTGAAATTTCACTGTACTTTTAACTGAATAATCACATAAGGTTAATGTGAAATTTCACTTTACTTTTACTGAATAATCACATAAGGTTAATGTGAAATTTCACTTTACTTTTAACTGAAAAGTCACATAAGGTTTATGTATATGTTTGCAATAACTTTATGTAATTGATTCACACTGATCAACATGGTAGAAACACATTGAATTAAATGGGATCCTTACATTGAACTTACCCAGCAGAATTACGTGGAAAAACTTCATGTAATTAAAATACTTAAAGTCTAAGTTTTTGGTATAATTATTTTTTTGAGTGTATTTTGAGAATGTAAATGAGTATACAGATATTTATGTAAATTTAAGGAGTATAAAGTGCAGATATTTATGTAAATTTAAGGAGTATAAAGTACAGATATTTATGCAAAAATGTAGGGAGTGAAAGTAAAAAGTTGTCAGAAAAATTCATACTCAAGTAAAGTACAGATACCTAAAAATCTACTTAAGTACAGTAAGTTACAGTGGTTACTTTCCACCTCTGCTCATCAGTGTATGTACTAGTATGTAGGGGGTGGATGCTCACACATTCCTCTCCTGAGCCTCCAGTTTTCTGGGTCTGCTAGAAGTCCTAACTCAATTTGAGATTTATTATCATTCCAACTGACAAACGGGGGCATCAGCAACATATGTGTCAATTAAAATCACAAACACAGAACCACCCCAGTATTTGACTAATAGCCTACCCCAAATCAGATATCATTTAAGGTAAGAAACCCAATTGAACCACTTCACAAACTGACCTGGAGCTATTGTAACTCTTTCAGCAGCCTGACGATCACAAAGAAGTGCCCCCTAGTGTTCTACTGAACCTCATGTTGTTGTTTGTATGTTTTTCTTGTTTTGTTTTTTGTTGCATTTTTTCTCTCTCTCTCTCTCCTCTCTCTCTCTCTCTGTGTCTCTGTCTCTGTCTCTGTTTCTCTCTCTTCTTCAGTTGAAAGTACATACTCTTGGAAGCATAGAGAGTTGATGGACAATTAAGGACACAAGAGAAATATATTTTAAAAAAAGGAAAAAAGAAAACAGTGGTATGATTTTTTTTTATACTAAAAAAAAGGGGAGAAATGTGCAACCCCTTTTCTAATTTGTTGTATGGATCTACGTTTCTCTTCTACAAAACCCAATAAAAAATTTGATTGGGAAAAAAAAACAGAAGTGCCCTCTTAAATGGGCTGAATTAGACACAGTCACAGACTTTTTATCACCTGAACAATAACCCGATGCTACAATGAAGTCTTTAAATACCATGTTGGTGTTCAGTCCTGAGTGTTGTCTGTGGGTATGTATCGCTTATGTAGATTGCAGCACTGACCATAGCTGGCACATTAATTATAGTGAGAGATATGTCGCTGCTGTTGTTGGGTGCGATGGCACATTGATTGCCAGTAAAGAAGATTTATGTGTCCAACATGAGGACATCTGTCATAGCATGGAACAGTGTTATCCCATCCTACCCTCGTTCTCTCTCTGTTTCACTATTTCTCTCTCGTTGGCATGTCCCATTTGGACGATCACCAACAAACAGGGAATAAAGGGCAGAGAAACTGAGAGGGGAGAGAGAGAGAGAGGGAGGGAGAGAGAGCGGGAGAGAGAGAGAGGGGGAAGGGGGGAGAGAGAGAAAGAGGCGGAGGGTGAGAGACAGAGAGAGGGGGGGGGGCAGGAGAGGGAGAGGGGGAGAGAGGGGAAGGGGGGAGAAACAGGGAGAGAGAGAGGGAGAGAGAGAGAGAGAGGGAGAGAGAGAGAGAGGGAGAGAGTGCTGCTGTATAATTGAGTTAATCTTGCTGCACGGTCTGAACAGCTTCCCTGCAGAGCAGATGTTTAGTGTGATTAAACTTTTTGTCTTGCTCATTAAGAATCCTTTCTTTGGACAGATGATGGCTTCTTTTGCCAGAGAGCTGAGCCTCGCCCCTTCAGCTGATTAAGGGCAAGAATTCCACACAAGTTTTCTAATTTTGGATGAAGCGATAATGATTCACGAACATAAAGGGGGGGGGGGGGGGGGGGGGGGGGGGACTACCAGCGAATAGACCATAATGACTGCTACCAAGCTGTGTTTTCAATCAATAACGTATTAAAAAACAGGTTTCAGGGATCAATATGTATTTTTGTGTTGCTCGATAAATGTCTAAACAATAATTTTATTGCAATGTGGGCAACATTGTTTTACACTGATGATTTACAGGTTTTCTGTGGAGTGTTGAAGACTCCTTTTGTCATAAAGTGAAGAAAGTCACACGTCCCTCATTATAAATCTTTTAATTTGAATGCGTCAATTGTGAAAATGAATTACATTCATACAACATATCTCTGATTTGACCTCCTGTATTGTGTCCTCGGGTTACTCAACTTACACTGTTTCGACTTAATGGCGCCTGAGACTCATCCACTATTTTGTCTCCAGTCGCTCCATAGTGTTTTTGCTCTGTCATTTTCTCAGTATCCTTGCCGTTTTCAACCCTTGCTAACCCTTTAACTCCTGAGACTTAAGCAATTCCACAGTAAAAAAATCAAATAAACAACAAAATTAACAAAAACTGCAAAAGTGATCAGTAAAATTAACAAAAATTTATAATAAACTAACAAAATAATATGTAACATGGACAAAGTAAGACACTAACAGAACACAATTGAGGAAAAAAATTATAAAATGAATAAACAAAATGTAGGAAAAAATCAAGAGAAACTAATAAATATTCACAAAATAACATGATAAAAATCCTTTTTATCTCATAATTTTGACTTTTTATCTAATATTTTTGACTTATGAATTGAATAAATGTTTAATTGAGGAAAAATACATTTTTGTTTTTATTTTCGACCATATATTACTTTTTTAATATAAAAAATGTAATCCGATGATAGACTCAGAAAATGTTCCTCATGTCCCACAACCTAGAACAACCCCACTTTTTAAATGGCTGTGACGCCCTTGCTGAGCACAATTGATGGTTTGAGCTTTGGCCAAAAAAAGTGAGTTAATAAGTACATGCTGTGTTTAATCACAGATCTGATTATGGGTCTAATGAACAGGGGTTACGAGCAGGTTTGTAAAGTGGACTGACAAGGGTTCGTTCTGACTATGTGGACAGTCAGGCTACGTCGGGAACGTAGAAATGGAACTCGTTCGTAACACGAGGACCTCCTGTACTTGTGATGAGACCGAAGTCACAAATCGCATTGAACGGGAGCGAAATGAAAGCGTAACTGTGGCCTTTGACTTGAAAACCACTCTGCGCTCTGACCATATTTTGCGTCCCCCCCGGTCCGTGCTCAGCTCTGTTCACATGCCCTGCTACCATCCAACATACAACTGTCATATTAAAATAACAAACCTGTAATCTACAACATAACTGAAGTTAAAAAAAAAAAAAAAAAACCTTTAAAATAAATAGACAGTAGCATATTTCCCATTTAAAATCTAGAAGAGAAGAAGAAGGCACAGATTTAATAAATACACTCAGCTTTGAAAGGCTGACTGAAATGTATTAAGTATTTTCTCATCAACTGAAATAGAGAGATAATTAATTAACTTGAAAAAAAAAAAAAAACTTGCTGATGATGCAAGAGAAAAAAATTAGCGTGTCACTCCGTCTTCAGTAAGTCCTCCATCTTCTGAAGACAATAAATGTCTGTAATACATTTTTTCTGCTATTCCACTTAAACAAATGTGACGACTTCTGCGATAAATCTTCACAGTGATGAAAACTCAAGAAAGTCAAAACAGTAAATTACCACGCCTGTTTTCAGATATATTTTATACTCTATACCAATATGACTGCCCTGCCGACATTGGCTAAATATTATTAGTTAAATTACTGTCAGATGCGGCCTTCGTTTATCACCCCACATCATCAGGGACGTTGTAATTTCACATATCCAGCTCCGCCTCTGTCTGTCCTCTTTTGCTCTTGCCCTCCTTTCCATCTAAACTCAAGCTTTTCCCCGTCTTTCTTGATGCCATGTGTTTCCTGTCTGCTCCTCGGCTAAGAACGCAACTCCCTCTCGGTGCTTCCCTCCACGTTGCACTAGTTTTCTTGGCATTTTAAGGCACATGTTGCAATTGCTGTTAATCCTTAAAGGATATTGTACAATATGTGTGTATGTGTACCAGAGAGAGACGGCCCATTTTTAAACCTCTTACCAGCCTTACGTCCCAGTCTCAGCATGTAGATCAAATTATTTTAATAACACTTATGCAGCTCCCACATTTATGCACCTTTACTTGTCACACACAACATGAAAGCAAACAAAGTCATCTTTCTTAATATGTAAACCATTCTGAAGTGGAACCGTAACAGCACATACATGTTCTGTACAGAAAATGGTTTGTTTTTGAGCAATTCCATGTAAATGTCAACCTCAAC